>OY757929.1:80376785-80394285 GCA_963585895.1 Sepioteuthis lessoniana
GTCAGCTATAGTTATATAGTTGGGCAGACTGGTTTCTTTGACCGTGGTATGACAACTTGTTTAGGAGAAGGAAAATTGAATTCAAACTAGTGCTACTAATGCTGAAAAATTGACCTTTTGTCATATCGTGCCCATGGTGGAGGGACTGCATATTTGCCTCTGATTCACACGTGTAATTATTTTACAATTCGATGGGGCCGTGTACAAAGAAAAAAACCCTTTTTAAACATAATAAAAAAATGTAAACTTCAATCCACAATGAATTCTATTCCCTAACCCCCTGACCTAGACGTGTTGACATGCCGTTTAAATCAATCAGTTGATAAAAAAAAGATGTTGACATATCTACAAGAGCACCATTATGATATAATCTCAAACAGTCTCTGCCTGAACAGAATCTCGGCGAACATCTTCTTGGAATTTTCCACAGATGTTCACCTTAATATTAATTCTGTTTTTCCGATGAATGTACTTCCATAGGAAAGTTAACATCCGTGATAAATTCAAAGAAAGTGTTGACAGAGATGCTGAACAAGTGGGAAGTATTTGAAATTATATCATTAAAGTGCTACCATAGAAAAGTTGACATTTATAGATTATTTAGTTTACTTTATTTTAGGACATATCAACTCTCTGTGGGTTATCTAATGCCGAAATTTGAGTAATTCCTCGGGCCTTGATTTCTATTATAACAATATTTTCATCGTTTCATGGCATTTTTTATTGTAATTTTTTTATTTGTCTATAATTATTTGGTTGGTGTTATATACTGTACTTATAAACATTAATGGGTATGTCCCATTCGTCATATTGCCCAGTTGGCAGGGGCTGTAGAATACACCGACTGCTTCTCTGCAGAGGGGTAAGACCCCTCCCAAACGAGTGTCCTAAATATGACACTAAACAATCTGATGGTGAGGTTCCAGCAATGCTGGAGCTTTGGGGAATGCGGAGTACCCCTTCATTACCATCACTCCCAGGTCCACTCTGGCCTGGAGTGGTAGCACCTGATAAGGGTCTTATCTATGGGTTAAATAGAACTAAACCGTGCTTCTTTCACGATACTGATTTTTGCATTTAAACTGCGTATTTATGCTAAACTGAATTGTGTATAATAGAACTGTTTTGACATTGGAACTGCGTACGAGTGCTGAACTGAATTGCTCGAAATTGAACTGTTTTGACGTCTAAACTATGTACTTAAGCTGAACTGAATTATCTGAAATAAAACTGTTTGACATTTAACTCTGGGTATTGCCAAGTCGGCTGGAGCTGTAGAATACACTGACTACATCTCTGCTGAGGGGTAAGACACCCCCTAACGAGTATCCTGGATATGACACTAAACAATCTGAGGCTGAGGTTTCAGCAAAGCTGGAGCACCCCTTCATTGCCATCGGTCCCAGGTCTACTCTGGCCCGGAGTGGTAGCACCTGATAAGGGTCCTATCAATGGGTTAAATAGAACTAACAGCATTCAAGAGTATCTTGAAATAAAAATATTTTTCACAATTAAACCGTACTTAGATTTAAACTGCGGGCTTATGCCTAACTGAATTATTTGAAATAGAACTGTTTTTCGACATTAAAACTGTATTTACACTTAACTGAATTGTTACATACAACTGCTTGAATAGTTTGAAATAGAAATGTTTTTGACAATTAAACTGTGTACTCATGCTAAACTGAATTGTTTTAAATAGAACAGATTATTTACATAAAAATGGATTTGGCGTTAAATAACCAACAAAGGTTGATGTGCCATCAAACCAAACCAAACCATTCGTCATAAATACGTTAGACACTGTTGGGAGAGGTGGGGTAGAATACTGAATAAGTAGTGATTCACTGATCTTTTTGCTTAGATCTGGCACAAGGTCAAAAGAATGGGACATCCAATGAAACTCGAACTCACTCTTGCAAATTTGCTTGTCAAACTTGCTAACCGTTACACTACCTGACTTAGTAGTACACCACTAGAAGTGGTTTTTCACGCCACTGGCAGGTATTGTATTTTGTTAATGTTAAAAAGATTTTCATTTAATTTCCAACCTCCGTTTTGGTTATTTCTCATTCAGTAACCTTTTGTTAGGTAACAACATTTGGGTGGGTTTTATGGCATATCAACCCTTCTAGGTTATTTAATGCCAAATCTTGTTTTAATATATAATTTGTAAATCTATTTTGTAGATACACACAGTTAAATGATCAAAAAATTTCATGTCTAACCATTCAATTTAGCATAAGTCAACAAAGTTAAATGTTTTCAAGTATTGCTATGTATCACTTAGAATTAAATTACAGTCATTTCTTAACACCCGATTAAATGAGGAAACAATTCTTTTTCTAACAATTCAATTTAGCAAGAGTCATTTGTTTGTGCACAGTTCAAACTTTAAACTATTCTATTTGACCCATAGATAAGACCCTGTCAGGTGCTGCCACTTCGGGCAGAGTGGACCTGGGAGTGATGGCAATGAAGGGGTACGTCACATTGACTAAATCTTTAGGGCTTGAGCTTTATCATCAGATGGTTTAATGTCATATCCGAGACACACGTTGGGGGGGGTCTTTCCCCTCTGCAGAGATGCAGTGGCCCCTTGGTTGAGAAACGGCCATGTTTCAAGGTCTTGTCAAAAAAGCAGAGCTTGGAGAATGTCTGTCTCAACGTGGTGTCAACTATTGCAGTCCTCTGTCTCTCTCAGTCTCACTCTTCCAAATATACAACCATCACAACGTTTAGAATAAAGGAACTTCTATTTTCATAAACAAGTGTCATGTTTTCTTCATTCCAGCTATACAACACGTATTGACTGATATTTTTTAAACATCTTGTGTAATTTGCTTAGGAGTGTAACCGTGTCCATTTAAATTTCTGTCATGAATTCAGTAATTCTGTCTTGACATCGAGCTCAGTGAGTGACATAGCCATTTACCCTATCGACGGGACTTAAAATAAACTGAAAGTATCCCCATCAGAGGTGGATAAGAAATCCCCCACTAAAAACGGGTTGTACAGGGTATGACACTAAATTAGATTTTTATTGCTATTGCTACATGGTCCACTCCGACCCTTTGAGAAAGTAGAATTTGTTAGGGTTCAATATTTGTATCCAAGCGGAAACAGCGTAACGTAATGGTTAAAGAGGTGGATTGCGGCTCCGAATTTACCTGGTTCGAACTCTAATTGGGATATGAGATGAACTTTTGGATTAATACCCTTGGGAAATGTATGACCCTTTTGCACCCAGTTAGGGATTAAATAATCCTCAAGGGTTGATATACCACTCAACAAGGAAATGGAAACTATTGGTAAAATATAAAAAGTATCTGATTAATCTGATAGAATAAAAAAAAAATTATTTTTATTCGATAGGACAGTATTAAAACAACCGAGAAAAATTCTTAAGACAAGAAATATAAACATGAACGTACAGAAAAACGATTCTCTAACAATAATAGGCATAAAATAATCCTACACGGGATGAAATGCCGTTAAAATCAATCAATGTAGTCGCTCTTTCAGTAAGTATTGATAACAAGAGTTTGAACGAGAATAAAAATCGTGAAAATAAAAGCAACTTGGAAAAAAAAAAGAACCTTTGATGTGAAACCGAAAAAGAAAAAAAAACCCTCCTAGAAACTCCAATACAAAATCTACCCCCCCTAATCCAGAGCTTTCTCGGTGACGGGCAGGTTTTTATTGAACCTGACATGCCTTAGCTTCTAAATTCTGTGAAGTAACCAGTGCGCTATCGTTGCTATAGCACTCTAGATGAAAGTAAAACAAAAATTGGGAGGTGAGGCGTGTTCGCAACGAAAATTACCAAATCACCCCACCGGCCCTTCTGTGATAATACGGCACCCAAGGTGATAGATAGGATCTTGGCCCCTGTCCAGGCCGATAATAAGCACCCATCTCCCAGCGGAGTCAGTCGCACATGGAAATACGTTTCCTTGTTTGAATTAAGCTCTTAAAGCGCATCCAATCGAAAAGGCAGTTGCGGTAGGAACGATGTAGGAAGGTACAGTACCGGATTGTGAAAATTGGGTTGCGTTCTGGTAAGGGCCGGGTGGAGAAAGAAAATGAGAGAGAAAGAGAGAAACAGACAGACAAAGATGGGGGGAAAAAAAAGAGGTGGTTCATCCATTCAGTGGTAATCCGGTTGTCTTAGTTGGTCAGAGTCAGGAAAAGATTAAAGAAAATCTGTTGAATTTAAAAAAAAAAAAAAAAAAAAAATGGATATTTTCAGGTACTGATGGAATTACATATGTATGTATGGTATACGCGCGTGCGTATATATATATATATATATATATATATATATATATATATATATATATATATATGGTAGACGTGTGTGTGTGTATGCATAAATGTATGGTGTACATGTTTCTGAGCATATATATATATATATATATATATATATATATAAAATATGTGTTTATGTTGATGCTGTGTTTGTGTGTGCATATATATGATGGATTTGCATATATATATATATATATATATATATATATATATAATGTGTGTGTGTGTGAATACATATGTGTGTGTATATATATATATATATATATATAGTGTGTGTGTGTGAATACATATGTGTGTATATATATATATATATATATATATATATATATATATAATGTGTGTGTGTGTGAATACATATGTGTGTGTATATATATATATATATATATATAGTGTGTGTGTGAATACATATGTGTGTATATATATATATATATATATATATATATATATATATATATATAGATATATATAATGTGTGAGTGTATATGTATATATAATGTGTGAGTGTGTGTGTATATATATATATATATATAATGTTTGTGTATGTAACATATATATATATATATATATACCTTCACAAGTGAGTTCGAGTCTCATTGGGGACTCCATTTATTCGACCTTGTGCCACATCTAAGCAAAGGGCTTTGTAGTTCACTATATTCTTTTAGAATTTTCCCAGCAAAGGATAGCTACAGAAGTCTGCCCTTGGAGCATCTCGTGGAAGGTTTGTCTTCATCGTATCCGAAATTCTGATAAGAAAAAAAAATTCATTGTAGTGTGGGTATTGTACCTCTGGCAAAGAGGTTCTTGAAAAAACGTGATCTTTGATTAAATATTATATTAGTGTATAAGAAAAGTTTAGTTGAAAATGCGAATGACACGAGAAGACATCTGCTGATAAGAATGAATTCCTGGAATTTTGGGGAATGTGGAATACTTCTTCATCGCTATTACTCCTAGGTCCACTCTTAACTGGAGTGGAAGTACCTGTTAGGTCTGATCTATGCGTCAAATAGTACTATTCGGTTATTTACTAAGAACTATTATTAATTTGAAACCAGACGGCTCTTTAAAAACTTTTTATATTGCGTAGACATACTTGATAAACAGAATTACTAATGTTGAATAAAAATACTTGAAACCATTTAACTGGGTGCAAACAAAAATTAATATTAAATAGAATTACTCGTGCTTGATAGAGATACTTGAAACCATTTTACAGTGTGCAAACAAGTGATAAATGTTTAATAGAATTATTAGTGTTAGATAGGAATAATTGAAATCATTTAACTGTGTGCAAACAAATCAACTCTTACAACTATTTTTAAAAAGGAAGTTATCTTCAAACTATTCGTTTACAAATTATACGTAACAGGATTTTGGTTTTAAATAGCTCTCAAGGGTTGATATGCAATTAAAAGCACCAACCAAAAGATTAAAAAGCCTAAAGTCACAAAATCTTCACTTAATGTCACCTCACATTTTCTAATAATAAAGGCATTTTTTCAAGTTTAAAACAGAATTTTATTTCATATAATTCTTCCTCGCGTCGAGATTGCATTTTTGAAATTCCCCAGCCGTGACAATCAGTCTTTAGTCGGGTGTATTCCAATTGCTGCTGTAGCTGTTTCTTTGAAGCTGAAATCATGAAAGTTGGTCAGTCATCTCATAAGATGTATAGCAATAACATAGTGAATTTTCAAGAGTCTACAACAATTTTAAATGCCTGTACAAAAAATGTCTGGAAACTTATTGTATGCACCACGTACATCGAGTAAAGTCTTCTCGTTTTTTGCTCTATTTCCACAGTCCATTTTTCAAAAGTTTACCAATCGAAGAATTTTGAGTTTCTTGGAGGTCAAAAGAGATGACTAGATCCTGATTTTAACCGATACCGTAGAAAAAAAGTCAGGTGAAGTGGTGGTAAAATCATCAGTGTAAAGCTGATTGAGAAGGAATGGTCACTAGTGATGGTGGAAGATAGTTACAAGTCACCCAACGGCACTTGACCTTGCACCGAATCTAATTTCTTGTGTGGCAACTATTTGGCTCAAAGAGGAACCAACACCGACCATCGACCGATCAACCTCTTCGACAAACAATTTTTCCATCTTTATTGTATTGTTATCTCAAGATGTGTGACTTTGTTCTCGTATCTGTAGCAGGAAGATAGCCAAGTGTTTGGCACACGGCCACATAGATTGAGTACTCAATGAATAAATGGGATCCTAATCAAACTACCGATTCATGGTGTTACCATTCTCATAAACGGACACTTTTTTCTTCTCTCCCTTATGTATATATGTTTCTCATAGATACGCCCTTCTCTCTCTCTCTCTCTCCCCCTTATATATATATATATATATATGCATAAGTATATTTGTTATATATGCACGTAAAATATATACATATATTTGTGAATATATATGGGTATGTATATATACATAGGTATTTGTGTGTATGTGTATACATAGGCATATATATATGTGTGTGTGTGTGTGTGTTTATATATATGGTGTGTGTGTATATATATATATATATATATATATAGATGGTATGTGTGTGTGTGTTTATATATGGTGTATATATATATATATATATATATATGTGTGTGTGTGTTTATATATATATATATGTGTGTGTGTGTTTATATATATATATACGTGTGTTTTTGTATCTATCCATATATGTAAGTTCGTGTGTGTGTATATATGCGCATATATATATATATACACACACATATCGTTTTATTTATATGTATAGGTGTGTGTATATATATATATATATATAAGGAAATATACATTTACAAGTGTATGCATATATCTACATCAATATATATTTATATATATATATATCTATACATATAAGATGCTCATTTCCATCCATAATAAAAGTCTAAGACGAATTTTTTATTCCCTAAATACTCGTCCTGGCTTTTATAATATTTTTCCTTTCTTGAGCAAATCCATTTTAAATAGCTACAATATTTTCCATCTTTAGTTAATATATTCCACATATATCATAATTTTATGCTTTATATTTTTTTGTTTTTCTTTCTTTCTTTTTCTTCCTTTTGACTCGAAATCTTTCTTAATAAACAAGCGTAACATAAATTCTATACAATCTTCCTAATAAGTCAAATGACGTAATTTAAAACAACAAACGCCGATTCACTAATTAAACGGCCAACTTTTTCTTGTTATACAAATTTTCCCCTAGGTTTTTGTATTTTTCATTTTTAAACATCCATTGTTGACTTAACATCGCTAATATCACCCCTCATAGTCCTGATGATGGTTCAGTAGAACCAAAACGCTATAGTGTCGACTTTACTTCTCAATAAATCTCTCCTTCCACTTGGATTGCCTTGTTATCAATTTTTCCACACACACACACATATATGTAATTTACAAAGCGCTTTGCTTTGATGTGGCACAAGGCCGAATGAATGGGGCGCCCAATGAGACTCGAACTCACTCGTGTAGGTCTGCTAGTCTAGCTTGCTAACCGTTACACCACCAGAGGTGCCCCACACACACACATATATATATATATTGGGATCGTACATCTTTTGACACGTCTTTGTTTTATCCTGTTAATTGTTCGCTACCATCCTCAGCAAGTTAGTCTGGTGGTGGGACCGTACTAATCACCAATGCCTTGACTATATGGCAGCTATTAATAGGTTACAGGGTTACATATCACCACCAGTACTTTTCGAGTAACCTCTGTCTCACAAACACACACACGCATATATATATATATATATATATATATATATAAACCAACTTCGATACAGCGCTCTGTATAAAGTGATGAAGCAACGATTATCCATTAAATCATGAAATCTTATAACTCAGGAAGAAAAATAAGAAAAAATATTTTTCACAGAAACCCTTCCTTATCGTTTCTGCCAGTTAAGTGGCGGTGCACTTAGCCCTACGATTATCGTCGTAGAAAATTGAGTTGGCAACCCTGGTTCAAGTTATGTTTAAGGCTGTTCGAGTTAGACTACGCACTGATACACTTGGGGAAGTCCCGAATCCATATCTTCTTCCCTTATCTGTGGTTGAATAGTAGGACAGACTGGGTTCTTTGGCCTTGGTGAGGCAACCTATCTAGGAGAAGATTGACTTGGCATGCAAACCAGCTGTACTCCATTAAAAAAAATGATCGTGTATCACATCTTGCTCATAGCGGAGGGGGTTGAGTAAATACACCTTCAACGAGTGTCCTGCATATGACACTTAAAAGTCTGATGGTGAGGTTCCAGTGATGCTGGAGCTTTGGGGAATGCAGAGCACCCCTTCATTGCCATTGCTCCCAGGTCCACTCTGGCCCGGAATGGTAGCAACTGATAAGGTCCTATTTATGGGTTAAATAGAACTAACGGCATACTTACGCTAAACTGAATTGTTTGATTAAACTGAATAACTTGAAATAGTAATGTTTTTGACAAACCGTACATATATTTAAACTGCATGCTTATGCTAAATTGAATTATTTGAAATAGAACTGATTTTTGACATTGAAACTGTATTTATACTAAAATGAATTGTTTAACACAAAACTGTTTTGTCATTTAACTGTGAGTAAACAAAATATGTACTGATACTAAACTGAATTAGAACTGCTTGACTAAACTGAATAGCTTGAAATAGAACTGTTTTTGACAATTATCCTTTTCTCACATTTAAACTGCGTGCTTATGTTAAACTGAATTGTTTGAAATTGAAGCGTTTTTGACATTGAAACTGTACTTAGACTAAATTGAATTGTTATTTATAGAACTGTTTTGACATTTTACTGTGTAAACAAAATCTGTACTTACGCTAAACTAAATTAGCTGAACAAGAACTGCTTGAATAAACTGAATAGTTTGAAATAGAAATGTTTTTGACAATTAAACTGGGTACTCAAGCTAAACTGAATTGTATTGAAATAGAACTGATTATTTACATACGAATGGACTTGTCATTAAATAACCTACAAAGGTTGATATGCTATAAAACCCAACCAATCAACGAAATAAATAATGAAGAGAATGGTTAGTGTTCGATAGCAATAATTAAAACTATTCAACTATGTAGAAACAATAGCAATACTAGTGCGCAAACAAATTAGTTTTAACTCATTCAAAAATGAAATTACCAATATCTATATATTTATGTGTGCAAAGAAATGATCGATATTAAATTGTTACTGTTTCATAGGAATACTTGCAACCATATAACTTCATACAAACAAAAATAAAAACTAAAGCTGCTTGAAAATTGATGCCAAGAATATGTTGACTAATTATATTCAATGTATGTGTGTGGGGTGTCTCGTGGTGTTAGGGTTAAAGCCATGGACCACAGAATCGTAGTAAGCAAGTTTGAACTCCAGTCGCGTTGTAAGATAATGGCCGAGGGATTTCGTTTGATGCCTTTGGGTTTAGTTAGGCTTAGAACTTTTCGGCTCAGTGCATGGGTTACTTAGGAGCAACATTAATGCAGGTGTTAACGCGCCCGCAGGATGTGTCATTCATAGATGTCAAAATAAAAATCCGATAGAAAGGTTGACTAGTGGATGTGAAGGACGTCATGCACCAGAAGCGCGCGCGGTGGATTTTGGGGATTTTGAAAAAATGAGGGGAGTTGAGTCCTGCCTCGGGAGAAGACGATTGGCTTTCGCTTGCTTGCCGAAGCCAGGCTAGTGGCCTTGTGACAGGTGCTGCACGAGATGGAGGGGCAGATGGAAAAGCCAGAATAGAAAGAATGTGTATCTCTCCTTATGTCGAAGAACCTTTAAACTCAAAGGTAATAAAAAGTTTCGTACCTGATCTAAGAAGTCGTGTTTTTCGTGTTTCGAGAATCCTATGTTATATATATATATATATATATACGAACACTGTGAACGTTTTGCGTAGCCATATCTGCATATGGTACAGCGTTAGTACGTTCACTTTCGGACAGATACCCTTGAGAAAGTTATGAGCCCCCTAATTTTTAGTTATGGGTTAGATAATACCCGTAGTATTCTCGAAGAATGGATTTGGCATTAAACAGCCAATATTAAACCAAAAAACCCAAAACCTTAATATATGTGTTAACAAAATTTGGCATTGAATTTACCAACAGTGGTGGATATCATCATCATCATCCTGTCGTGCCGCTAGCACGGATACTCCTGACCCTCTCTCGCCACTTCTCCCTATCGTTCATCGCCTCCGGCAGGTCTTCAGGGCTACATCCCATATCCTCACATAGCCGCTGTATGTATGTTCGAGCAGGTCGTCCTGCTTTTGCTCGGCCATATGCGGGGGTCCATAGGAGTACATTACTTATGAGCTTGTCCCTGCTTCTCCAGCAGTGTCCTGCATGTCTGGTTCGTCTAACTTGGATAGTTTTCGTGATGGGAAGCAGGTAGCCGTATAGTTGGTGCCTTGTGTGTGTCGCTGGCAGGACTTGTTCAATATTGCTCGTTGCATTCTTGTGTAATTGCCGTCTCGCTTCTTCTCCAGCCGTTTAGTTAACGTCCAAGTAGTGCATCCATACAGCAGTATAGACACGAACACTGCGTTTAATTTTATCGGTCAGGTCTGATTTCCATATGATCGATAGCTTATCGATAGCTATCCATGCTTTCGTTAGCCGCGTGTCGATGCCAGAGTGAATAATGGCAACGAAGTGTCGCTGTCTCACTAGATGCTGTTTAAGGTAATATCCAGGAGATTGGTTTTGAGGGGTGATTCTGACCTCTCAACTGAGATGCAGATGGTGTATTTTAAGCCCCGCCTACGGAGTTGAGAGAGAGAAAGAAAGAAACGGGAAGAGGTAAAGAAAAGGAGAAAAAGGAAATAAAAAAAGGAACTAGCAATGACGGGTACTTCACATTCACCAATCTTCCCGAACTGGATTGGTTGGTTGTTTTTTTTCTTCCACGGTGTATTTCTGGGTCATTTAACGCTAAATTAAATTTTAAACAATTCAGTTTAGTATAAGAATAGTTCTTTGTTTACTAACAGTTTAATCTTTAAACTGTTCAGTTTAGCATAAATACACAGTTTAGGTCTATTTGACCCATAAATAGGACCCTATCAGGTGATACCACTCTGAGCCAGAATGGACCGGGGAGCGATGGCAATGAAGGGGTATGCTATATATCCCAAAGCTCCAGTATTACTGGAACCTCACCATCATACTCAGGACACCCCTATTTTTGTGGTTCTTACCCCTCTGCTAGTGATGCAGTCGTCGTATGCTAAGTCTCGCTGACGGGGTGGATGTTTAGTATAGAAAAACTGCCAATGGTTTCCTTGTCGGATAATCTCTCTCCCCAAGGCATTATATTGAATCATGGTCTGGCTAATGAACAAAATAAGATTGCGTTTTCTCTCTCGTTTACCTGATCTGATTGACCAACGACCGCCGCGGTCATTTTACTCACCGTCCTCTCTGGTCATCTGTTGACTTGATCAGTCGATGGAGACAGAAATTTACGAAGTGCATACATTTATAAAATGCAGTCTCTCTATCATTTTGATGGAAAAAGCGCGTCAAATTATCAGCCCGCCAGGCACACAGTATGGGTCTTTCATTGCCTTTAGGGTGACCCTAAGGCATTTTGTATTGTCGATTACTATTGATGAGCTTTGTGTTAGGCTAAAAGGATATGCACTCACAGGGGATTTTTTTTTTTTTTAAGCTAGAGATTATCAGTAAGAAACCAGATAAGCTATCTACCAGAAGATAAAGTTAAGTCTCTTTGTTTAATGGCATATCAAAGTTCGTGGGTTATTTAATGCTAAAACCATCTTTTATAAGGACAGTAGTCGTTCTACTTAATTGGTTGGATTAAAGAAATTCCTATCTTTCCCATTAGCTCGAAAGTGAACATAATAGCGCGAATGGGGTTCGAACTCGCCTACTACGGTGTAACTGTTCTGTACGTTAGCTACCACGTCGTAGGGACTCCTGCCACATGTGTAATTGCCGTCTCGCTTCGTCTCCAGCCGTTTAGTTAACGTCCAAGTAGTGCATCCATACAGCAGTATCGATACGACCGCTGCCTGGAAGAAACAGCGTTTCATTTTATCGGTCAGGTCTGATTTCCATATCATCGATAGCTTATCGATAGCTGTCCATGCTTTCGTTAGCCGCGTGTCGATGTCTTTTTTTTTTTAGTAATTTTGAAACAGATCTATTTGACCCACAGTTGGCCTGAGTGAATAATGGCAACGAAGTGTCGCTGTCTCACTAGATGCTGTTTAAGGTAATATCCAGGAGATTGGTTTTGAGGGGTGATTCTGACCTCTCAACTGAGATGCAGATGGTGTATTTTAAGCCCCGCCTACGGAGTTGAGGGAGGGAGAGAGAGAGAGAAACGGGAAGAGGTAAAGAAAAGGAGAAAAAGGAAATAAAAAAAGGAACTAGTAATGACGGGTACTTCACATTCACCAATCTTCCCGAACTGGATTGGTTGGTTGTTTTTTTTTCTTTCACGGTGTATTATAATTAATTTTTACACACACACACAAACACACACGTATATATATATTCTCCCCCCCCCAACGAGAGGTTGAGTTCTCTATCGAGGGAATCAACGGTTGACACTTGGCTTTTCGAATGAATTGATTTCTCGGTAACCGTCAAGTGGATATAGGCAAATAAAAAAAAAAATTGATACATTTGTATTCTAATCTCTTCGCTTAGGCTGAGTTTCCTCATGGCTGTACGTTAGAATCTCCGGCTGGTGTAAAAGTCAGCCGGGTTTCCATCCCAGCTTCGAGAATCTGGTGTGTCAAGCCACACTGGAGAGTGATGATAGAACGAAGCAGTCTATCTGTGCATATATACGATTATTTTAAGGATTACTCGACGTTATTTCAAGTTCCATACAACTGTCGTAATAGTAAAAATCGGATGTCACAGTTAGTGTAAAATGAAAAAAAAAAAAAATGATTAAAATCCAAGCAAGAAACTAAAGATCGTCTCATATCATAAAACTGAGATGCATGCCGAAGGGTTTGCAATGACTGGGATTTTAAACGTTTCAAAAAGCAATTTTAAATATCTTACATTCACTTTCTTGATTTTCACTTAAACATTCGCTCGAACAGCAAATTGCCCTGTCGGCTGGGGTTGTAGAATACACTGATTGCATCTCTGCAGAAGGGGTGAGACCCCGCAACGAGTGTCCTGGATATGGCACTCAGCAATCTGATGGTGAAGTTCCTGGGATCTGGAGCTTTAAGGAATTCGGAGCACCCCTTCATTGCCATTGCTCCTAGATCCTCTCTGGCCCGGAATGGTAGCGCCTGACAGGGCCCTATATATGGGTTAAATAGAACTGCATGCTTATGCTAAACTGAATTGTTGGAAATTGAACTGTTTTTGAGATTGAAACTGTACTTAGACTAAATTGGATTGCTTAATATAGAACTCTGATATTTAACTGCGAGTAAACAAAATCTGTACTTATACTAAACTGAATTGACTGAATTAGAACTGTTTTGACAGTTAAACTGTGCACTCATGCTAAATTGAATTATTTGAAATAGAGTTGGCTATTTGCATAAAAATGGATTTGCCGTTAAATGACCTACAAACGTTGATATGCCCTAAAACCCAACCAATCAAAACTAAATGAATTGTTTGAAATGGAACCGTTGACTTATACTAAACTGAATTGTTTGAATTAGAACTGTTTGACTAAACTGAATAGCTTGAAATAGAAACGTTTTTGACAAGCTTTATACGTATGCTAAACTGAATTGTTTGAAATAGAATGGATCATTTGTATAAAAATGAATTTGGATTTAAATAACCTGCAAAAGTTGAATCCTATAAGATATAAAGTGCTATTTTTTCCTTACTTTTTAACGCGATGTTTGGCCTTTTAGCCGAGATTATTATTTTTTTTTACTCCTCTGAGAGTTTTTCCTACCAGCGTAAGCTGTTGGTTTCTCACTGGAGTTTGAGTGACAGCAAGTCTCCTCAAGTCTCCAGGACTTGTCTCGGTATTCTGGTCTATCTTAATAATGCTGTAGTCTGGATGGTCTCTAAATGTCCTCTTATTTCCAAGTCTTCCAATCTTTTTACCAGTCCTTAGGAAATGGTTCCAAGTGCACCAACCACAATTGCTATCACCTTCACCTTCATGTTTCATTGTTCCCTAGCAAGATCTTGGTACTTATCTCTCTTTTTCTTTCTTTTATTTTTACTCTGTGGTTTGCCAGGACAGCAACGTCCATTATTCGGCCGGTTCCCTTTTTTTGCTATCACGAGGTCTGGTCGTCTGGCCAAGATTAGGTGATCTGTTTGTTTCTCAAAATTATCATTGATTTTCTGCTTTACTTGGGGTTTCTGACAACTCTTCACTGGGTCTTTACCCAAGACATAGCTTGAGGGGAAAGTAGTGATTATGCATATTTTTTAAATTCATGTTTTTATTTATTTATTTATTTTGGGTGATATTTTTTCTGTTACGTTGATACTAATGTCTGTAAAGGGCAATTTTTTTATGCTTTACATAGGTTGGGCTGCCAGATATCTTATCAATATTTTAGTGTTTTTTTTTTTTAAATATAATAACAATAATAATAATTTATTTACTCCCTGAGAGTTTTTCATATCAGCGTCAGCTGATGGCCTCTTACATGAGTTTGAGCGACAGCAAGTTTCCTCAAGTCTCCAGGACTCTTCTCAGTATTCTGGCCGTTCTCAATAATGTAGTAATTTGGATGGTCTCCACTCGTCCTCTTATTTCCAAGTCCTCCAGTCCCTTTAATAATCCTTGGGTGACTGTACCAAAAACACCAATCACGATTGGTATAATTGTCACTTTCATGTTTCAACATTTTTCAGTTCTCTAGCAAGGTCGAGGTACTTATCCTTCTTTGCACTTTCTTTCAATTTTATTCTGTGATCAGCTGCACCAGCTAAGTCCACAATTTTGTAAATTGTTATTATTATTATTTACACATTAGAGTTTTTCACATCAGCGTTAGCTGATGGTCTTTCACTGGAGTTTGAGTGATAGCAAGTCTCCAGGACTCTTCTCGGTATTCTGGCCGTTCGCAATAATGTACTAGTTTGGATGGTCTCCAATCGTCCTGTTATTTCCAAGTCCTCCAGTCCCTTTAGTAATCCTTTAGTTACTGTTTCAAAAACACCAATCATAATTGGTATAATTGTCACCTGCATGTTCTCTAGTTTTTTCAATTCCCTTGCACGGTCGAGGTACTGATCCTTCTTTTCCCATTCTTTAAATTTTCATTATTATTTACTCCTTTAGAGTTTTTCACATCAGTGTTAGCTGATGGTTTTTCACTGGAGTTCGAGTGACCGCAAGTCCCCTCAAGTCTCCTGGACTCGTCTCAGAATTCTGGCCGTTCTTTGTCGTTTGGATAGTCTCTACCCGTCCGCCAACTTCCAAGTCCTCCTGGCCTTTTAAACGCTCGAGTTTTTCTTGTAATAACTGGTGGTCTTCTCCGAAGTCTTCGTGACAGTAAGTTTTCTCAGATCTTCAGGGCTCTTCGGATATTATTTTTACTTCAGAATTATTATTATTATTATTTGATACGTTATCTGGTGCAGTCATCTTTATCGGTAAAGCATTTATTTGGATAGGAAATTTTGCACTTCACCTCAGTTAAAACCGTAATAAACAAAGAAATGAATGAATCTGATAAAATAAGGAGATAAAAGCCAGAATTAGGAAAAATAATAAAAGGCGCCTCGACTGTAAACACACACACACACACACACACACACACACATGCAGGCAGGCAGGCAGACACGCCGAGAGCCAAACACAAAAACATTATACACAGATTGACAAAAACAAACATACTCAGATTAACACCCAAAGATATATAGACAGACAGGCATAACTTTTCGTATATATTTATTTAAATATCTGAAAAGGAATCCTTGATTATATATTAGCATAGGCGCTTATATGCATTCGTAAAAAGATATATATTTAAACACACACAGAAGAGAGATAAACAGACAGACTGACGAATAGAAAAATAGATATGATCGAATTAAAAAGACTTATAGATATGAAAATAATAAGATAATAAAGTGTGTGTGAGAGAGAGAGAGAGAGAAACATGAAGATGAAAACACAACAAAATGTCAGAGAGATAGAAAGATTCAAACGATGATTACAAGACGGGCAGAAATAAGATAAAGAGAGAAAAATGGAACCGACACACAGAGAGAGAGAGAGAGAGAGAGAGAGAGAGAGAGATATGTGAACCTTATGTGAAAGGAAGGAAGAAGATAGAGAAAAGGGGACAAACAGAGAATTGAAACCCCTACGAGATGAGATATTAGGAGGTGCCCGTGGTGTAGTCGTTATCGTCGTAGGAAATGGACACGGCGACACGAGTTCAAATCCTGGACGAGACTGATAGCATTTCACATAGCACTAATACCCTTGGGAAAGGTATGATTCCAATTATTCTCCCTCCAGCTATAGGTAAATAGTAGGACAGACTAGGTTCTTTAGCCTTAGTTAGGCAACTAGTCTAGGAGAAGGAAAACTCTGAATTCAAACCTGTTAAACTCCGCTTAAAAATTGACCTTGTGTCATATCCTGCCCGAGCGGAGGGGTTGGGTAAATAGTATCATAAGAAAGAAATAGATAGAAAATGAGAGAGAGAGAGAGATAGAAAACGTTTGAGATAGGAAGAAAAGAATGAAGAAATAAGGGCAGAAAGAGATAGAGAGAGAGGTCGTGTGAGATAGGATGAAAGAAGATAAAGAGAGAAAATAAAGGCAGATGTGTATAAAAACTATGTGCGATAGGAAGAAAGAAGACATTGAGGGAAAATAAGACATGAACATAATTATGCAATGAAATATCCGAAAGATAGATATAAACTATAATTATGAGAGAGGGAGACTTTAGATGAAGAGAGATTCAAACCCTAATTATGAGAAAGGAAGGAGGCAGATTAAGAGAGAAAAAGGGAACGGAAAGAGAAAGAGGGAAAAAGAGATGCAACCCCTATGAGACAGGAAGGAAGTAGAGAATGAGTGAGAGAGAGAGAGATGCAAACCCTATAAGACAGGAAGGAAGTAGAGAGAGAGAGAGAGAGAGAGAGAAATGCAAACCATATGAGACAGGAAGGAAGTAGAGAATGATAGAGAGAGAGATACAAACCATATGAGAGAGGAAGGAAGTAGAGAGAGAG
>OY757929.1:80399285-80429285 GCA_963585895.1 Sepioteuthis lessoniana
AGCTCAACTGTGTACTTAAGCTAAACTGAATTGCTTGAAATAGAACTGCTTAAAAATTTAAATTGCATACTTATGCTAATCTGAATTGTTTGAAATAGAACTGTTTTGACATTTAACCGAGTTTAAACAAAAAACTATACTTATACGAGACTGAATTGCTTGAAATATAATTGTTTATATGTATAAAAATGGATTTGGAGTTAAATAACCAAAAATGGTTAATATGCCACCAAACCAAACCAAAACCTGCAATAATATTGTTTACACAGCTGGAACATCCGGCTCTGTCAAAGGTCAGTATGCAATGGCACGTCAACCTTTGAGTAAAGATAAGATCATGATACAACAAATTTACACGATTACAATGTGACCCATCTCTTCTTTAGACTAAACCGCAGTGGTTTAATGACATATCAACCTTCGTAGGTCATTTAATGCCAGAGCCATTTTTGTTGAAGAACAGCAATGATACTATTTAACACGTAGTTGGGAGATAAAGAGACTCTTAGCTTTCCTCACGGTACAGGGTGCGGAAACCAAATTAGGAATATTCTAGTGTAATAATAAACGACTCGATTATAAAACAAGATTAATTTTAATTTAGAAAAATAACCAACAGAATAAGATTATCTGATGAACGTGAAGTTCCACTTCCTTCCCATTACTCTCAGGTCGACTGTGACCTTAAGGAGATGCACCTGTTAGGCTCCTCTCTATGGGTCAAATAGTTCTATGATTTGTATTTGATTGGACTGCGTGTCGGGGGGAATTCTAAACCAAGAATTTTGTCAAAACTGTTGAGAGGAGTACGATTTTTTAAACTCAAGTCGTGAAAATCTTGATCATCATGTCGTGCCACAAGCACAGATATCCCTGACCCTCTCTCGCCACTTCTCCCAATCATTAATCGCTTTTGGCAGGTCTTCAGGGCTACATCCCGTATCCTCACATAGCTGCTGTATGTATGTTCGAGCTGGTCGTCCTGCTTTTGCTCGGCCACATGTGGGGGTCCATAGGACTACATCATTGATGAGTTCGTCCTTGCTTCTCCAGCAGTCTCCTGCATATGAAACAATCTTAGACAGGTTGTAATACTGTGAAAATCAATCAACCTTTTTAATAATACGTTTGCTGTAATATCGGTAATTAATTTTTGTATTAGCGAGAGGTTATCTAAGGACATTATTCCTTGGTGTTCTGGTAAAAGCAATATTTGAATTGTGATTTTTCGGATCGACATCTTGTTTGACTTCAAAAATTGATGCTACACAATTTTTTTTTTCTCTATGACTAAATTAAGAAAAGAAAGAAGAAATACTGTTTTCCCACTTCTACTGGAAAGTGAATCTGTTTTTCTATCAATCTTTTTTCTGTGTGTGTGTCTCTCTCTCCCTAACTCAGTCTGTTTATATCTATCTCTCGATCCAGCATACTCTGTCTCTTTCTCTCTCATCTGCACAGTATTTTAGTTTTCCTATCTATCTCTTTCTCTCTCTGAGTCTATGTCTCTCTCTCTCTCTCACACAATCTATTTCAGTCTGTTCCTATCTATCTATGTATCTGAGTCTGTTGGTCTATTTCTCTCTCAAACGCACAGTATTTCAGTATTCATCTCTCTCTCTCTCTCTCTCTCTCTCTATTTCAGTTTGTTTATTTCTCTCTAACACTCACTCTATTTTAGGCAGTTCATATCTATTAACATTTACATTGATATTATATCAGTTTCTTTTCAGAGTTTTTAAAGGAATCATTATAGAACTATCGATACCTCTGGGGGTCCTCGTGGTGTAATGATTAAAGCGTAGTGAGCAAATTTCGACTCCAATCGCGCTATTAGGTTCACTTTCAGACTAATAACTTTAGGAAAGGTATAAACCCCCGTTATCCTCGCAGCTTTAAATAGTACCACGATCTGTTCTTCTTGAAGGATGGCTTTGGCATTAAATGACCTACAAAGGTTGATATGTCATTAAACCACTGGCATTTAGATTAAAGAAGAGGTGGGGTAATCATGTAAATTTGTATACCTCCAAGTCAGAGTTCTTCATCGTCATCATGTCGCACTGCCAGCACGGATCTCCCAGACCCTCTCTCGCCACCCGTCTCTATCGTCCATTGCTTCCGGGATGTCTTCCAGACTACATACTGTATCGGCATAGAGCTGTTGTATATAGGTTCTAGCTGGTCATCCAACCTTTACATGTCCATTTAAAGGAGTCCACAGGAATACATCGCTTATGAGTTTGTCCTTATTTCTTCAGCAGGGTCCCGCATGTCGGGTTGGTCTCACTTGGATAGTTTTCGTGATGGGTTGTAGGTGGCCGTACAATTCCTGTATTGTGGGGTGTTGCCTCAAGGACTTGTTCAATACAGCTCGCTGCATTCTTGCGTAATTGCCGTCAAGCTTTTTCTCCATACGTTTAGTTAGCGTCCTTGTAGCAGTATCGCCACGACCGCTGCTTTGAAAAAACTGCGTTTTATTTCAGGTCTGACTTCCATATGACCGACAGCTATCGTTAGCTATCCATGCCTTTGCTAGTCGCGTGTTGATGTCTTTTATACAGTTCTCAGTTAGAAAAGTTCTTCGCAAGTACACAATAAGGAAGGTTTGAGGTTGATGACGCTCGGATAGACTTGCCTAGAACGATATATCTTATATATAAATTGTTCCAAATAGACGTCAGCCGTCGGGAGTGGTGAGCTGAGTACAAAAAAAAACATTGCTCGTAAAACGCCTAGCCACTGTTGCGGCCTTGTGTCATACTTGACTAGTTTGAGTAAATATATACAGAGAGTCCAATCCACATAAGGTGTACTATTAACTCGTCGGTAATCTGCCTTTGATATTGCACTGAGTGACCTTGGAAATGGTCCAGGTAAAGAAAATCAGAAGAAAATGTTTGACGAAAAAAAAGAAAAAGAAGTGAACGAAAAAAAAAGAACGATTTACTTTTGAAAAAGCCACAAAGAAAAGGAATTAAGAGAAAAAAAATGTTCAACTCACTTTTGTTTCTATTCTCTCTCTCTCACACACACACACTCTTTCTCTCTTTATCAATATCTATCTATCTATCTGCTGTAGAATACGTCGACTGCACCTCTGTTGAAGAGTAAGACACCCCTCCTGGGTAGGGCACTAAACTGCTTAAGATGGTGAAGCTCCAGTTTTGGAGCTTTGGGGAAAGTGGAGTATCCCTTCATTGCCATTACTCCCAAGTCCACTTTAATCTGGGGTGGTGATATTTAGGTAATGAACTGACTTCCCACCAAGGCAGAATGTGGCTCAGGGCCATTTTAAGGTGGGGAGCCATACACGGATGGAAACCCATTCACTGTCCGACAAAAAAATGCTTGATCCTGTTGGCATTGCCTGATTGGGGTGCCTCAGGCGCCAAGCCATGGACTTAGCCCTGCAAAGAAGGTACTACTAGGTGGGGATGCGCACCTGAGACCAAGCAAGTGTGAGAAAACGCTCTGTGCCACCCACCCGGGGTTATGGTACTTAACGTTCATCTCAGCCTGCACATAACTGTCAGTTAGAGCCGGAGTGTTAGTATCAGTTAGGGTCCCATCAATGGGTCCAACAAAACTGATCCTTTTAAAACCATGCTGCTATATGCAAATTGTTTGAGTTTAACTGGAATACTTGATAAATAAAATTATTAATGTAAAATAGCAATATTTGAAAACATTAAACTGTGTGCAAACAAAAATTGACTCTAAAAAAGAATTCTTAGTGTTTGATAGGAATAATTTCAAACGTTTAACTGTGAAGGGACTCATGATTGATATTAAATAAAATTCCTAATGTTAAAGAGAAATATTTGAAAACATTAAACTGTGTGCAAACAAATTTGCTTTCATAAATCGTTGAAAAATAAAGTAACATAAAAATTATTACAAATCATATATATATATAAAATGCCAAATACTCCTTCTGTCTCTCTCTCTCTCTCTCTCTATATATATATATATATATATATGATTTGGCATTAAAAAACCCACAAGGGTTGATATGACATAAAAAATCAACCACTCTCTATCTTAGTCATTACTTTCACAGTCACTAAGTTGAAAAATAAAGTAACATAAAAATTATTACAAATCATATCTATATATATATATATAGCCAAATCTTATATATAATTGCAAATCCTATATATATATATATATATATATATAGCCAAATCTTATATAGGATTTGGCATTAAAAAAACCCACAAGGGTTGATATGCTATAAAACATTAACCACTCTCTATCTTAGTCATTCCTCTTAGTCATTAAGTTTGTTCAAATCTATAACTCTAAACCTGTTTTACACCTCTTTTGTTCTCTTCGTCTCTCTCTCTCTTTCTTCACCTTTTACACTATTTCAGTTTTGTTTCTATCCATCCATCTATCTATTTCCTCCCTCTCTCTCTCTCTCCTTATCGCAGTCCGTTCCTTTCTTTCACTATCTAAGTAGATTCACCTCTCTCTCAATCTGTTTATATCAATTTCGATCAGTCCATATCTATGTCGCTGTCACTTCTATTTTAGTCCGTTCATCTCTCTCTCTCTTTCTCTCTCATGTGTCTGTAATATGAAAGGAAAAAAAGTTAAATGGAATATGTGACTATTTTTTTTTCAAAGAACATCGAAAACGGAGGTTTTACTGAAAGAGATTAAGTTGAAATAAGAAAAAGGATTAGTCTTTTATTACAAATCCACAAAGCACTATAAATTTACTCACCCAAAGTAAAAAAAAGACGATGCTCAAAATTTGGAATGCACAGAAGAAATTTGTAAACAAGGTAGGCATGATATAAACGTCATCGAGTAGAAACGAATCAAAGATGGCGCTGAAGTAACAGGGTAGTCATTAAAAGATTACAACTTAGAAAAACGTACAAAAGAAAAGAAAAAAGAAAAAAAAAGCAAGTCAGATATTTTCTTTTGTACTTTGGTGTATTTTTTTTTCTTTTCTTTTTTTTCTCTTATTTGTTCTACCAATTTTGTCAAATAACACAATATTCAAAATGGTGTCCATTTTTCTTTATCTTCCCGCCAGAATCTCGTGCAATTACAGAAAGACAAAAAAAAAAAAAAAATGCTGGTTCTTGCAAGGTGCCGACTAATAACGGCGGTCACCTATGTCTTTTTTTAATTTTCTTTCTTTGGAGTCTTATTTCTGGTTTGATTTATTTTCTTTTTCTTTCCATAATTAAATATTATTTACTTATTTATCAATTTTTCGCTTGTAGGCTCTTCCCTCTTTCTTCTTTGTAGGGAAGGTCTCGCAGAAGGTCTTTGTCCACTAGTAATTAATCATCATTGCTGCAAAGCAGGAGGGTTACTGACCAGGCAATAGGCTAACATTAAAGGGTCATAGAGTGCACTGTCGCTACTTTCAAGAAGGTGCAGACAAGTGGGTAAAAATGTATTTGATTAATTCCTCCTGTTTGCAATGAACCTATTGGTAAATATAATGATCACAGAGTACATGATTAAATTAACCCCTTAAACACACACACACACACACACACATATATATATATATACTCTTTTTCTCTTTATATACAGGGTGTGGAAGCCAAATTAAGAATATTCTATTTTAATAATAAATGACTCTGTTATAAAACAAGACTAATTTAAAGAAGTAAACAACAAAATAAGATAGATACAAAACAGTAAATTTATTCAATATGGCCACATTTTTTTAGTTATTGTATCAACACGCCTTCGAAACGATTTGCATGCTTTCAAAATAAATTCTTCAGATATTTTATTCCATTCCATTTCAATAGCAGTCTGAAGCGAACCAATATTAGGATGGAAAGTTACATTTGTTTTGTTTTCTAAACTGCCCCATGAATCATAATCAAGGGGTTTAAGGTGTGGGCTTGATGGCGGCCATAAAAAAACTGGAATTGTTTCAAATTTTTTTTCGCTTGGTTTCGGCGTTAAGCAAATCATAGATTCTTTGTCATTTCTTTTCTTGCACACTCATATTGGGCAGAATTTTAATTTTTAAAAAAGTGCTTGAATAATAGAGCTAATCATTAAAATTTAAATTTCTTGCGTTTTTAGAAATTGATTAAATCAGACTCAAAAAAATTTTTTAAATCATTCCATATTTTGCTTCGGCACCATGTATATATAAATGAAGTTTCCGTGGCGTAGTGGCTAACGCACTGAACTGCAACATCATAGTAAACGACTTCGAACTCTCTTAGGTTAACTTTTGGTCTCTTAGGTTAACTTTTGGACTCCTACTTGAGGGAAAGGCATGAACCCTCTTATCCTTCCAGCTATTGATTAAGTAGTTCCATTACAATCTTGCAACAAGGATGCCTTCAGCATTACATATCCTATGAAGGGTGATATGCCATTAAACAATGAAACCAAATCAAACACATACACATATATATATATATATATTTTTCTTTTTTTGTTGGTCCTAAGAGGGGAAAAATTTTATATTCTAAAATGAACTGTTCCACATAGAAATTTATACTTTTTTGAATTATTTATTTTACACGAATCTTCTCTGAAGAAAGAAATAAGCTCGAAACATGTTTGAGTAAAATAAATTAAGAGGAAAATAAATCATTAAGAAAATAGATATCTCTTGGTGGACCTATTAATTTTAAAATATATTTAATTAGTGTTTTGAAAAAATGATTGCTAAAAATATAAAAGAAATTTTTAAAAAAATGACCTTGTGTCATATCGTGTCGGAGCGGAGGGGTTGATGTGTGTGTGTATATATATATATATATATATATATATATATATATAAACAAATTAAGATAGTCGTGTTGCAACGGATATTGTCGGAGGAAGTGAACTACAGCTACTCAAGATCAAATCCTTGGTGTGTCTGTATTTCATTTAGCGCTAATACCAATGAAGGTTATAAATCCAACTATTCTCCTTCTAGATATGGGTAAATAGTCAGGCAGATGATCTCTTCAGTCTTTAGTATGGCAACCAATTTGGGAGAAAGAAAACTAAACTTAAACCAGTTGTACATTTGGGGAGAGATGGCTTTCGCCGGGTTATTCCTATTTACCAACCCCTCCGCTCGGGCAGGATATGGCACAAGGTCAATTTTTCAGCGGAGTTTAACAGGTTTGAATTCAGTTTTCCTTCTCCTTGACTAGTTGCCTCACCAAGGCTGAAGAACCAAGTCTGCCCAGCTATTTACCCTTAGCTGGAGGGAGGATAATTGGATTCATACCTTTCCCAAGGGTATTAGTGCTTTGTGAAATGCAATCAGTCACGTCCAGGATTTGAACTCGTGTCGTCGTGTCCATTTCCTACGACGATACCTATTGCACCACGGGCACCTAAAATAGGCTACGTGAGTACCGACTTCGTCCTTGACCAAACCAAGCCATGTCTATTTCAAGATACACGGACTGCAGATGAGTAAGACTCCTCCAAAAATGTCCTGTTTATGACACTAAACAATTTGATGGTGAGGTTCCAGTAACGCTGCAGCTTTGGGGAATGTAGAGTACCCCTTCAATGCCATCGCTTCCCGGTCCACTCTGGCCACGGGTAGAAGCACCTGATAGGTTCCTATCTATGGGTCGAATAGACCTAAACTGTGTGCTTATGCTAAACTGAATTGCTTGAAATAGAACTGTTTCGACATATAAACTGTGTGTAAATAAATGAAAGATGGTTAATTGAATTGTATTGATACATAGCCATAATTGAAACCATTTAACTTTGTTGGCTTAACTGAATAGCTTAAAATAGAACTGCTTTTGACGTTTAAACTGTGTATTTATGCTAAGGTGAAGTGATTGAAATAGAACGGTTTTTATGTTTAAAAATGGATTTCGCATTAAATATTCCGCAATAGTTGATATGCCATTAAACAAAATTGAACCAAACTAAAAACGTAAAGGCAATCATAGAATGATTCATGAAATATAGAATTTGGACATTAGTAATATTGATAAAGAAATAAGATTCTTTGGCCGTACTTTAGACAGCGGAGTTATATGTACTTGAAATTAGTCAAATGTACTTCTAATTAGTGGCATTAATATCCTCCGCTTGATTTTTAAGTGTTAAAACGCCTCTCAGTTTTTCTTCTGATAATTTTCATTAACAAATATAAGATTTATTTTCAAATGTAATCATTTGACTTCATTTTTAAAAGATAGAATTCGAATAAGCTTGGAATTGCCATGTCACATCATTTACTTTTTCTAAGTGTGAAGGAATTTCAATGAAAAAGGATTTCTCACCAAACCCCACTTTACTTTTCCAAGAACAATCTTTTACCGATGCCGCGAGTAAGTGGTCTTATCTTTGCTTCGGCTGCATCTGTCAATCCTATCTCGTCGGCTGCTATCTTAGTCACATTTCACCATCTTTAAACCTCTGGGCTATTTTGGCGCCAAAATATATCCCTAAAACTTTTTACTTCTCTTGAAGTCTGTTTTGAAGTTTCCACTTTCTTTTCTCTTTGTTTTTTTTTTTTTTTTTTTTTTATCTGACTCTTTTAATCGTTCTCCTATTTTTTCTTCATTATCATATTTTTTAACGTTTGTTTATTTGTTCGTTCGTTTAAATTTTTTGGCATATCAACCTTTGTAGGTTATTTAATGCCAAATCCATTTTTATACAGATAAACAGTTCTCTTTCCAAACAATTCAATTTTGCGTAAGTACACTGTTTAATGGTTAAAAATATTTCTATTTCAAGCTATTCAGTTTAGTCAAACAGTTCTTTCAAACAATTCAGTTTAGTAAAAAGTATAGTTTCAGTGTCAAAAACAGTTCTATATCATGCAATTCTGTTTAGCGTAAGTACAGTTTCAATGTTAAAAACAGTTCTATTTTAAATATTTCAGTTTAGCATAAGTACGCAGTTTAAATGTCAAAATAGTCCAACACAGTTTAGTTCTATTTGACCCATGGATAGGACCCTATCAGGTGCTACCACTCCGGGCGAGAGTAGACCTGGGAGTGATGGCAATGAAGTGATAGTCTGCATTTCCCAAAGCTGCAGCATTACTGGCACCTCACTATCAGATTGTTTAGTGTCATATACAGGACACTCATTGGGGGTGGTCTTACCCTTCTGCAAAGAAGCAGCCAGTGTATTCTACAGCTCCAGCCGACTGGGTAAAGCTCTTGTTTGTTTTCTCAAACAACTTATTTCAATTTATACGCTTTTCACTTTGTCTTTTTGTCTGAATTTCCGAGATAAAGTATCCATATTAAAAATTGCAAAGAGTTTGGTTATCTATTCTCAGGGTGCAACCAAAATATTTCCAGTAGAACTATACAAATTCCAGTGGATTTTTATTAAAAAAATAATTTCAGATATATTTTTATAGTTAAAAAGAAGGAAAGATTCCTGTGCATTTTATAGTGAAAGAATTTCCAGTGCATTTTTGAAGTAAAATCATTTCCACTGCTTTTTAGTAGTGAAAGAATTCCCACATAATTTCTATAGTAAAATCATTTCAAATAGATTTTTATGATAATAAAATAATTTCCAATGTATTTTTATGTAAAAATCATTTTCAACTGATTTTTATAATAAAATAATTTCCAATGCATTTTTATTATAAAATCTTTACAAATACATTTTTATGATAAAATAATTTCCAATGCATTTTTATTTAAAAAAGTTATTTCCAATATATTTCACAATAAAATCAAAGCCAGTTCATTTTTCTAGTGATTTCAAATGATTTTTATAACAGTTTCCAATGGATTTTATGGTGAAAAAACCCCCCCAGAATATTTTATCAATAAAATAATTTCCTTCGCGTTTTTGTAAAATCATTTCAAATAGATTTTTTTAATAATAAAGTAATTTTTAATGAATTTTTATAATAAAGTTATTTTCATTGCCTTTTAGAATAAAATAATTCCCAATCTATTTTATTGAAAGAGAATTACAAGTGCCTTCTCGTAGTAATTTTCAATGAATTTCGTTTGAACAGTTACTACCCCACTGGACTCTCAGCTTCCTCTTAACTAAATACTGTTTAACCAGGTTCACTTGTATCTTATTTCTGTTACTTGAATATATATGTTTTTCTATCGACCCTTTTTGTGTTCCCCGTGTCTTTTCTTTGGCCAGCATCACAACAAATAAGATGTAATGAATAGATTCCTTTGTTAAATGGTATATCAACCTTCATGGGAAATGACAAACCAATCCTTGTAAAAGAACAGTCGTGATACTATTTAACCCACAGCTTTGGTGGGGATAAGAGAGGGGAGGTCATACCTTTCCCAAAGTTATTTGTCCAAAAGTGAACCTTATAGCACAACTGGAGTTCGAACTCGCTTACGACAATGTCAAAGTCATGCACGTTAGCCACAACCATTAAAAAAACCTTTGATGCATATATAAAAGAGACGCAATGAGTCCACCGACAAAAAAATAACATCACACAGTTCTACAAAGTATTCTTTGGAGAACAGAAATGAAGGATAGTAAGCTTGAAAGATGAGAATATATATATATATATATATAGAAGATCTTCCAAGACCCTGAGAAAGTCTGTGAAAGAAGAACATTGAGGCATAAATAAATAAATAAAAACAGATATTCTCACCACACACACACACACACATAACACAAATCCCTGTCGGGTAGAATCTTAAATAGTTGGTGTGACGAAATAGCTTTGTGCGAAACAGTTAAGAGGAGAGAAAAAAAGGGAGATAACACGGTGTTGGTCGAACAAGGACCGACAGGTGGCGCTCCATCTGTCATTGAATAGTAGACATTACTATCACTCAGACTATTGCTTTCTCTCTGTCGATAGGGACAGCGTGTACTCAGACTAAGAGTGGTAGTATCTGTTTGGTAGGTTCCAATCATGTAGATCTGTTTGGAAATTATTTGTCTTTGAAAGAAATACTTGAAACCATATGAGTGTTTAAACATATGATTATAATTGCTAAATACGAATAGTTATTTGAAATCATATAATCGTGTATGAAGTATTAGTATTTGATGAGAAGAATTCTCGTTGCGTTGAGGTTAACGATCTGGACTTGGCAGTAATCAATCTCGAACATTGCCTGTGCTAATAGGCCCACTTTTGGACTAATACTCTTGGGGAAGGTATGAACCTCCTTATCTCCCGAGTGAGATATTAAATAGTATCACTATTGTATTGTTCTTTTGCAAGGATGTCTTTGCCATGAAATGACCCATGATTGTTAACGTAAAAGAAAGAAACCAAACTTTGAATTAATAATTTGTTTTATTAAGTTTAGTTTGGTTTAATGGCATATCAGCCATTGAAGGTTATTTAATGCCAAGTCAATTTTATATAAATAATGAGTTCTATTTTAAACAATTCAGTTTAGCATTAGTTCAGTTTGAATGTCAAACACTTTTATTTGACCTGTAGATAGGACCATATCAGGTGCTACCACTCCGGGTCAGAGTCGATCTGGGAGCGATGGCAATAAAGGAGTACTACGCATTCCCCTGAGCTCTAGCATGACTAAAGCCTTATCATCAGATTATTTAGTCTCATAATCAGGACACTCGTTGGGGGACTCTTCGCCCTCTGCAGAGATGCAGTCGTTGTATTCTAAAGCTCCAATTGACTGGGCCATTGTTTTATTTGGATTGATTATTATTAGTTATTTGAAACCATATATCTGATTAGAATTTATTGGTGTTTGGAATACTTGAAACTATATAACTGTATACCAAGAAATGATTGCTAAATAGCAACAGTTCGTATAGTGCATAAATTCGTATCTTATAAGAACACTTGAAACCATGCAGCTGAGCGCAAATCGTTTCTATTATATAGGGATACTTAATACCAAAAAACTGTGAGTAAAAAAAAAAAAAATTATCATTGTCAATTAAACAACGCAATTAAAATGATTATAATGGAACGTTCAAAATATAAATTGTAATTGTTTAAGTTGTCAACATGCAATCAGAACACATAGGAAGGGCATACGATAAGTTTCCAGACATTTTTCGTATGGGCACTTATATTGAAAGTACACACATGAAGTTCTAGTCCCCTTCCATGCACTTGTTGTACCGTTCCAACAACTTCTGCAAAGCCCAATTGAAGTCCTCTTGTGTTTTCCTGTCAATGAACTTCGTCACAGCATCTTTCATCTCCTCAATTGTCTCATAACGACAACCTCTGAGCTTAGGGAATAACCAAAAGTCACAGGGAGCACGGTCTGGACTGTAGGAAAGCTGAGGAACTGTCTTGATGCCCATCTTGGTCAAATAATCTGTGACAAGGATGGAATTGTTGACTGGTGCATTGTCCTGGTGGAAATGCCACTGAGCCGATTTAAAGAGTGCTGACCTCTTCCGACTGAATCTCTTCCTGAACTCCTTTAAAACCTCAACAGAGTAACCCAAGCCCTAACCCTAAACCTTTGGCCAATCAACTGTGGTCTATTGGGGTCCTTACTCCTCCCACACCTCTCATCATCCCACACATACTCCCTGCCTTTCTTGAATCTCTTATGCCACTCAAAAACTATTGCTCGATTCATGTAAGAAGCTCCAAAAGCAGTCTGTACCATTCCATACGTTTCTGTGGCATTTTTTCCAAGTTTAAAACACAATTTTATTGCATATCGTTCTTCTAAAGTATCCTCGCGTCCAGATTGCATTTTTGAAATTCACCGGCTGTGACAATCAGGCTTTAGTAGGGTGTATTCCTATTGCTGCTGTAGTAGTTCATTTGAAGCTGGAATCATAAAAATTGGTCAGTCATCTCATAAGATGTATAGCAATAACATACTGACGTTTCAAGAGTCTACGACAATTTTAAATGCCCATACGAAAAAACTCTGGAAACTTATCGTATGCACCTCGTACCTACAAAGATTTCTAATCTATTTTTTCAAATCATTATGTTGATACCCTATAACTCAGTTGGGGCTGCAAAATACACCGACTTCATCTCTGTAGAGAGATAAGACCCCATCCTGCAACGAGTGTCCTGTATATGACTCTAAACGATCTGATGGTGAGGCTCCATAAATGCTGGATCTTTGCGAAATGTGGACTTTCTCTTCTTTGCCATCGCTCCCAGTTTCACTCAGGCCCCGGAGTGGTTGCACCTGATCAGGTCCTATCTATGGGTCGAATGGAACTGTTTGACATTTAAACTGACTGCAAACAAATGACTTTTGGTAAATTGAATTGTTGGAAATGAAACTATTTGATCCTTTAACTGTGTATAAGCAAATGATTGATGTTTAATTAAATTGTTTATGATATATAGCAATACTTGGAACCATGTAACTTTGTTGACTTATGCGAAGCTGAGTTGTTATAAATAGAACTGTTTGAGCATTTAATTGTGTGTTAACAAATGACTGATGTTTAATTGAATTGTTAGTGATACATGACAATATTTGGGACTTATACTAAATTGAATTGTATGGTCCTTAAACTGTGCGTATCTGTAATATAATGGCCGAGGGATTTCGTTTTATGCTTTTGGGTTTAGTTAGGCTGAGAACCTTTCGGCTCAGTGCATGGGTTACTTAGTTGCAACATTAACGCAGGTGTTCACGCGCGCGCGGGTGGAGCGAAGCGGACGTGTCACTCAGATGTCACAATAACCCAGATGGTAAACGGAGCTAGCCAGTGCGAATGACGTCACGCACCGGAAGCGTGCGGAGGATTTTGGGTATTTTGAAGAAAGTTAGTGGAGTTGTGACTTGACACCGGACGAGAAGAGTCGAGTTGAGTTCTGCCTCGGGAGAAGGCGGTTGACTTTCGCTTGCTCGTGGAAGCCTTGGGCAGGTGTCGCACGAGATGGGGGCTGGGGGTGTTGGGCAGATGACAAAGCCAGAATAGAAAGAATGTGTATCGCTCTCCTTATGTCGAAGAACCTTTACACTCTAAAGGTAATAAAAAGTTTCGTACCTGAACTAAGAAGTCATAAGTGATTTTCGTGTTCCAAGATTCCTATGTTCTATATATATATATATATATATATATTTCACGAAGCCGTATCTGGTAATGGTACATATCTACAAAATGTGTTCACTCATCATATATTTGTAAAAGTAAAATTTGGTATTAAATAACCAACAATGGTTGATATGCCATCAAACCCAACCATATATACGTATGCAAGCAAATAATTAGGTACGAATGAATGAGAAATTAAGAAAAAGCACAATAATACATTAAAACAAAGGTTAAATACTACGATCGTAAATTTAAAAATTATTAAAATTTTATGATATGAAATGATACAAATAAACGAAGTAATGTTGTTTGTAACATTAGTGATTTTGCTAGTACAGTGACTAATTTTAGTTAGTAACTGTAAAGATGGCCGCTATACAAACTTAATTATCGTGTCGTTATTTAAATATGGACGTATGTCAGGGATAATGTACTGTTGCCCAACAAAAACAGCTGCGAACCAGCTGTTTCAAGTCTTGGGATGGATCCAAACAATCAGAAAAGGAATGGCGCTCGGCTAATATTGGTCTCCCTTGTAATCTCTCTGGCACTACCTGAATTTCATTCTATCTCTCTCTTTATCTCGACCTTCATGTCTCTCTATCTCTCTTTTTCAATCTCTCTATCGTGTATAAGATCTCTCTTTCTTTAGATTGGTTTTCTTGTAATCTCTGTCGCACCCCCTAAATCTCCTTCTTTCTCTATTTCTCTCACTCAATCTATCTTTCACTGTCTTTAATGGGATCCCTCTCTTGTTTTTTCTCAAAAAAACTCTTAGGCAGTTACTTCCAGATCTCCATTCTGTCTTTTCTCACGGGGTCACTTGGTGTAGTGCTATGGTTCACAATCTAATCTAGCAGACCAATGTTAGTAAGTTTGAATCTGATGAAGTGTCCCATACTTCCGGCCCATGACAAACTAAAACCAGGTTTAGTTAACTAACCATTCTTTTTGCTGAAGAGAAACAGCAAATCTTTATATTTCACATTCAACGCTGTTATTTTATCTATTTATTTTGACCTAATTCACTTTTGACGTGATTCTAAATAACAATGAACTTGGGGCAAGAAATTTCTCTTTGATTTGCAAGACTTGAATCACTTAAACTAAATACGTTTGCTTAGAATTATCTACACCATTTGAAACACGGAATATTCCGAAAGTGATTCGATGGTTGACTGCAAGAAAGTAGACATGTTTTTGTTTTTTTTTCGAGAGAGAATCCGAAAATACGATTGCCCTGTCGGCTGGGGCTGTAGAATATACTGACTTCACCTTTGCAGAGGGGCAAGCCCCCCCTACTTCAATGAGTGTGCGAGAAATTACACTAAACAGTCTGATGGCGAGGTCCCAGTAACGCTGGGGCTTTGGCGAATATGGAGCATCCCTTCATTGCCATTGCTCCCAGGTCCACTCTGTCCCGGCGTGTTAGCACTTTCTGGGGCCCTATCTATGGATTAAATAGAACTAACGGCATACTTATGCTAAACTGAATTGTTTGAAATAGAAATGTTTTTGACAATTAAACCGTACTTACATTTAAACTAAGTGCTTTTGCTAAACTGAATTATTTGGAATAGAACTGTTTTTTGACATTGAAACTGTATTTACACTAAACTGAATTGTTTAACATAGAACTATTTTTACATGTAACTGTTGTAAACAAAATCTGTATTATACTGAAATGAATTAGCTGAATAGGAACTGCTTGACTAAACTGAATATCTCGAAATAGAAATGTTTTTCACAATTAAAATGTACTTATATTTAAACTGCGTGGTTATGCTAAATTGAATTATTTGAAATTGAACTGTTTTTGACATTGAAACTGTACTTTCACTAAACTGAATTGTTATATAAAACTGCTTGAATAGTTTGAAATAGAAATGTTTTTGACAATTAAACTGTGTACTCATGCGAAACTGGATTGTTGCAAATAGAACTGATTATTTACATAAAAATGGATTTGGCATTAAATATCCTATAAAGGTTGATATGCCATAAAACCCAACAAACCAAACCAAACCAAACAGAAAATACGATACACAGATGCGCAAAGACCCACATATTTATAATGTACCAATACGCGTATATAGAAACATAATCTAGACAGCAAATATTCTTTTGGACAATGTGTCGCTTGAAAGAGCATAAAAACTCTCCGAAGCTTTATTTTATTGTATTTTTTTAAATTGAAGTTTTGGGTAGGTTTTTTTAATTATATCTTCCAGTACTTGATAAAAACTTGTGCTTTCGTAAACCGTTTTCTTAAATTGTAGTTTCGACAAGGAATTTTATTGCAATTTTGTGTACTTTTTAAAATTGTAATTCGAGTCCTTTTTCTCATATGGTTTTGAGTACGTTTCTTTTTTAAAGAATTGCATTTTCGTGAACTTTTTTTAAAATTGCATCTTAAAGGACATCTTTTTTTAATTTCTAGTTTTGAGTCCCTTTTCGTTTGAAAAAATGTGGTTTCAAATATTTCTTTGAAAAGAATTGTAGTTTTGTGAACTTTTTTTTACAAATTGCATCTTATAGGACACCTTTTTTTTTTTAATTTTTTTTTTTTTTTAAATGTGGTTTCGAGTGTTTTTTTTTTTTTTTTTTTTTTTTTTTTTTTTTTTTTTTAAGAATCGTAATTTGGTGAACTTATTTAAAAAAGATTGTTGTTTCGAGAACTTTTTTGAATTTGTTGTATCGGGTATATATTTTTTAATTTCAATTTTTTATGATCGATGTTTTCAGCGCTTTTTCAAAAAGATGGATTTCTGGGTATTTTTAAAAATTGTTACTTCGATTATAAAAAAAAAGTTATAGTTTCGAGTATTTTTTATTTGAAGTTTCGAGTACTTTTTTAAAATTGGTAGTTTTGATTATTTTTTTGAAATTTTTTCTTCCATTATTAAAAAAAATATATCCAGCTTTTTTAAAAAAATTGGAACTTCAAGTATTTTTAAAATTTAAAGTTTTACCTACTTAAAAACATGTTGTTTCAGAGTAACTGGTTTTCTCTCTATCATATATATGGAAATTAAATCCGATACCATGATGAAAGTAGAAAAACAAAATAATCCAAATTTGAAGAACTTATTATGAAGTCAACGTTAAACGATTCGGTTTAATAACCTTCTTCAGGACTTTAGAATCATAAAAAAACAGCAGTGAATGTTAGTTGAAATAAAAGGAGAAAAGAAAATGTATAAAAAGAAAGACTGATAATTGCATATTCAGCGTTCTTTTTTTTTTTTTTTTTTTTTTTAAATATTAATTACGTTAATGGCACGTAGAATTTAGTCTGCAATTTGTTGGATTTCTTAGAAATACAAAAGAAAATGATAAAAAAGATTGATATTTAGAATATTTTGGAAAAATGTGAAAAGAAAGGAAGGAAAATGAATATAAACGTATTTTTCACGAGGATATGTAAGAGGATAGAATTTGAAATGAATATTTAATTCATGGGGATCATGATTTAAAAGCCCTGAAGAAGGTTATTAAAACGGAAACGTTTAACGTTGACTGTCATAATAAATTTATTAAATTTGGATTCTTTTGTTTTTTCAACTTTCGTCATATAATATGTGTGTGTGTGTGTGTGTATTTTTCTTCGTGTTTTTGGTTCACACCAGAAACTGAAAAACAGGATGGAAATAAATTTATAATCCTAAATTAACCGGTCCTTGGTTTTTTCTTTAAAGAAGGAATATATATATTCTGAAAAGAGTCTTCTTATTCAACATGCCTGTTTGATCGTGCTTGGAGGAAAGAATCTTTCGCCATTTTTTGAATGATTCACAGATCCACATTATAATCATTTGTAGTTATGAAATTCCGTGGAGTTCGTCGCGCAAGATGAATTTTCTTGTACGATTAAAGGGCTCCATACTTTTTCTTAGATAATTTCAGTGAAGTAAATATAATTGCTTTAAGCTTAACTTTTTTTTTTTTAAATTCAGCTTGCTCTATTTGTTAATATAAAAAAATTATGCAGCGAACTTAAACATAAATCTAGCAAATCATATTTTAATATTATCGCAGAACGTGAATGCTATTCCACAGAAAAACACTTTTATAGACTTTAGTAAGAAAATAACCTTAATTTAAATATGTGTCACTTGAGGGATATACACGCTGAAGCTTTATTTACCAAGATAGACATGAACAAAGAACGACGGGTTAATTTTCTTTAAAATAATCCCCTTGTTGTTCAAAACAATTATTCCTGTGAATTCTCCACATAGATAGCGCCTGCCCTTTAACCCAAATGGTGAAAAAAGCTAGATTTTCTCCCCCAATGTCTGCGGTGCTCCTGTAAGTTCGGTTCAATTACTTTCTTTTATGGCATATCAACCATCGTGGGTTATGTAGGACAGTAGTGGTTCTATTTAACCTGTAGGTGGAAGGATAAGGGGTTCATACCTTTGCCAAGGGTATTTGCCCGAAAGTGAACGTAATAGCGCGACTGGAGTACGAACTCTCTAATTAAGATATCATAGTGCACAACGAGGACTCTATTTCTCTTCTCCTGAATTGGAATGCCGACGGAACTAAGAAACTGTTAATCGGCCATAACGTGTCCATTTTGAGTCATATTTTGGTGCTGTATCAATAATACTTTCCTATATCGGAAACTGTTAGGACATGAGAACCTCTATAAGATGTTGTTAATATACTATTTCGGCTAATTCCTTCTTCGGCCTTCGCTTACTGTATAATTCGAAATGATAAAGATGAAATTGTGCCAGGAAAACTGATTGTCTTTTTTTTTAACAGCTGTTAAAATTTTAAAAGTCGGTTTTGACCAAACGTCTTGGAAAAAAGTTAAGAAAACAAATGAAACTCTCTCAGCTGTCCGGGAAAAGGGAAATATTGAATTTCTTCATCAAACTTGCTTGATTGAAGAATTTTGGCAAAGGATAAGGAATTTTAATACACTTTACTCAACCTCTTCTCCATACCGACATCCCTCGCCAACCTTCCGTGTCTTGAATTTTTTGCTATTGTTTAGCATCTTCAGTCGACTTATCTACTTACTTACAACTTCTTTTTCTTCTTTTTCTTTTTCTTTTTCTTTTCTTCTTTTCTTTTTCCTTTTTCTTTTCCTTTTTCTTTTTCTCCTTTTTCTTTTTCTTTTTCTTTTTTCTTTTTCTTTTTCTTCTTTTTCTTTTTCTTTTTCTTTTTCTTCTTTTTCTTCTTTTCTTTTTCCTTTTTCTTTTTCTCCTTTTTCTTTTTCTCCTTTTTCTTTTTCTCCTTTTTCTTTTTCTTTTTCTTTTTCTTCTTTTTCCTTTTTCTTTTTCTTTTTCTTCTTTTTCCTTTTTCTTTTTCTTCTTTTTCCTTTTTCTTTTCCTTTTTCTTTTTCCCTTTTTCTTTTTCTCCTCCTCCTTTTTCTTCTTTTTCTCCTCCATTTTTTTCTTTTTCTCCTCGTATTATTCTTTTTCTCCTCCTATTATTCTTTTTCATTTTCGTCTTCGTCTTTTCTTTTTCGTCTTCGTCTTTTTCTTTTTCATCTTCGTCTTTTTCTGTTTCGTCTTTTTCTTTTTCGTCTTTTTCTTGCTTTTCTTGTTTCTTTTTCTTTTTCTTTTTTCTTTTTCTTACTCTTTTTCTTCTTTTCTTCCACTTTTTCTTCTTTTTCTTCTCCCCCTCCCGTAGCTGTATTTTTTTAAAATTCTGTACCGCTCATATTTCTTACATTTATTTTCTTATTTCTTTTTCTTTCGAAGTCTTTTTCTCCTCTCTCTCTCTCTCTCCCTCTCATTTATTTTTCTGCAAATACTTTCTTTGTTGTCCGCTGTTCATTGTTTTTCTTTAAAGCATTCATCTTTTTCATCTTGTTTTTTCTTTGACTCTCTGTTTTTTGTTCTGTTTTATTTTTTCGCGAAACGTTTCAACATAGTCGATTCTATTTTCTCTCCTCCTTTTTTTTTGTCTCTCTGTGGTCTTTTTTTTATCTATCGTTTTGTTCTCTACTTTGTATTGTCTCAGTTTTATTATTACTATTATTCCCTTAATAAACGTCAGGATTATTTACGTGTAGATCGACACTTAAGTTGGTCTATGGGTTTCCGAGATGGTGGCTTCACTCGTGTTAAGGACTGAAGACTGCAGAAGCATCAGTCGACTGAAATCCTTTCAAATTATTGGGGGTCAACAAAAGACTGAAAGAATGGGAAGGAAGGCAAGAATGAAAAAGAAGAAAATGACATGAGAAGTAATGTTGTATAGGACCCAAAAAATTAAAGTGTTGCGCCTGATAAAAAGAAATGAATACACAGGATAAACGCTCGAAACTTGAATCTCAAGGAAGAAAATAGTCGCTTTATTTTCGGGAATTACAGCGGACTGTTGTTAAAAAGTTCGTTCGGTAGCGTTCTTCCTCGCCTTCTCTTTTCTTTTTGTTTTGTCGCAATCAAACGTCGTCTTTATCATTCTTTCCCTCCGTGCATACATATATATATATATATATATATATATATATAGCGTCGGTGACTGTCACCAGTATTTTGATGTGGATACTTATCTATACACCACACAATAAATGTGATTGATTAACCACTTTTAACACATATCTGTGTGTTGATTATGGAGACAAGATGAAAATTAATCAACGGACTTCTAGTTTCCATGATGATCATGATTTTCAGTTTCACCTATGCTTTGCAAAAATAGAATAGAGCGCTTTTATACAAACTAGCGCTTGTTTTATTATATTGTTGTGGGAGCCAATGCATTTTTTCTGTGTATATATATATATATATATATATATAATGTGTGTGTGTGTACACACGTATGGGCCTTTAAAGTGTATTTGTAATCATATATATTCGTATGTATAGTCCAATCTGCATCACATATACTACGTGTATCTTGTAATATATGTTATAAATATATATATTCATTGTGCGTATATATATATATATATAATGTGTGCGTGTCTGGTGGGTAAAGTATTCGCTAATGGTCCGGGAGACCTTGGTTCTATCCCACGTCGCGTCATACCAAAGACTTTAAAAATGGTACTCGGTACTTCCTTGCTTAACATTCAGCAATATAAGGTATGTATCAAGGGCAAAGTGGGGCAATCCAGGGAAAGGAGTAGCGTCCTCCCCTTCACCTCAGAGTAGTAGTTATCGAAAAGGGAGCCTTCTGGTCGTCCTCGACAATGGTCGCCAACTTTACTTACTTGTGTTTTCATATGTAATTGTTATGTGGGAAATCATTAGCCCATTCATTATTTTTCATGTTTTCTCCAACGGGGGGTGGGGGGCGTCGAGTGCAGTAAATGTCTACGAGATAGGCGATTACTGTCAGTGAACTCGTTTCTTTTGGCCTTGTGCCAAACTAAATTAAGGTTAGTAAATGACAACCGCTGGGTAATTACTGATGGTTAGAATTTACCGTCAGTCATTTTGAAACTCTAAGGTACATTGATTTGCATATTAGATTAATTTTCTTGAACGGGTAATCAGTTTCTACGTGTATTTTTTAAAACTCGCCTGAATAGCCAAGTCGGCTGGAGCTGTAGAATATACCGACTGCTTCTCTGCAGAGGAGTAAACCATCCCCTAACGAGTGTCCTGGATATAACACTATACAATCTAATGGTTGGTTCTAACAATGCTGGAGCTTTGGGGAATGCAGAGTATTGTTTTATTGCTATCGCTTCCAGGTCAACTCTGATCCAGAATAGCAGCACCTGTTAAGATCCTATCTATGGGTCAAATGGATCTGTTTGACATTTAAACTGCAGGCAAACAAATGACTTATGCTAAATAGAATTATTAGAAATAGAACAGTGTGCAAAACAAATGAGTGATGTTGAAGAGAAATATTAGTCTTAAATAGCAATACTGGAAACTCGTGAACAGTGTTCACGATTTGCGCCATTGGCATTACATAGCAATATCTGTAAACATTTAACATTGATCAAAACAATGACCTTAGGCTCGTTTAAAAAAACATTATCAACAAAATGTATTTACATATATATATTTGATATATATATATATAAATAAAAAGGATTTGGCATTAAATAACCTACAAAGGTTGATATTCCATAAAAGTCCACCAGACCAAATCCTATATATTTAATATATATATGAATAAAGAGGATTTAGCATTAAATAACCTACAATGGTTGACATGCCCTAAAACCCAGCCAAACCAAATCGTATATATTTTATATATACATATGAATAAAGAGGATTTGACATAAAATAATCAACAATGGTTGGTATGCTGTAAAAGCCAACCAAATCATATATATCCGATATATACATTAAATAACCCATAATAGTTGATATGCCATAAAACCCAACTAAACCAAATCCTATGTATTTCATGTATAAAGATGATTTAGCATTAAATAACCTATAATGGTTGATATGCCATAAAACCCAACGAAACCAAATCCTATGTATTTAATATGTCTAAAGATGATTTTGCATTAAATAACCTATAATAGTTGATATGCCATCAAAGCAAACCAAGGCCAGAAGAATGAGGCACCCAGTAAGAAATGAATTTAGTAATAATGGTTTGCATTCGCTCCCAGTTAACCACGATAACACACAAAGAGCTTGATTGTCCATCACTACGCCTTGTTTAGTTCAGCATTCGGGTTACTGAAAGTACCTCCTTTTTCTAAATGGTCAAACTATCTAAACACTGAATAAGGGCATCAATGTTGATCTGGCGTAAACTGGTGATTTCAACTTGAGGAATTGTTATTGCATACTAAATTTTGCCTAATCTGAACTGACTAAATTTGCTTACAGTACTTGCTGTAGCTAAGCGGTAACAAATATATATATATATCTTAAAGAAAAACAATGCTCCGTGATGTCCGTTACATTGAGCTCTTTACCAGGAAAATTGAAATGTTCAAAGTTGAATGATTTTTTGTCCTGGCGGACTTATTCCCGACTCCGGTTTAACTGGACTGAATAATATATTTACTTACCATCCTCTCTGTTCGGGCAGGATATAACAGAAAGTAAATTTTTATGCGGAGTTTAACAGGACTGGATTAAAAAAGAATTCCTTCTCCTAAATTGGTTGCCTAACCAAGGCTGAAGAGCTTTGTCTGCCCTAGTATTTACCCATAGCTGTAGGGTGTTAACAAATATAAGGATGCAGAAGAGTAAGTGATTTATCAGTGCCTCTCACCAGGCAGAGTTCGACACAAAGTCTCTTTTATAGTTAGTGGTTAGGAAAGGGGTCTTGCTCACGAGCCGAAACTCGTGCGCAACTGGTCAGTGCTGGTCATTATATTACTAGGTGTAATATGAATTATACTAGTCAATTTTAGGTCTCCCGGCACGAAGCTAGGTGACCTTGCTTGTCATTGTTGGATCGTAATTTTCCAGTAAATTTGCAGTTTTTCTTTCCTTCTTGTTGATAAACGAAAGCAGCTAATTTTCAGAAATTCAGTTCAGCTTAGATTTCCGTATTTTGTTTCCTTTAAAGACAGAAGTCAAACTTCCTCCTCTTCTCAACACTAAAAGGCGGCTTTCATCGGAGATCAAGTAACAACAAGTCAACACATATTCAAGAGCTCTTAGTATTTCAGCTGTTAGCTGTCGTCTAAACGATTTCGATTCTTCCTCGGATTTCCAGTTTTGCAAGCCCTTTTGGCTTGGCTTCTTGGACGCTTTCCAAACTCCCCTAAAATAATGGGGGTTTACTAACACCTTCATTTTCCACAATTATTTCTTTTAGCTTGGGAGAGTTAGTCATTTTTGTCTAGTTTTTCTTTTTTTTTCACTTATTTTTTTTTTCTTTTTAGTAAGCAAAACCCTGCGTACTAGAAAGAAAAAAAAATTAAGTGAAAAAAAAAGTAACTATGATATTCAAAGTAATGATATTAAACTGTACATTCTTACGTCCTGCCTTTCAGGTTAGTTAAAACAAATGCTTATATTTTTACTTACCCTTATAGATTTCGAATTGAAAACCAGCCAAGTATGCTGGGGTTGTAGAATATACCGACTGCATCCCTGCAGATGGGAAAGACCCACTCCTCAACAAGTGTCCTGAATATGACACTACACAATCTGATAGCGAGAGATTTGGGGAATGTGGAGTACCTCTTTATTACCATTGCTTCGATGTCCACTCTGACCCGGAGTGGTAGCACCTGATAGGGTTTTTCTGTGGGTCAAATAGAACAAACTGTGTGCAAACAAATGACTAATGTTAAATTGAGACTGCTATATAACATTACTTGAAATCATTTAACTGCGCACAAAAGAGTTCAGGCTCGTTTAAGAAGGTTATCTACAAAATGTGTTTACAGATTATATATATATATATATATATATATAACAGTGGGTGTAAAGAGGATTTGGCATTAAATAATCCACAATGGTTGATATGGCATAAAACTTAACCAAACCAAATCCTATATATTTAATATATATGAATAGGATTTGGCATTAAATAACCTATAATGGTTGCTATGCCATAAAACCGAAAGAAACCAATTCATATATATCTAATCTATATGTATAAAGAGGATATGGCATTAAATAACCTACAATGGTTGATATGCAAAAAAAAAAAAACCCCCAAATGAAACCATATCTTATATATTTAGTATATACGTATAAAGAGGATTTGGCATTAAATAATCTACAATAGTTGATATGCCATAAAACCCAACTCCAATTGAAAATAACATCGCCGGAAACCAAAGATATAACTTTTTAAAAAGGTTTTTACAGAATGCAAAAACACCTTGAATCAGTTGTTTAAACTCTTATTTGTATTTACCTAACACCTGTACACAGGCAGGCTGTGACACAAGTCCAATTTTTAAGCAGAGTAAACCTTTGTTTATGGCATATCATATTTAATGCCAAAGCCATCCTTCTAGAACAACATTTATAGTAATATATAACCAGTTGGTCAGTGGTGGGGATAAAAGGGTTCATACCTTTCCTGAGAGTATTTTTCCGAAAGTTTTGTTTGTTTGTCTTTAATTTAATGGCATATCAACCTTCTCTGGTTATTTAATGCTAAATCCATCCTATTTTAGAAGGACAGTAGTGGTACTATTTAACCCATAGCTGGGAGGATAAGGATGTTCATACCTTTCCCCAGGATATTTTTCCGAAAGTTATCGTAATAGCGCGACTGGAGTTCGAACACGCGTATTACGATTCTGCAGTCCAGCTCTTTAACCATTACACCACAGGGACCCCCACCACTTTCCCCGAAAGTTCGAACTTGTGAACTAAGACGTTGCTGTCGGGCACGTTAACCACTGTATCAGAGACTCATCCTATTTGCAGGTGGGTTTATGATGGAGGTGCCCGTGGTGTAATGGTTATCGTCGTGGGAAATGGACCTGGCGACACGAGTTCAAATCCTGGACCAGGCTAATTACATTTCACATAGCACTGATACCTTTGGAAAAGGTATGAATCCAATTTTTCTCTCTCCAGCTATAGGGAAATAGTAGGAAAGACTGGGTTCTTCAGCCTTGGTGAGGCAACTAGTCTAGGAGAAGGAAAACTCTGAATTAAAACCTCTTAAACTCTGCTTAAAAATTGTCCTTGTGCCATATCCTGCCCGAGCGAAGGGGTTGATAAATATTGGGTTTATGATGGAAATTCATTGAAATCAAGAGGAAAGGGTATTGTCAGTGGTCACGAATTAATGCAATTATATTTTGTTTAGTTTAATGGCAAAGCAACCTGTACGGCTAAGTTAATGCCAGGGCTAGCTTTGTCGAAGAACTGGTGATACTATTTAACCCATATCTTAGGGGACAAGTGGATTCGTACATTTCCGAAGGGTGTTAGTCCGAAAGTGAATGTAATTGCGTGACTGGGGTTCAAGCCCGCTTACTTCCAGGCCCTTACGCCACCGTGACTTCTCTAGTCCTCCATTATGATCCCATACAAAATAATCATTTTTTGTCGTCGGTCAATAGATTTTTTTTTTCAGACTCAGACTCCCATACTACAATTTTTAAAGTTTCATGTTCCTTCTGAAAACAAAAGGAAGGAGCCACACTGGTTTTATGTTAAATTGTAAACAATTAAAATCTTTTAAATCTCACAAAATAGTTTTTATCCCCCCCCCCGCCACAACCTTCGCCCAAGCACAAAGAACTCCGTACAAACGCAATGGCAGCCATTGTTCAAAGCCTTGACAACGACCGGTTTGAGAAAGGCAAACGAAACGCAACGCAGAAACCTGCGTGTCGCAGCTACTTAACTGCTGCGCTTAATAAAAGGGATAACAGCGTTCTGCAATCAGAACATTCCCCCCCCCATCCAACGTGTTGGGGTAGGGAGTAAGCACATAGACTGCTGCGTAGGATTGGCAGTTCAGGAGTAAACGGTTCGAAACCAACAGCTAAGAGAAAGAGCGTAAAAAAATATTCAAAGAAAAATCGTGTTATGACTTTAAGGGGGGGGGGAAGGGTTCGTAAAACGAAGTTAATTGATATAAAAAGTATATAAGATCCCTTTCTTTAAGGCTCAAAAACCTTGTGTTTTGCCCAGTCCGCTGGGGCAGGAGAATACACCGTCTGCTTCTCTGCAGAGGAGTAAGAACCTCCCAACTAGTGTCCTATATATGACAGTAAACAATCTGATGGTGAGATTCCAATAATGTTTCGAGCTTGGGAAATGCGGAGTACTGTAGTTTCGCCTAAAACGGCTCCTCAGGGTACCTAGCACCGACTAACGACAATAGGAGAAAACTTATTTTTATCAAACGAAAAACCCATCGACCGGAAAATTTGCATTAAAACAAAACAAAAGAACACTAATTTTATTGTCAAGTTTATTACTCAGAAATTTAAAAAAACAACAACAAAAAAACCCCCTTTACCTACCAAATCCCAGGTGATTCGAGATATTGTTATCTCTGAATTCTGGCGTTTTTTTTCATTTTCTTTGTCACCGTAAATGCTGGTAGATAGTAAATTAGTAAGTATATATATATATATATATATATAAATACACACACACACACAGATATGTTTATGTGTATGTATTCGTACATATGTTTATAAATGTATGTATTTATATGTCTATATGGTATGTATATTTGTGTGTATGTATGTGTGTATATATATATATATATATATACACACAAACATCTATATGTTTGTGTATAGATATATGCATATCTTTGTATACGTTTGTGTATATACAGATATATATATATATATATATATATAACCGTAATGTTTCTCCATACACCAATACAGGAATTTAAAAACAGCTCTACTGACGAACGATTTCGTAAAACGTAGAGTCGTTTAATATCCAAAAATATTTTATTATTGTGAATATTGCTCAACACTTTGTTTTTTTTTAAGCTGGTTTATTGGGATAATATTAGTGACATTTTAGATTCTATCAAACTGTGAATATGCAAATTTTAATGTATAAACAAACACACACACACACATATATACAAGATGGAACGATAAAATTGTCGCCTTAGAAAAGACATGATTCCTTTTCCGTTTAATGAAAACCGGTTTTCTTTTTTTTTTTTTTTTTTTTTTGGTTGCATACCATCTACTAGTTGGCCAGTTGTGTACAAATCCCAAGAACGATAGGAGCCTTCTATCATGTCTCAAAGTGACACAATTTTCAAAGAGAGAGATCGGAGATGTGCTGCTGTACAGCTCATGCTCTCTACCGATCCAAGTTATGACAACAGGACCATTTCCAGCACCCTCAAAATGCAAACCTGGATTGCCATGAATAACTGGGACGTGCCCAGAGTGATGAAAACAAAGTTTCCGGCTACGGTTATGGTCTTTGGTGTAGTTTCAATTGAGGGCCACATCATGCCACCTCACATCTTCGAAGTTGGCTTGAAAGTCAACACCAAAGCGTACCTGGATGTGCTGAAGAGTGTGGTGATACCCTGGTGCAATCAGGTGGCCGGTGGCAGACCCTGGGTGTGGCAACAGGACTCGTAGCTTGTAGAAAAGGCAGGCTCCCAATTCCGGATCCGTATCGAGGCGCTGATAGAGGCTGAAAGCGGCTACATTGAATAGATGCCAGCTGTACTACATAATCAAGTTACCTGATGGATTTTTTCAATAAAAGTTTTAAAATAAAGCTGTAGTGTTGTTTTCTTTAGGACGACTATTTTATCGTTCCACCCTGTATATGTCAGCTCTACTACATAATCAAGTTAGCTAAATTGATTTTTTAAATAAAAGATTTAAAATAAAGCTGTAGTGTTGTTTTCTTTAGGATGACAATTTTATCAATCTGCATTAAAATTTTAATTTTTAAGTAATACAACTGTTCAGACAAATAATTATCTAATAGGAATAAGTACTCGAAACCATATAACTGCGTGAATTATTATTATTATTATTATTATTAGTGGTCCATAATTATATGAATACTTCTATTTAGGAACATATGAAATATTAGCATTTCATGGTTATATTTTCAATTTCGAAGAATACAAAAAGATTTATAGAAAATTCTTCCTATTTAATGAACTAAATGACCTTATGTCACATTCTTCTCGTGCTAAATATATACCGTATTTGTTTTTGCCTCTCACCAGACAAGACTTGACACAAGGTCAATTATCCAAAGGTCTGCTTATAGCGAGGTTTAGGCTCGAACCCTGCTGGACTATGCCAGTCATCTGCTCACATAGTGCTATGTGAGACTGATGAACCTTGCTGGACGTGAACTCAGTCGACGTGAGTCCAGGCACGGATGCGAGATTATAGCTTAAACTGGACCAAGGGGTCCAGTGCGATCAATGCAACTCACCCACTCAGATATGGCCCAGCTGAAGCCGGGGGCCTTTCGGCCTCGAGACTTCTATTGATTATAGATACTCAATCCAACACGAATACCAGATGGCCCGGCTAAATATCAGGAACATGGTTCTGTATACATGGTTTTAGACACTCAGAAACCAGAGCCTCAAGACATTTCTTCTCGGGGATTTTACACCGCTGAAAAAGGGATGCAGTTGACGACCGAAAAGAGAAGATATTATACGGGATAGATGTAACATATTGACCTTCGACCCAGTCGTCAATCAAGGAACAGGTGCATCTGTTCAAAGACATCAAGATATAGCCTTGACCGTGGACGGGTTGAATTCGGTGCAAATGTGACACTCACAGAGAGCAGGTGGGAGTCAAACAATGATATAAGCCGGTGCGACATAGGGTTGAGTTAATTGGAGTCGAGAACCAGTACCCAGCAGAGGTCTATGGGTCCTCTGGACCCACGATTGAGCAGCCCAGTAGAACGAGAAAGAAGTGCTGCTAAAGACAAAGAAACTGTGGGTCAATATGCTGCAGTTTGTTCAGTCTCCAACTCACCTCTCACACATAACCCTTTCGCAACCCTTTCGAGAATAAAGTGTGAAAGGTATATTTTTCTAAAGAAATGTGTTCGTTCGTTATTATTGTTGATTTTGCTTCTGCATGTATATGTATTACGGCTAGGCAACATAGATTCAGCTTCTTGATATATTAAACGGAATCTTAGTCCTTATAAACGATATTATTATAAAGTACTTTCTCTCAGCTCATGCTTATAAGCAGTGTAGATTTGCTTTGGTTTTGTTTTATGGCATATCAACCATTGTAGGTTATGTGGCGCCAAATTCTTTTCATAAATAGATATTAGATATATGATTTCTTAACACATTTTGCAGTTAACATTCTTAAACGACTTTTGCTCAACTGAATTGATTGAAATGACCCCGTTTAATGATTTAACTGTGTAAACAAATGACTGACTGCTCAGTTTTATCGTCAGTTAGACATTGCAATACTTAGAATCATTGAAATTTGATGACATGGCAAACTGAATTGTTTGAAATAGAACGGTGAGTTCATTTAACAGTGTGAATAAATGACTGATGAATAATTGAATTGTAAGTGATTCATAGCTATAATTGGAACCATGGAACTGTGTGTAAAAATAAGTGAAACCATTTATTTGTATGAAAAAATGAGCTCAGGCTCGTTTAAAGATGTTATTTCCAAAAATGTTTTTAGAAATATATGCATAAAAGTAATTTGGAATTAAA
>OY757929.1:80434285-80469285 GCA_963585895.1 Sepioteuthis lessoniana
ATAGTTCAAATAGAATATTTTTGACAATTAAACAGTGTATGCATGCTAAACTGAATTGTTTGAAATAGAACTGTTCATTTGTATAAAAATGGATTTGGCATTAGATAACCTACAAAGGTTGATATGCCTTAAAACCCAAACACACAAACAAAATATCTACATACACACATAGATATTCATATACACATGTATTTACACACTCACACGAGCATATATATATATATATATATATATGCATGAATATATATATATATTTTTTTTTTTAAGTATATGAACGTATACATATGTGTATTTATACATTTTTATGAATATTAATATATACATGTATGCAATTATACAGATGTATGGGGATATATATATATATATATATATACATACATACATACAGACAGACAGAAATGAGTGTATACACACACGCATATATATATATATATATATATATATATATATATATACATATTCACTAATTATTATTCTATATTTATGCGCACACTTGTAAGATTATTAATCCACTGACTGAGAAATAAATATAAACATCTCTTTTATTTCTTCTCCTTTTCTATTTCTGTCTATCTGTCTCGCTATATATATATATATATATATATATATATATATATATATATATATATATAAGCGTATGTTTCCTTAATCTCTGAGATTCCTGATTTCATTCTCAGCTTATTGTTTTTCGTTTCGTTTTTAATGTCTGTGTCGCCCACTTTCAAAAGCTGATTACCTCATTCCTTCTAGTGGTTTAAGTTTTAGAATGTTTTCTTAAAAATCGAGATTTTGGAGAACCATTACCTACCCCCCCCCCGCAACTAAGAGAAAAAATAAATGAAATTGAAGGAAAAAAAAGGACAGCATCCCCAGCTGGTTCTCTTTGGTGTAAATGTCCCAACGATTAGGCACAAAGCTTATCTTAGCCTTCTCCTCTCGGCGAGATGATTTTTTAAAAAAGAATCTGGGACCGGATTTGCGAAAGGAGAAAAAAGTTGGAAACAGTTGTTGATATACATCCATACACACACACATACTGTGTGTATGTTTGATTGTATGTATGTGGATATATGTATATATGCACATACATATGTGTGTATGTGTTATGTTTAAATATACAAACACACATGTGTACGCAAGTATATACGCGTAAATATGTTATGTACACACACACAAACACACGTGTATATATATATATATTGTCATCCACAGACAGTTTCGTTCGATCAGTTCTTCAGTGAGGATAGACACGTAGGACGCTCGAAGCCGGGATCGAAACCCATCCAACTTTACGTTATACTAAGTCTCAGACCGCTCGGTCAACAAGAGTACCTCGTTGGCTAAGGGAATTTTTCATGTATTTATGTAGCAACAGCAGCAGTGTCCGTTTGTTTACATTTTTATACCCTATGGTTTTAGGTTTTTGGTTTAAGAGCATATCAACCTTCATGGGTTATTTACTTCGAAACCCATCCGTGTACAATAGCTGAAGTGGTACTATTTAACACATACCTGGGTGGATAGAAGGGTTCAAACATTTCCCAAGGTACATTTGTCCGAAAATAAAAATATCAGCGCGGCTGGGATTCGAACTCGCTTACAGTGATGCCGTAATTCAGTACGTTTGTCACTAGACCACGGGGACTTCATATATGGATATATTTAATATATATCTTTTATACATATATGTACACGCAGCAGTTATTTCTAAATACCCACGTCTAGATATTTGAAAAGAAAAAGCTACCTACCTTGTGTGCCGTTGATATTGCTTTTAGTACAAGAAATATTGTGGTCGAAGTATGTAAAATGGGTCTACAAATTGCAGACACTTTTTAAGTGTTACTATTTACCCAACCCCTCCGCTAGGGCAGGATATGACACAAGGTCAATTTTTAAGCGGAGTTTAACAGGTTTGAATTCAGAGTTTTCCTTCTCCTAGACTAGTTGCCTCACCAAGGCTGAAGAACCTTGTCTGTCCTACTATTTACCCATAGCTGGAGGGAGAATAATTGGATTCATACCTTCCCCAAGGGTATTAGTGCTATGTGAAATGCTATCAGTCTGCTCCAGGATTTGAACTCGTGTCGCCGTCTCCATTTCCTACGACGATAACGACTACACCACGGGCACCTCCTTTTTAAGTGTTGCCCACTTGGCTGGGGCTGTAGAATACACCGACGGCATCTCCATCGAGTGTTCTGGATTAACACTAAACAGTCTGATGGTGAGGTCCCAGTGATGCTGAGGCTTCGGGGAATGCGGAGTACCCCTTAATGGCCATCACTCCCAGGTAGCAGCTGATAGAGCCCTATCTATGGGTTAAATAGAACCAACTGCATACTCAAGCTCAACTGAATTGTTCGATTTAGAACTGTTTGACTAAACTGAAAACTTGAAAAAGAAATGTTTTTGACAATTAAAGTGTGTACTTAGATTTAAACCGCGTTTTTATGCTAACCTGATTTGTTTGAAATAGAACTGTTTTTGACATTGAAACTCTTCTTAAGCTAAACTGAATTGTTTAAAACTGTTTTAACATTTAACTATGTGTAAACAAAATCTGTACTTATACTAAACCGAACTCGCTGAAATAGAACTGTTTGACTAAATTGAATAGTTTGAAATAGAAATATTTTGACTGTGTACTCAAGGTAAACTGAATTGTTTGAAATAGAACGGTTAATTTGAATAAAAATGGATTTGGCGTTAAATAACCTACAAAGGTTGATATTTTATAAAAACCCAACCAACCAACCAACTTTTTATGTGCATTGGTCTGATAAAATTGCTGAGAGACATTTACATACAAACACAATGCTTTATCTCTTCAAGTGTGAGTAGAAAATAGACAGAGTAATCTGTATATTACTGATTGCTGTATTACTTCTATTACACCCTACCTATATATATATATATATATATATATATATATATATATATATATATATATATAGGGGAGAGAAGATGGAGTGAAATTAAAAGTCGAAGGATGAAGGCAACATCGGATAATTTTAATTTACGTTATCAGTATATACATGTCGAGCAATTTTGTTTTTGTTAATATTGCTTCGTTTACTGTGAAAATCCAATTAACATTTCTTTCTCTATTTGAACACTTCAAGTTTACAAAATGAAATAAAAGGATGAAAACAGTTTAGATAACGAAGAATTATTCAATGAGAAGAGCAGAACTAAAAATCCGAAATCTCTCAATCAATCTAAGTCTTCTCATATCAATTTAAAACTCAGGATGTAGAAAAATTATAAATAATTGTAATGAAAAGTCGTTCAGTTAAAAAGTTGAAGGATAAAAAAAAGGACCTATCAGAATTATTACACCCTCAGAGATGCTTTTTGAGAGCAAAATGCTTTTAAAAGATACCAACTGTAACCGTGGAAATTCATGGATTAACGAGTTTTTACCTATAATGTCATCTCGTTGGTGTAGTGGTTGTTTGCCAGTAGCCTGGGAGACCAGTGTTCAATCCCTGGTCGAATCATATCAAAGACTCAAAAAATGGTACTCGATACCTCCTTACTAAACACTCAGTATTACAAGGTACTATTAAAGGTAATGGAGCAGTCCAGGGAAAGGAATAACGCCCTTCTCTACACCCCGGTGCAGCAGAAATTAAAAAAGAAGCCTTCGGGTCGCCCTCCACTCGGTCGTCAACTTTTTACTGTACTTATATATTAGACAATATTTAGTTGCACACACACACACACGTTTATATATACATATACACCCCCCAATCCTTCCGCATGAGCAAGATGTGATCAGTGATTAATAGGTTTGAATTCAGTTTCCTTCTCCTAGACTGGTTGTCAAACCAAGATTAAAGAGCCTAGTCTGCCCTACTATTTACTCATAGCTGAAAGGGGAATAGTTTGATTCATACTTTCCCCAAGTGTTATCAGTGCTATGTGGAATGCAAACAGCCTCGTCCAGGATTTGAAGTAAGGTCACCTTGTCTATTTCTCACGATGATAGCCATTACACCCCCTGGTTTTATACACACACACACACATATGAAACATTTATCGTTGTAAGAAATAAAATCGGCGTGCCATTTTCGGATCCTGGACGAGGTTGTTTGTGTTTCACTTCGTAGTAATACACCTGGGAAAAGTTAGAAACTGTTTTTCTCCCGCCAGTTTTGGGTAAATAGTAGGGCAGACTGTAGTGAGGTAATCGGCCTACTCTGAATTCAAACTGGCTTTAATCCGTTTAAAATTTGACATTTCGTTACAACCTGCCCATAGGAGTACATCACTTATGAGCCCGTCGCTGCTTCTCCAGCAGTGTCCTGCATGTCTGGTTTGTCTAACTTGGATAGTTTTCGTGATGGGAGGAAGGTGGTCGTATAGTTGGTGCTTTGTGGGGTGTTGCCACCCGTAGTTGTTCAATATTGCTCGCAGCATTCTTGTGTAATTGCCGTCTCGCTTCTTCTCCAGCCGTTTAGTTAGCGTCCAAGTAGTGCATCCATAAGGCAGTATCGATACGACCGCTGCTTGGAAGCATTTTATCATTTTATCGGTCAGGTCTGACTTCCATACGATCGATAGCCTATCGATAGCCTGTTGTCGATGTCCTTTTCGGTTGATGAGACACTGCTTCCTAGGTAGGTGAACTTGTCTACCAGTTTCAGAGAGGTTCCATCTAGTGTGGAGATGTCGCCTGTTTGATTATAGCACATATATTCCGTTTTGTGTGCATTGACATGAAGGCCAATGCCTGCGGCGGCTCGTTCTAAACTATGCAGCAGTGTTTCGGCTTGGTCAGAAGTTAAGACCTTCTATAAAGAATCGAACTGACTCCACAATGGTTCACTAATTCAGCAGGCGAACCATTCCCTCACTTAAGTAGAAAGTATAAATTCACTTAACCCTTCTGCCACGAGCAGAATGTGAGAAAAGGCCAGTTTTTTTTTCGCGGAGTACAGTTTGTTTGATATCAGTTTTCCTTCTTGAAGTCTGTCTGTTTTGTCGTTTAATGGCATATCAACCTTCTTGGGTTGTTTAATGCCAAATCCATCCTTCTACAAGAACAGTAGTGATACTATTTAACCCATAGCTGGGAGGATAAGGGAGTTCAAACTTTTCCTAATTGCATTTGTCTGAAAGGCAATATAATAGCGCGACTGGAGTTCGAACTCGCTTATTACGATTCTGCAGTCCAGTGCTTTAACCCTTACACTACAAGGACGCTCTTCTTGAAGTCTTTTTGCCGTATCAAAGCTGAAGAGCCGGTCTGCCCGACTACTTAGCCATTTAAACTTCTGAAACATTTGATCAAATGACGAAAATACTTTTCCTACAGTCTAAGAGAGAGAAAAATATTAGAATGTTGACCGGTAAATAGGTCATTAAAATAGGCAAAAAGAGAGGTCAATATTTCATTAAATAATAGCCGAGAAACAAATACTCAATTAAGCATTGATGTTTCTTGTCAAGATCGGCCATTATGGATTGGCGACTGAGAATATGGCGCGAAAGAATGAAAGCAGAAAATGTGTTTGGCTTCTCCCACCACTTGATACTTTCTGTCATGGCGAACAATCCAATTTCGTTGATGGCCTGAACTTAGGAGTTCTTTCGGTAACGAACAAAAAAAAAAAAACATTTTGTTAATTATTACGACCAAGGCTAGTGGGTAGAGTGTTCGCCAGTGGTCCGGAAGACATGGGTTCAACCCCAGGTCACATCATACCAAAGACTTTAAAAATAGTACTTGATACCGCCTTGCTTCACACTCAGTAATATAAGGTACGTATCAAGGGTAAAGTGGAGCAATTCAGGGAAAGGAGTAGCGTTCTCCCCTACACCTCGATGTAGTAGCTATTGAAAAGGGAGCCTTCTGGTCGCCCTCGATGAAGGTCGCCAATTGCCCAGTCGGCTGGGGCTTTAGAATAAACCGACTGCATCTCTGCAGAGGGGTAAGACCCCACCCAACGAGTGTCCTAGATATGACACTAAACAATCTGATGGTGAGGTTCCAGCAGTGCTGGAGCTTTGGGGAATGCGGAGTACCCCTTCATTGCCATTGCTCCCAGGTCCACCCTGGCCCGGAGTGGTAGCACCTGATAGGACCCTATCTATGGGTTAAATAGAACTAACTGCATACTTATGCTAAAATGAATTGAGTAAACTGAATTGCTTGAAGTAGAAACGTTTTTGACAATTGAACCGTACTTAGATTTAAATTGCGTGCTTATGCTTAACTGAATTATTTCAAATAGAACTGGTTTTCGACATTAAAACTGTATTTACACTTAACCGAATTATTACATATAACTGCTTAAATAGTTTGAAATGGAAATGTTTTTGACAATTAAACTGTGTACTTATGTTAAACTGAATTGTTTTCAATAGAATAGATTATTTACATAAAAATGGATTTGGCGTTAAATAACCTATATTGGTTGATATGCCATAAAACCAAACCAAACCGAAGGTCGCCAACTTATTTTTAATGGTATCACGTCATTTCTTCAATGCAAATGATATTTGATCAGAAGAGTTCTTCAAACAACGATTTGTGTTTCATCACTCTAACATTAAACCTGACCCATTCTGTCGGTAAAGTCTAGAAGAGACTGACTTCAGCCCCTATAACACCACGAACAAAAATGGGGGCGGGGTCCTGAGTATGATAGTAAATTACATCTGGTAGAGCCACGCATTTCATTGCCATTACTCTCAGGTCAACTCTGACACAACATAGTTGTACCTGCATATCGCGCGTGTCAATATCTGAATTCCATTTCCTAAATTTGGGAATTATTTTATAACACACACACATGTATATAACCATCAACAAGTCACATTATTAGCACCGGTTTTCTTGACTCTATCACTTCATCTATTCTTAACATTCATTGCTCCTAGCCGGTCATCCAAATTACATCCTGTGTCCGAACAGAGCTGTTTTAAGTTCTTTCTGGTCGGCCAAAACTAGCATGTCCATGTGTAGGGGTTCATAGAAGAAAGGCACTTAGGAGCTCGTCCTGGCTTTTCCAGCAATTCCCCGCATGTCTTGTTTGTCTTACCTGGAGGGTTTTTGAGATGGGAGGTTAGTGGCCGCACAGCAGCTGTTTTGTAGGGTGTTGCTTCAAGGATTTATTCAAAATAACTTGTAGTATTCTTGTGTCGTACCACAAAAAATATATATGAGGGTTCATCGAAAAGTTCTAGGCCTCACCCAGAGAGAAGAGCCGCAATAGATTATTTTCGTTTTGGCAACATGCTATTACTTATAAAATGAGAACTAAATCAGATTGCTGTGGTAGTGAGGCACAGCTCATAAAAAAAACCGGAAGTATGTGACAAATGTAAAATCTGGGTAAGGCTTAGAGTCTTTTGAACCACGCACGTATGAGAAGCAGGAGACGTTGAAGTGGGATTGTGAGAGACTGTATAGAAAGCATATATCAGATCTGGCTAAATCTTCACCCCTTTCTCTTTCATTGAAGCGGAGAATATTCAAACAGTATCCCTTGCTAAAGAGTACAACCCCCGCAAAATAAGGGGTCCTGAGTTTTGCACTATGACTGTATCAGATGGTGAGAATCCAGTTCTAGAGGTCTAAAGAGTGTGAAATCGCCTATTGATTGCTATTACTTTCAGGTCCACTCCGGCTTGGAGTGGTAGTACCTGTTAATGTCTGATTTATGGGTCAGAAAGATTTATTTGAAAATTATCTGTCTTGGATAGAAACAATACAACTCTGAGAAAATTATTAGTATTAGATAGGAATACTTGAAACCGTACTATGTGTGAAAATTATCTTTATTAGATAGGAATACTTGATATATTATTGTCTGAAAATAAAAACTCTTTATTTACAACAGCAAAAAAAGGTGAATGTAAGTGTACAGTGTAATCGATTCCCTAACCTTTAAGCATAAAATAACCGTAGATGGATTGATATGCCGTTAGAATTGATCAATATAATCAATGAAGCTAATCCTGCTGATCAAGGAAGAAACTAAAGGGGAAAAGGATCTTTTTTGTGGATTTTAAGAGATGGCCAAACCAACCCTTTAAAAGCAGCCCTTTAGACGTCTTAAAATTTGATTATCATTAAGTTTCTTGTTATTTTCCTTAAGTTCTATCTTTAGTCACCTATCGGGATAAAAAATTAGCACAAACATGTGTGTGGGCGTGTTAAGCGTATATGTAAGCAAAAGAAAAGTTATACATATGCGTTAAAATCCCTTCACTTAAACTAAGATTGCTGATGGCTGTGTGGTAAAGGTATCCAACTAGCGTAAAGTCAGCTGGAGGTACCCGTGGTGTAATGGTTATCGTCGTAGGAAATGAACACGGCGACACAAGTTCAAATCCTGGACGAGGCTGATTGCATTTCACATTGCACTAATACCCTTGGGAAAGGGATGAATCCAATTATTCTCCCTCCAGCTATGGGTAAATAGTAGGACAGACTGGGTCCTTCAGCCTTGGTGAGGCAACTAGTCTAGGAGAAGGAAAACTCTGAATTAAAACCTGTTAGACTCCGCTTAAAAATTGACCTTGTGTCATATCCTGCCCGAGCGGAGGGGTTGGTAAATAATGGCAAAGTCAGCTGATTTTTGATCCCAGCTTGAAGGATCTTGCGTGTCTCGGTACACTGATGGGTTGTGATACAACGAAACAGTCACTCTGAGGATGATAACATAGATATTTGTCAACCGCTTAGCACGAGTTGGATGCAGCACAAGGTCAGTTATTTTTAGCAGAATTTAACAAGTTCAGTTTTCCTTCTCCGAGATTGGTTGCCTTACTAAGTCACTCTTTACCTATAGCTGGAAGGAAAATAGTTGGATTTAGATTTTTTGCAAGGGTTATGTGAAATGCAAACAGTCTAGAGCAGTATTTGAACTCGGATCGTTGCGTCCATTTCCTACGATAGTAACTATTACACACAGACACACACACACACATATATACCTTGAAGGGTAGGGAGCTCATCCTTAAAATTGAATCCCATTATTTTCGGCTTATATTTCACAGGCGTTCTTAAACTCTAACTTACCACCGGATTAGAGGTTAGTAGTAGGGAGGGTGCTTCTGGGTATATGCGAACTCTTCCGAGCCTAAAATTACCCACTCATATCTGCTGATCCTTCTGAGGAATCATCGTCCTCCCTTAGGGAGTGGTAGAGATGTGCATCCCATTCTCTTGCATTCTTCAGGTGGTGATATTTCTGCCGGTGTTGAATTTTTTTCCCCTAGCTGCTATCTTTATGAAGATTAACGTTATCAGAACAGTTTCGAATCCTCTACTGACCGCCTACGTTATATTCGTAAAGAAAAGGAAAGTCAATCTCTTAGCTCGAAATCAAGCTCATTTCAATACGTCAAACGTATTCGTTGCTGAAGCCGTGTTTAATTAGCTAACATTATAGCCACACACAAAAATAGAAAATTTCATTTTGATTTCAGAATGTCGTGGGAAAATGTCACGAATCAATATACTAACTAGCTCGTTATCATCATGTCATGCTGCTAGCACGGATCTCTCTTGACCCTCTCTCACCATTCGTCCCTTCGGACAATAACCCTTGGTAAAGGAATGAACATCCTTATCATCCCAGCTATGGGTTAAATAGTACCACTACTGTTCTTCTAGAAAGATGACTTTGGCATTAAATAACCTACAAAGGTTGATATGCCATTAAAACAAAGAAACCAAACCATTCGTCCCTATCGTCCACCGCTCCTGGAAGGTCTTCCACACAACATGCTATGTCGGCACAGAGATTTTGCTTATAGGTTTTATCTGGTCGTCCTACCTTTGCTCGTCCATGTGAAGGGATCCACAAGAGTATATCGCTTATGAGCTCGTCCTTATTTCTCCTGCAGTATCCCGCAGGTCTGGTTCGTCTAACTTGGATAGTTTCTGTGATGGGTGGTAGGTGGTCGTACAGTTGCCTCCAGAACTTGTTCAATACAACTTGCAGCATTCTTGTGTAATTTCCGTCAAGTTTTTTCTTCATATGTTGAGTTAGCGACCATGTGGTGCATCCATATAGCAGTATCGACACGACCGCTGCTTGGAAAAAACTGCGTTTTACTTTAACGGTCTCGTCTGTCTTTCATGACCTACTCCTTTTCTGATGCCGTTTAAATTGATTGAAATGTCACTTAAAACTGAAATTAAGTAAATATTTGAGCCGAGATACGATCCAACCATTCCACATGAATACTACAAGGGCATGAAGTAATGGAAAGTTTCTCTAACATGTGAGAGTATATATATATATATATATATATATATATATATATATATATATGTCAGGAAACTTGAAAGGATCCTAATAAAATTATATAGACAAAATGTGTCTTTATTATTTTAACATGCTTATATGAAAGACTGTGTCCGACTACACACACATACACTTTATATATATATATATATATATATATAATATTGCTCGACTTCTTTATTTCAAATTTCTGTGATTGTTTTTCTGGTTTTGATTGCCTTTTAAATTCTATCTAATGGTGTGTATGTATATATATATATATACGCACCCACACACATAATACATTATGTATACTCTCACATTATATATTACATATATACAAACACACACGTACATGTGTGTATATAAAAGGTATTGTGTGTGGGTCCATATATATATATATTTTTTAATGTGTGTGTGTGTGTGTGTATATATATATATATATATATATATATATATTGTATTGTGTGTGTATATGTATAATGTACTATTTGTGTTTATCTGGGGGTATATATACGTGTGTGTGTATATGTATATATATATAATGCATAAAGTGTATATATATATATGTGTGTGTGTGTGTGTATATATATATATATATACTGTATTGCTGTGTAATATATTATTTTCGTGTAATACATATTTGTGTGTGTATGCATATATATGTGTGTGTTCATGTATAATGTGTGTATATAAAATGTACGTATTGTGTGTGGGTGCGAATATATATATATATATATATATATATATATATACTGTATTACGTCAGTGCATATATATATACATAATATATATCATACGTAGAAAAAGGAAAGGAACGAAAAATATGTCAGTTTAGTTTTTATGATGTTTTTTGTTTATTTATAAACTAATTTATCGAAACTAAACAAATCAATCAGTTCGTTTCCCTTTCGTATCTCTACTCTGTTTAATTCATTTTATTCCTTCTCCCATAATTTTTTTGTGTGTATAGACCTATATATGCATTATGTTTTATATATGTGTGTATATATGTATATTCTGTGTGTGAGTGTATTTATATATATATATGTGTGTATGTGTGTAACTGAATGTATGAATGTATAGTGTGTGTGAGTTGGTGTATATATGTGTGTGTGGGTCGATGCATCAATGAATATACATATATATATATATATATATAGTCATCAACAGACACTCTTTCCTTGTATCATATCTCTTTAGTGTAGCTAGACACGCAGGATGCTTCCAGCTGGGATGGAAATCCGCCTAACTTTACCCTGGACATTGTGTTTAACCTCTCAGCCATTTTGGTGACATAAGTCTGCTCAGGAATTATAACGCATATATTTTAGCTTTTGTTAGCTTACGTTTTTGCACTATATATATATATATATATATATATATAATTTGCAGCAAGTTACTGTTAAGACAAGTTTGGTGAAAGACCACGACATATTTTTATGATCTTAGTACGGTATCAACTCTCTCTTTTTTATTCTTGTCTTAGTATCAGGGTCTGGTTGATGGAGAAGTTTCCCTAATTCTCACTACTAAACCTTTTCGAGCATATTCAATGATTGTCTTAATCTTTTTTTATATTGGTATTGTTTATTCCTTTTTCTTTAACCAATCCTTTTTAATATTGGTCTACCGGAGAGTTTCAAACTATTTTCAATGCACGAGAACTACTTGCATTGCTTTGGTGAAACATAATAACGAATCAGAATTGACATAAACATATAAAGCCCAATGTGAGACCGTGGTAGAGATTAAGGAGAAGGTGACTGCTGTATAATGGCTCGTATCTCGTGATTTCCGGTATCTTGGAGGAATAAAATACGTCGTGTTTCTTAAGCTCGGTCAGTACTAAGACCATCTTCGGACGTAACACCAACAATGCGAGACTTAGCATATTTGTGGGACTGTACCACTTTAGTTAATATAGAGTTAACTCTATTTCACAGTGTATCTCTTCCTTAATACGATACAACAGTGATTATCCCGTTAAGGGTCCTGATTTGCTTGTTTATAAACATTGATGCAACTGGCATAATTGTATCGAGGTGATTATTTTTCAAATGGATGTTTATCAGTCAGAACTTTAGAACGGCAACCTACCTCCCATCTCACAAAAAAAAATCAAAGTAAGACGGACAAGACATGCGAGGGAATTTGTGGGCAAGTAAGGACGAACTCATTAACGACGTTCTCTTAGGGACTCCTACACATGGACACACCAGTATTGGCCAACCAACAAAGACTTACATTTGCTTTGTTCGGACACTGGATACAGCTGAGAGGACCTAATGAAACTAATGGATAATTGGGATGGATGTCAAGAAAAAGAGTCAAGAAACTTCGTACTGTTAGTGCGATTTGATGCTATATATATATATATATATATATATATATATATATATATATATAGTGCAATGCTTGAATAACATCTAAACTCTTTTCGCCACCAATAACAGGCTATTTCATTCTTTCTTTAGCTTGAATGTATGAATAGCGCGTGGAAATTCCCGAGAAACAGTTCATCAGATGATATATAAGAAATGAAAGTTTTTAGCGATTGTCAATTAGGATGTGTGTGATCATCAAGCAACAGTCTATTGGCTCCGTAGTCATTAGAACAAGAGCGTTAGTGGGAGCGAGGAAAAAGATTGGAGGTGAATGACGCCGGTGGGGCGGTAGATAATTGCCTGTTTATATACGGCTGTCAGACAACTAAAATTTGCCGGGCAACTAGCCCAGTTTATACTTTAAGCAAAGTAGCTCGTAGATAGATAGATAGATAGATACGCATATCTTTCTATATATATATATATATATATATATATATATATATATATATATATATATATATATATTTATATGAGTGAGTATGTATTGAGAGATAGAGATAAATAGATCCAGATTGATTGGTTGGTTGGGTTTTATGGCATATCAACCTTTATAGCTTATTTAAAGCTAAATCCTGTTAATACATAAATCAAATATATTATTTGTGTATAAATAATTTGTCGGTAATTTTTTGAAATGGGTCAGAGATCATTTGTTTGAGCACAGTTGAATAATTTCAAGCATTGTTATTCAATATTAATCGTCATCATCATGTCATGCTATCAGCACGGATATTTCCTGACCCTCTCTCGCCACGCCTCCCTATCGTCCATTGCTTTCGGCAGATCCTCTGGGCTACATCCCGTATCGGCACATAGCTGCTGTATGTAGGTTTCGAGCTGGACGTCCTGCCTTTGCTCGTCCATGGGAAGTGGTCCACAGGAGTACCTCACTAATGAGCTCGTCCCTACTTCTCCAGCTGTGTGACGCGTGTTTGGTTCGTCTAATTTTGATAGTTTTCTTGATGGGTGGTAGGTGGCCGTATAGCGGTTGCTTAGTCGGGTGCTGTCAACAGGACTTGCTCAGTATTGCTCGTAGCATTCTTGTGTAATTGCCGTCAAGCTTTTCCTCTATCCGTCTAATTAAAGTCAATGTGGTGCATCTATATAGTAGTATCGACACGATCGCTGCTTGAAAGAAACTGCGTTTCATTTTATTGGTCAGGTCTGATTCCATATGACCGATAGCCTTAATATCAGTCAAATGGTTTCAGGCGTTGCTATTTGACTATAATTTTATTTAACACTACTAATTGGTTTGCACAACTAAATGGTTCCATGTATTGTTATGTAACACATAGAGTTCAGTTTAATATCAGTCATTTTTTTGCATGTACCCCTTCATTGCCATTGCTTCCAGGTCAATTCTGAGCCGGAGTTGTTACACCTGATAGAGTCCTATCTTTGGTTCAAATACGACTGTTTGATCATTTAACATAGCAATACTTGGAACTATTTAACAGTGTGCAAATTATGGAAAAATACTGAATAGAATAGTTGGTGTTAAATAGCAGCAATTACAACCACTTCAGGGTACAAATTATTCATATTGAATAAAATTATAAGTCATCATCATCATCATCATGTGGTGCCACTAGCACAGATATCCCTGACCCTTCTCCGTATCGTTCATCGCCTCTGGCAGGTCTTCAGGGCTACATCCCGTATCCTCACATAGCTGCTGAATGTATGTTCCTGCTTGTCATCCTGCTTTTGCCCGGCCATATGTGGGGTTCCATAGGAGTACATCGCTTATGAGCTCGTCCCTGCTTCTCCAGCAGTGTCCTGCATGTCTGGTTCGTCTAACTTGGATAGTTTTCGTGATGTGAGGCAGGTGGCCGTATAGTTGGTGTCTTGTGGGGTGTTGCCGCCAGGACTTATTCAATATTGCTCGCAGCATTCTTAACTGTGTACCAAAAAAAAAAAAAAAAAGCTCAGGCTTGTTTAAAAAAGTAGCTCCAAAATGTTTACAAATCGGTCAATATATATGTATTGAGAGGATCTGGCATTAAATAACCTACAATGGTTGATATGCCATAAAACCCAACTAAGCCAAATGATATATATTTAGTATATATGTATAAAATGGATTTAGCATTAAATAACCTACAATTGTTGATCATATTTAGCAATCCCTCCGCTCGGGCAGGATATGACACAACGTCAATTTTTAAGCGGAGTTTAACAGGTTTGAATTCAGTTTTCCTTCTCCTAGACTAGTTACCTCACCAAGGCTGAAAAACCTAGTCTGCCCTACTATTTACCCATAGCTGGAGGGAGAATATTTTGGATTCATACCTTTCCCAAGAGTATTAGTGCTATGTGAAATGCAATCAGTCAGGTCCAGGATTTGAACTCGTGTCGCCGTGTCCATATCCTGCAACGATAACCATTGCACCACGGGCACCTACAATGGTTGATATGCCACCAAACCAAATCCTATATATGTATCAAGAGGAATTAACATTAAATAACCTACAATAGTTGATGTGCCATAAAATCCAACCGAACCAAATAAAGCTCTTAAATATATGTGGATAAAGAGTATTTAGCTTTAAATAACCTACAATGGTTTATATGCCATTAAACTCAATCAAACTAAACCATATATATTCAGTATATATCTAAAAGGTGGATTTGGTATTAAATAACCTACAGTGGTTGATATATCATGAAACTAGACCAAACTAAAACATACATATTTGATATATATGTGTAAAGAGGGTTTGTCTTTAAATAACCTACAATGGTTGATATGCCATAAAACCCAACGAAACCAAATTATATAAAGAGGATTTGGCATTAGATAACCTATAATGCGTGATATGCCATCAAACCAAACCATATATATACGCAAATATGTGTGCGTGTATATATATATATATATATATATATATATACACACACACACACCAAGAGCAAAGCAACAACAGTAACAAAACTAACTTTAATGGCCTCGTACAATGACAAAAACTGTTATGTGTCGTTTTTATTGTGTGTGTGTGTGTGTGTGCGCGCGTGAAAAGAGCAGATATATATACACACACACACATAAGTTTACATACTAATAAACATACACACACACACACACACACACACATACACACATATATATATATAGTCATCCACAGATTTATATATATATGTATATATAGATATATTGATTCACACATCTGTAAAACTTTATATATGTCTGTGTATTAATATAAAAACATTATTTGTGTAGAGTTAGATGTGTGTATTGGCATATGTAAGTTTGTGTGAGATTTGTACTTATGTGTGTAAATATGTACGTGTGAGAAGTTTGTTTCCGTTTTAAGATGAGACTAGTAACAGCATCAAGATCCATAAAATACTCACAGAAATAGTTGTCAATAAAGAAAGCATTTCTAGCCAATTTTGGCAAAGGTGAAGCATTTTTGTTCGTTGTCGGGTGTGGCTAGACGTTCCTGCTAATTTTGAGGTTCGTAGGAACAAATATTTTAGCATTCGCTACGGAGAAAAACGAGGGTTCAGGAGTATTTAATCTAAAAAATGCCTAAAATCAGCTAAAAATGTTTCCACGTTCATAAGCACATGAATAATAATAATTAGAAAACATGCCACCTTAATTATAAACACACCCACACACATATATATATATATATTATTTGATTAGAATCTGAAAGCATTTATTTGGGATCAGTTAGTGTTAGAATTGTAAATAATATATATACTTTAAGAAAAACAACAAAACCGGTCACATAGGATTATAAATTTATTTCCATCCTGTTACGCATTTTTGAAATTTCCAAAAACACGAAAAAAAATTAACAGGACTTCTTCAGATCTTTTAGATAAAAAAAAAAAAAAAAAACTCGAATAGACACAGAAAAGTGGGAGGGGATAGAAGAGGGGTGAAGAGTTATCTCCTCATTAAGCCCACTTCCGTTTTAAATTTTAATTTCGGTTAGAAATGTAGTAAATTTATTTTTAAAAATATTTTTAATTTCTTATTTTTTAATTACATTTTGACCTAAATTACAGATTTTATATTGAATTAGATTTAAACTTTAATTAATAACCTTACGTAATGATACAGTAATAGATATATTAAACTAAAACAAAGATTTAATTTATTTAAAATATTTTAAAATTTCAAAACTATTTAGAAACCATTAATCAGTTACACTTTTTATGAGTAGTACGTATGTATTATATTCTTTTTCAGAATTACCAGGAAAATTTAAATATTCACTCATGAATAATTTCTTGCCCTGATGGAATTACTCCCAACTCTGGTTTAACTGGACCAAAGAATACTATATATATATATATATATATATATATATATATATATATATATATATATATATCGCATTATTAAACTAAAAAATAAAAAAGGGTAAAAATTAACGACTTAAAGTTTTTACACGACGATCTTTAGGTGGGCTCACTTGAAAATCTGCCATTTTTCTTAGGTATGTAGTTATATATATGTAATATATATATATATATATGTAAGTATTAAAAAAATGTTAAGTTCGTGACCAAAGTCAAGGGCGATCCAAAGAAGGCCGAAGGATGCATCAGCCGAAATATTGTGAGGGTGGCAGTGAAGATGAAGACAATAGTCCGAATATTCAGTGATGATAATTATATCGAGCTTCATCTCAGAAATTTAGACAAACTAAGAATAAATCTTGAGAATCCTGAATATTTGGTTAAAAACATTGGTATCGGGTAAATCCTCTTCCCTTCGATACACTTGACACGATCAATTTATTTCGAATAAAGTATCTATGAAGTAACCAGTTATCTCACTCATGAATGTCAATGGACTATTGCTATTAATAATTTGATGGTAATATTGGGTGTAACACAAACATGACATTAATTCTATTGTGAACCCCATCGTATAGACATCCCTTCTACATCATCTTTTGTGTGTATATGAAAACATAGAATATAAATAAAGTCACTCAGAAACATTAAACATTTGTTTCACATTGATAATGATCCTTAAATTTGAAAGAATTATGAGTATAAAAATCTGATGGTAGGTACAAAATTAAGATATTGTTTTTAAAAGCGTGTGCATAATACAATATTTTTTAGAAATGATTAAATATTTCAAAATCGTAAAAAAAAGGAACCCTTTCTTTCAGTCACTTCTCTTCCGAGAATTATGTGGGGGACAACAAAGTATACATGCGAGAAAGTAAGTAAAGTTGGCGACCTTAGTTGAGGGCGACCAGAAGGCTCTATAGGTCAAACAGAACAAAACTGTGTTCTAATGCTAAACTAAATTGTTTGAAATAGAACTGTTGAAATGTATAAAAATGGATTTGCCCTTCAATAAAAAGCAATGGTTGATATGCCATAAAACCAAAGTGAAAGTGAAATTCGAACTTGCTTACTTCGAGGCCACAGTCAAGCACTTTACCCATCACGACACGATAACTCATCAGAGCAATAAATAGGAGAAGTGATAGGTTCATGCCTTTCACGAAAAAAATAGTGTAAAGGGGATAGAACTCTGGTCACCCATTTCATTTCAAGGGACATTATTCATTCGGCCTCAATTACCGGCAAACCTCGTTTATACAGTACAACAAACAAACCGTTCCTTGATTATAATTGCAGCTTTTTACTAATATAATCACTAATTCAGTTATACATATCTGTGGAGACGTGAAGTCAGGCAAAAGTGTAAACAAACAAAAGCTACCACATAATGCCTTATAATTCCCGTGCTGATGTGGTTCGCTTGCTGGCTGAGTGGTATGATACTAAGTCTAACGTGAAGTTTTAAAGGTTTCCATTCCAGGTTAAAGAGTTCTAAGTGTCTAGCCACACTTGAGAGTTGTGATACAACCATACAGTCTGTCTGTGGATAACAATATATATATATATATATATATAATTTTTTTTTCATCATACAATATGTGAAAGCACGTGCAATACTCTATCCTCATCAGCCGCGAACCAAGGTGATAACACAGTTTCGGTAGCTCAAGGTGGTACTGCCACTCCTGGCAGAACGCTTTATATATATATATATATATATATATATATATATATATATATATATATCTGTGGAGGCGCTGGTGGTATAACAGTTATTGTCGAAGAAAATGGACACTGTGAACGGAGTTCAAATCCTGGACTTGGCTGGTTTGATTTTAGATACCGTCAATTGCTTTAGGAAATGCATGAACCGAACTATCTTCTAACCAGCTATGAGTAATAGCCGAGTAGACTGCGATCTTTAACCTTGGTACGGCAGCCAGTCTAAGAGAAGGAAAACATTTGATTCAAACCAGATTTTTTTCTCTAAAAAAGGGGAAAAAGATAAAAAATGTTGGCCCTTGAGAATATTTATGGGGGTGAGGAATAAAGTAGAGAGCAAAACAAAGAGGGCACTAAATCATTTTCTGTGTGGTAATTAATTAGGCTATAGATTACAATAATTTTTAAATACATTTTTTAATTTTTATTTATTGCGGACTTTTTGTCCTCATCTTAGTATATATTTTTTATGTTGTTTCTTCTTTCACTATGTTTCGGCCAAATTTCACCTCTGGCCTTCTTCAGGTGATTTACCGCGACCGTATCCCCAGTAATTACTGCCTACCATAGTTGTTGTCTATCGCACCACGTTTTTTGACCAAGTAAACCTCTGGCCGGCTTGAGGATGATTTGAAACCGCTATCTTCTGACAATGCTCACCTGGAACCGTAGAGACTCAACAACCTGCCCGTGGCGCAGCGGATAGAGGCGTTGAGTCTCTACGGTTCCTGGTGAGCATTGTCAGAAGATAGCAGTTTCAATTCCACCCAAGCCGGCCAATACACAGATTTAAATGTCAAACAGTTTTCAGATAATTCAGTTCAGCATAAGTACACAGTTTAGATGTTAAAAACAGTTTTATTTCGAGCAATTCAGTTCAGCACTAGTACGCAGTACCAATGTCAAAACAGTTCCATTTTAAACAAATTTCAGTTTAGCATAAATACGCAGTTTAAATGCAAAAATCAGTATAATGAAAGAAGCACGGTTTTGTTCTATTTAACCCATGGATAGGACCCTTATCAGGTGCTACCACTCCGGTTCATAGTGGACCTGGGAGCGATGGCAATGAAGAGGTACTCCGCATTCCCCAAAGCTCCAGCATTGCTAGAACCTCACCATCAGATTGTTTAGTGTCATATCAAGGACACTCGTTGTGGGCGGGTTGGGGTCTTACCCCTCTGCAGATGTGCAGTCAGTGTATTCTACAGCCCCAGCTGACTGGGCAAAAGAGAAAGAGAGAGAGAGTCAGGTAAATCTCTGCTAGCAGCTCATGATGCTGATAATGTTTCAACTCAAATGCCAATCAAAATGTTCGTTTTCTTTAGACGCAAATCTCCACGGACACAACAGTAAGTCTCTTTTAATATCTAATAATCTTAAGCGGTAATCGGAACGCCATTTGAGGTGCCAAGATGTCGCGTCTGATGCCATGAAAGATGGGCTTAATGTTTAGCAACCACCAACTCCTCCCAGTTTTCCTCTGATTAGAATTTTTCAAAGATAAAATACTTAGGGTAATTAAAATTTAAAAAAAAAACTATAATACATTAATATACCGTAGGAAAATTCATTCACAAACATTTAAATACATATGTATGAGTTTGTAAAACCAAATGAGTGTTTGAACAAGTCTGTATATATTATATTTATTGTGCGTCTGTAAGGAGGTCGCGTAGCGTAAGTGCTGACGAGCTCGACCGCGACAAAGTAGAAAGCGAGCTCGAATTCCTGACGGGCCAAGACGATCAATTTTGAACGAAAATTCCCCGAAAAAGTATGAAATTATTTATTCAACGTATTGCTGTAAGCTGAATTAGTAAGTAAAGTTGTCTCCCTTAGTAGAGGGTGACCCGAAGGCTCCCTTTTCAATAGCTACTACAACGAGGTGTAGAGGAGGGCGCTACTTCATTCTCTGGATCGCTCCACTTTACCCTTGATCCTAACCTGAGTGTTAAGCCAGGCGATATCAAGTACCATTTTTTTAGTCTTTGGTATGACTCGACCTGGGATTGAACCCCGGTTTACCGGACCATTGCCGAACACTCTACTCATTAGGGGGACCCTATAATACTTCTACAAAGATGGCTTTCGCATTAAATAACCAACGAAGGTTGATTTACCATTAAACCAGATTATGGTGTCCTGAAGCGTTGATATGACGATAAAGTATCTTTTTTACCTATCTATATCTTAATCTTCTCGTGAGTGTGTGTGTGTATATATATATATATATTTTCTTCAGTCCAGTTTATCCGGAGTCGGGAATAATTCCGTCATGACAATTAACTAGAAAGTAAATTAGAATGAAAGAAAAACTTGAATTGGCCGAAAAAGGGTTAACTCTTTACCCCACTTCCCTCCTGTGCCCATTCTGGCTGTGTTCATTATATCCATTTGGATTTGAAGAAGTCTCGTTAAATTTAGAATTATTGATTCATATCAATACCCATAACAGGATGGAAATAAATTTATAATCCTAAAGTGACCGTATTTTAGTTTTTCATAGAGGTGTATATATATATATATATATATATATATATATATGTGTGTGTGTGTGTGTGTCAGTCATTTTATATGCACCCGAAGATATCGGTCTAAAACTGAGAGAGAGATTTCTCAACAGACAGATTGATATCAATAATGTAGATAAATACATGTTCAAAAATATGAGAGAGAGACCAGTGATTAAACGATGAGAGATCTGAACCAGGTGATATATGAATAGATAGATAGATTTAAACAGACTTAGAGAGATAAAAATGAACTAACTTGGATAAATTGATTAGATAGATTGATAGATCTGGCCAGACAGTAGTAAATATATTGATAACCAGAAATATGTTCTTTTTTTGTTTATTTTACGCCCTTCTCATCGTAAAATCCAGTCCGATGCTTCAACTAAAATAAATAATCTGAGAATTAATTTTTATTTATTGCGGACTTTTTCTCCTCATCTGGGTAGTTTTTGTGTTGTTTCTTCTTTCACTGCGTTTCGGCCAAATTTCACCTCTGGCCTTCTTCAGGTGATTTACCGCGACCTCGGATAAGAATGCCGAGTCTTGTAACCGTATCCCCAGTAATTACTGCCTTCCATAGTTGTTGTCTATCGCACCACGTTTTTCACCAAGTAAACCTCTGGCCGGCTTGGGTAGGATTTGAAACCGCTATCAATGCTCACCTGGAACCGTAAAGACTAAACGCCTCTATCTGCTGCGCCACGGGCCCCGAAAGACAATTAAAATAAATAAGACATTCTATATGGGAAATTTAGGGGAATATAATAGCCGCTACATTATAAGAAGTCTATATAAAATGTATTCTAATATTAAACAAATTTGCATTTGTAAACTTGAATTGGAACCCTACAAGACACCAACTGTACGGCCACCTGCCCCCTATCACGAAAACTATTCAAGTTAGACGAACCAGACATGCAGGACACTGCTGGAGAAGCAGAGATGAACTCATAAGAGATGTACTCTTATGGATCCCCACACATGGCTGCGCAAAAGCAGGACGACCAGCACGAACGTACATTCAGCAGCTATGTGAGGATACGGGATGTTGTCCTGAAGACCTACCTAGGGCGATGAACGATAGGGAGGAGTGGCGAGAGAGGGTCAGGGATGTCCGTGCTACCAGCGCGATATGATGATGATGAGTTTAAACTACCAAACAAATATCATTAAAATCAATGCCTAATTCATGATGGTGTTTTATGACATATCAACTGTTATGAGTTATTTAATGCCTAATACTGTATTTGTGCATACATATATATATATATATGTGCGTGTGTATTAAGTTTAAAATTATTTAATATGGAATAGCGTATTTGACGGCATATAAGGCGCACTTCTTTTATAAAAAATATCTTTTTAAATTCCCCAGAGTGTATATACCATATGCAGTTTAAATTCACCGGGGTCGGCCGAAATTAGCTACCTGGCAACTCCTATTAGCTTAGAATTTTGAGTAACTTTCATATACGTATTGTCATTATTTAAAAGGCTATTATGCATATTAAAAGTTTTGTCATTGATTATGCTAATTTCATCACGTTTAATATAAGTAATTTGTTTCACTAAATTTTTTTTCTTGATTCACCCTGCTGAAATTGGGATGCATCTTCTACACCGTCAAATACGGTAATTCATATGTAGAATATATAGGTAAAAAATATTCTCACGGAGCGTTTAATATATTAATTTATGATAAAATTTATTTTCCTGGAATAGCTGTATTTCTCCATTGAAATTGTTCATCATCTTTCTGCTCAAATAAGTGGAGGAGCTAATTTTTCAACTCACGTTGGCCGGAAGATGACATGAAAGGGATTGTTTGAAAATAGTGGCATGGGAGGAAGAACGATGTTAAGGAGAAAAAGGTTGTCTGGAATTGGAATATAAGACGATTTTTATCTGGAGCGAATTACAGTAAAGAAGTCCCGGTCTATTACTAAGATTAGATTTGAAAATTTGACCCTCTTCATCAAACAATTTATCTTCACTCTCACACCGGGAAATATTTAAGTACATTAACCAACGTATAATATCGATCGTAATATATAAATATGGAGGTGCCCGTGGTGTAATGGTTATCGTCGCAGGATATGGACACGGCGACACGAGTTCAAATCCTGGACCTGACTGATTGCATTTCATATAGCACTAATACCCTTGGGAAAGGTATGAATCCAAATATTCTCCCTCCAGCTATGGGTAAATAGTAGGGCAGACTAGGTTCTTTAGCCTTGGTTAGGCTACTAGTCTAGGAGAAGGAAAACTCTGAATTGAAACCTGTTAAACTCCGCTTAAAAAATTGACCTTGTGTCATATCCTGCCCGAGCGGAGGGGTTGGTAAATATGGTAATATATAAATATGATTTTTTTTTTTTTTACTTGCTGGTCTGAATGATGTGAAACTCAGTACAGTGAAAAAGATTAGTGAAATGCGTGCATATATATATATATATATATATATATATATATATATATATATATATATATATGAGCATCATTAAATAAGTTTCCAGACTCTTTTTGAAAGGACACTTTTATTGATAGCACACACATGAAACTCTAGTCTCCTTCGAAGTAATCTCCTCCGGCTGCAATGCACTTGTTGTCCCGTTCCAACAACTTCTGCAAGGCCCCATGGAAGTTTTCTTGTGTGAGCGTGTCAATGACCTTCGTCACAGCCTCTTTCACTGGCCCGATTTGAAGAGTGCTGACCTCTTCCGACGGAATCTCTTCCTGAACTCCCTTAAAACCTCAACATATTAATCCTAACCTTTTGGCCAATCAACTCTGGTCTATTGACTTCCGTACTCCTCCCACACCTCTCATCATCCCTCACAGACTACCCGCCTTTCTTGAATCTCTTATGCCACTTAAAAACTGATGTTCGATTCATGCAAGATGGTCGAAAAGCAATCTGACGCATTCCATACGTTTCTGTGGCATATTTTCCCAGTATAAAACAGAAATTTATTGCATATCGTTCTTCTAAAGTGTCAGATTTCACTTTTGAGATTCACCAGTTGTGACAATCAGGTTTGTGTAGGGTGTATTCCAATTCCTGTTGTAGCTGTTCAATTGAACGTGAAATAATAAACATTTGTCAGTCATCTCATAAGAGGTCTACCAAGAACATAGTGAATTTTCAAGAGTATATGACAATTTTAAAAACCTGTACAAAAAAGTCTGGAAACTTATTGAAGGCACCACGTATATTTATAAGTGGGTCACTCAATAAATACGGGAATCTATCTATCTGGGTCATTCAATTAGTAAGGGGAATTATTTTTAAAAGCAGCTCATTGGCCTAGTGGGTAGAGAGTTTCCCAATTGTCCGGGAGACCTGGGTTCAATCCTAGTTGGCGTCATACCAAAGACTTTAAATATGGTACTTGCTTAACACTCAGCAGTATAAGATATGTATCAAGGGTAAAGTGGAGCAATCCAGGGAAAGGAGTAGCGCCCTCCCTTACACCACTGTGTAGTAGCTATTGAAAAGGGAGCCTTCCGGGCGCTCTTGACTACAATCGCCAACTTTTACTTTTAAAAAGCAGACTAATTTTTCGAAATATTTCTTTTCAGTAAATATAAATTGAGAATTATTTGGAATTGGTTTGTTGCAAAAATCAATCTAATCTTGCAAAAATATTTATTTTGAGGCTGTTCAAAATGGCCAATGAAACAGTGCTGAAGGTATGAAAAGAGGTAAATGCTAACCATATGAAATTTAAAAGAGGTTTGATGTCTACTGACAAACATGCTTTAATAAAAAAAAAACCCCTAAAAACATACAACCCTAACTCGAAAATTAGTTTATGGAGTGGAAACACTGAATCTCCGGTAATGAAAAAGTTCCGAGTGCAGCAGTCCGCAAAGAGGGTCATACTGACAGATTTCTGGCATATGAAAGGACCCATCACAATTGATTATATCGATAAAGTGCAATTGTTAACGGTGCTTCCAATTGTCTCCTCCTCCTTCGGTATAACTCACTTTATTTATTGAATGACCCTCGTGTGTGTGTGGTGTGTGTGCGTGCGTGTGTGTGTGTGTGTGTGTGTGTGTGTGTGTGTATATATATAAGTCGGCAAATTCATTTGCAGAACTATTCATTCTAAAATATTTACTTTTTTCACGTTGAACCAACAAAAGGAAATTATATATATATATATATATATAGTATCAATCCCCACAAAACATACATACATATATATATATATATATATATATATATATATATATATATATATATATGACTTAAAAGAGAGTGTAATATATACTCATATATGGATAATAACTATGAATAAACTTACATAAATACATATTCGTGCGCGAGTTGATAATTTGCCGATATATATATATATATAATCTCTGAGTACTATCACATTCACGCACATATATATTTTAATCTTTATATCTAATCTACAATTCTGAAGATGTGAAAAAAGCCCAGATTGTACAATTTGCAAATTCTACTAACTGCCATCTGAGGGAAAAAATTCAGTAAAAAAAAAAAAAGAAACGACGAAAAACACACGTGCTACTAGAAAATAATCAAACGGCACATATGTCTAGTCAAAAGAAAAAAACACCGACAGAATTACCTAAACTAAAACGTAATAAAGTGCTCAATACACGAGATGGAGCTAATATAATGATAATAATTCCTATATGGTCAGGAGTGAGTCTACCTAAGCCAGTGCAATATAGAGGAGCCGTTTGTTGAAACCTAGGTAGACTCGCTCTTGGCCTTGTAGGAATTATTTTCCTTACATATACGTTTGACTTGGAAACTAATACTTGCTTAAGTATATTTTCAAAGCGTTTCACTCACGAGATAAATTAGATGATAATTATACACTCATTAAATATTTAATTAGATAATGATTTACAAAATTAACTGCTGAAGTTTGTAAATGAGCGAAACGTTTGATTAAATGAATAAGTATCCTACTTAATATTGTCTTTTTTTAAGTCATAATTCTTAGAATCTGTTGGGCATTTAATATATATATATATATATATATATATATATATATAGTGGTCTATTTTTTCTTCGCATGTTTTTAAATAGATAAGTGTGAATAATTCTCAAACAAGTACTGGTCCACCCAGTTGTAGCGGTAGGGTACACTGACTGCATCTCAGCAGAGGAGCAAGACTCCTCGAACCAGTATCCTGGACATGACACCCAACAATATGATGGGGAGGTTCCTGTTATGCTGGAGCGTTGGGGAATCTGGAGTAGCCCTTCATTGCCATCAGTCCCAAGTCTATCTGGTCTGGAGTGGTAGTACCTGATTGGGTCATATCTATGAGTCAAACCGAACAAAACTGAATCGTCTAAATTAGAACTGTTTTTGACTTTGAACTTGTGAATTATGCTAACCTGAATTGTTTGAAATAGAACTGATTTTTTGTATAAAAATGGATTTGGCATTAAATAACCAACAACAATTGATGTGCCATAAAACCAAAGCAAAGGTGCCCGTGGTGTAATCGTTATCATCGCAGGAAATGGACACGGCGACTCGAGTTCAAATCCTGGACGAGATTAATTGCATTTCACATAGCACTAATACCCTTGGGAAAGGTATGAATCCAATTATTCTCCCTCCAGCTATGGGTAAATAGTAGGACAGACTAGGTTCTTCAGCCTTGGTGAGGCAACTAGTCTAGGAGAAGGAAAACTCTGAATTTAAACCTGTTAAACTTCGCTTAAAAAAATTGACCTTGTGTCATATCCTGCCCGAGCGGAGGGGTTGGGTAAATATGATAAAACCAAAGCAAAGCACTTATGTCAACCAACTGATTTTTGTTTTCTTATGTTTAAAGTGATATAATTAAAGTTGGCGACCATTGTCGAGGTTAACCCAAAGGCTCCCTTTTCGATAGCTACTACACCAAAATGTAGGGGAGGGTGCTACTCCTTTCCCTGGATTTCTCCACTTTACCCTTGATCCCTACCTTATAATGCTGAGTGTTAAGCAAGGAGGCATCAAGTACCATTTTTTGAGTCTTTGGTATGACTCGACCTGGAGATTGAACCCAGGTCTCCCGGGTCATTGGCGAACACTTTAACCATTTTGCCGATGTCTGGTTGTGATATAATTCCTTGAATCTTTTAGGAAAATCTCTTTATTGCATTATTTTTATCTAATCCTTTAGATTATATGTATATAATCTAAAGGGTTGAATCAAAATTACGGAATCAAGTTCTGATCCTAAAATTATATCACTCCAAGCATGAAACTACAACAATTTCTTGGTTGAGAATTATTCATACTTATCTATCAATAAATATACCTAAATATATATCGCAACGTGTTTCCAAAAAAGTAAAAAGTGTTAAATATCCGTCGGCAGAGCAAAATAAAACCTAAAACAAACATTTTCGCACATCCCTCCTTGACTGCCTCATAACTATCAGTTTCACTAAAAAATTTTAAAGGAGGTAATATAAAAAATTCAATGGCGGTAGATAAGATTAATTACGTAGATGTCAGCTCTACTACATAATCAAGTTACCAGAATTGATTTTTTCAATAAAAGTTTTAAGATAAAGCTGTAGTGTTGTTTTCTTTAGGACGACAATAATATCGTTCCGTCCTGTAGATGTCAGCTCTACTACATAATCAAGTTAGCTGAATTGATTTTTTCAATAAAAGTTTTAAAATAAAGCTGTAGTGTTGTTTTCTTTAGGACGACAATTTTATCGTTCCACCCTGTATATTTCTCAATTTTTAATTTCATCTATTGACCATCAGCTACGTTTTTGTTTCACCGTCCAAGCCATATCTAAGAAACGTGAAAATATCTCAATGGAATGGTAGCCGAAAGCATTGTTTAGCGTTGATAGCCAGCAGGTGAAGAAAGAAATATCTCTGTGAGTTAAGCCACAGGATACAAGCGATTCAACTACGAAGTTTGACAGCAATGGCTGACTGAAAAGTAAGGTAAATTTGCAAAGTCGAGAGGAAAAGTGAGTTGACTGAAGAGTTCTTCAGTCGTGACCAAATGATTTTCTCTAAAGTCCGGGATTGCACTGCTCATGCGCACAAACAAGCGTAAAGTCATGGCTGAGTTGATTATCTGCGTCCTGCATCTGAGAAATGCATCTTTGAGAAAACTCTTCTCGGTTCTTCAGTTCCTGTCTAAGTGAGCGTAACAGGAAAAAATTTCGGAGGTTGGTTTGGGGAATTAGGTAAAATCCTTGCTGTTATGAAGGGCATTGAGTAAAAGAAAGTGCATGTTGCAGATTAATATCAACTACAAAAGGGAGCGGAACGCTTACGTGGACTTGTAGATGTTTCCAAGGATAGATAGATAGATAGATAGTGTTGAATAGAAACAAATAGAGATTACAGAATACTGATTGATCGATCGATAGAAAAATAGGCATGACCAGACTCTTAAAGATTTTAGGAGTCTATGCACCAAAGTTTTATTCAAGATAACAGAATTATGGCATATTGATACTTGTAAGGATATAAATAAGCTAAAATAGATGGACATGATTAGTTCGTTGGTGTTTTATGACATGTCAACCCTTATGCTTAATACTGTATTTGCATATATATATATATATATATATATATATATATATATATATGTGTGTGTGTGTGTGTTCAAAATAATTTTAATGGAATTGCGTATTTGACAGCACATTAGGCGCACTTTTTTTTATTTAAAAATATCTTTTAAAATTCCCCAGCATTTATATACCATATGCAAGCAAAAATTCACGGTAGTCGGTCGAAATTAGCTACCTGACAACTCCTATAAGCTTAGACTTTAGAGTAACTTTCATATACCTATTGTCATTATTTAAAAGGCTATTATGCAGATTAAACGTTTTGTCATTGATAATACTAACTGTATCAATTTCATCACGTTTAATATTAGTAATTTGTTTCACTAAAAAATTTTTCTCGATTTACCCTGCATCTTATACACCATCAAATACGGTAATTCATATGTAGAATATATAAGTTAAAATATATTCCACCTGAGCGTTCAATATATAAAAAATCTGAAGGAGGCTACATAGGAAAAAAGACGCCTATTTGACGTTTTCCAAACAATACCTATACACGAAAAAGTTCAGAAGCTTTGAATATAGTCTGGTAAAAATATTTGACAAACTGTTAGTTAAACACGACTTTCTGGCATATTTATATATATATATATATATATATATATATATATGAAATAGAGAATATTTCCTGGCACTCTTAAAAACCCCTAAAAGCTAGTATCATCTCCCGAAAACAAAGATATTTAACATTTATTTAATACTCGCTTAAAGACTGATATTAATTGCTTTTAATTACGAAATCGACGCATCTATCTCCAGAACACATGAGAGTTACAGTCCTATAAACTTTTTAGGTTTTAGGGTCGACATGGCAAGTAATTCTCCGCCCTAGCGTCTCTCTAGTTACTGGAGGAGAAAAGTGGCGGTGCCTATTTCCTTTCTAAATACCACGTGACAGGTTATACTTGGTTACACGATACTAGGAACAAAACAAAAAGAGGTCCGTGACCTGACCTCTATGAGTTCCGATTCCTGAAAACTCTTTTCTTTGACACTGGCTTGAAGAGAGAAGAGATGGATTCCGTACCTTTCACCCGGAAATAAGAGCTAAGTGGAACGAAAAAAAGGCCACGTTCAGGAATTGAACTCAGCTCGTCCACTCTTTGAATTATTTGTAATAAATATTTACATATAAGTTTGCCCCCACTCTCTTCGTCTTAAATGCCATATCAATCTTCGTGGGATAATTAATGCCAAAGAACAGTAGTAGTACTGTTTCATCCCAAGCTAGGGGAATAAGGGGGTTCATGCCTTTGCCAAAGGTGTTCGTCCGAAAATTAAGGTTATAGCGTGTATAGAGTTCAAACTCGCTTACTACGTTGTCAAAAAGCAGCACCGTTTTAAACTACGCCACGGCGACCCTCTTTTCCGACAATTCCTCCCGAGGAATCAAAATATGTTGCAACCAACAAAAAAGGCATGAATTTACACTTGTCTTCGAGGAAGTTTCTGTGGAGTAGTGGCTAATGTACTGGTCTGCGACATCCCGTTAAGTGAGTTCGAACGCCAATCACACTAATACGTTCATTTTCGGACTAATATTCTGGGGAAAGTTAAGATCTCTCTTATCCCCACTACAAGCTATAGGTTAAATAGTAACACTATTGTCCTTCTACATGGTCGACTTGGACATTAAGTAAGCCAGAAAGGTTGATATGTCATTAAGCAAAGGAACCTAATATTTTCGGGTTCTGAATGTGAGCGTTTTCGTTTGGTCAGGTTATGTTTTATCATATTTACTCAACCCCTCCGCTCGGGCAGGATATGACAAAAGGTCAATTTTTTAAGCGGAGTTTAACAGGTTTAAATTCAGAGTTTTCCTTCTCCAACACTAGTTGCCTCAACAAGGCTGAAGAACCTAGTCTGTCCTACTATTTACCCATAGCTGGAGGGAGAATAATTGGATTCATACCTTTCCCAAGGGCATTAATGCTATGTGAAATGCAATCAGTCTCGTCCAGGATTTGAACTCGTGTCGCTGTGTCCATTTCCTACGACGATAACCATTACACTACGGGCACGTCTGATTTTGTTTTATGGCATATTGACATTTGTAGGTTATTTAATGGCATATTCGTTTTAAACATACATATATGATTTGTTAGCAATTAGTTTGTAGATAAAATTTTTAAACGAGTCCAAGCTCATTTGTTTGCACATAGTCCATTAATTTCAAGTATTTTTGTCCTGCACTCATAATACTATTTAACATTAATCATTTGTTTGCGCACAGTTAAATGGTTTCAAGTATTGCTATTTAAAATTTAGAATTCTATTTAATATTAATAAGAATATTAATTATTACATGTATTGTAAATGATGAAGTAATCATTTTGACCCATAGTTAGCACCCAAGCAGGTGGATATTGAGGGGGTATTCTACACTCCTCCAATCTCCAGAATTGGATTGCCCAGTCGGCTGGGGCTGTAGAATACACCGACTGCAACTCTGCAGAGGGGTGAGACACCCGCCCAATGAATGTCCTAGATATGATACTAAACAATCTGATGGTAAGGTCCCAGTGATGCTGGGTTTTGGGGGGAATTCAGAGCACCCCTTCATTGCCATTGCTTCCAGGTCCATTCTGGCCCGGTAATAGGACCCTATCTATGGGTTAAATAGAATTAATGGCATACTTATGCTAAACTGAATTGTTTGAAAGGGAACTGTTTTTGACATTGAAACTGTAATTATACAAAACAGAATTGTTTGATATAGAACTGTTTTGACATTTTACAATGGGTAAACAAAATCTGTACTGAATTAGCTGAATTCGAACAACTCGAATAAACTAAATAGCTTGAAATAGAAATGTTTTTCACAATTAAACTGTACTTAGACTTAAACTGCGTACTTATGCTAAACTGAATTGTTTGAAATAGAAGTATTTTCATAAAAACAAGTTTGGCGTTAAATAACCTACATAGGTTGATATGCCATAAAAACCAACCAACCAACCAGAGTTGGAGCCTCACTATCAGATAATTTTGTATCCTGTCTAAGTTTAGTTGGTTTGATTTTGTCTAATGGCATATCAACCATTGTAGGTTATTTAATGTCAAATACATATATATATATATATAGGATCTTATCTATGGGTTAAATAGAACTAATTTGCGTACTCATGCTAAACTGAATTGTTTGAAATAGAACTGTTTTTTACATTTAAACTGTGTGGGGACAAAAACTATATATATGTATATATGCTTTCAAAATACATTTTGTTGATAATTTTTATAAACGAGCCTGTGCTTATTTTTTCACGGTTAAATGGTTTCATTCATTTTTATCAAATGCGAATTATTCTATTAACGTTTTATCAATTGTTTCCACACTGTTAAACATTTTCTATTATTGGTATTAAGCACTGACAATTACAGTGAAAATCAGTCATTTATTTACACACAGTTAAATAATCAAAGAGATCTATTTCAAACAATACAGTTTAGAATAAATCAAGAAAGTTAAAAGGTTCCAAGTATTGCTATCTATCACTAACGATTCAATTAAACATCAGTCATTTGCTTACACACAGTTAAAGGATTAAACAGTTCTATTTCAAGCAATTCAGTTTAGCTCAAATCAATAGCCTGCTCTCAGTTTAAATGCTGAAAAGTTATATTTTATCGATAGATTGGACCCTATCAGGTGCAACAGCTCCTGGATAGAGTGGACCTGAGAACGATGGCAATGAAGGGGTACTCCGCATTCCTCAAAGCCCCAGCATTACTGAAACCTCACTTTCAGATTGTTTAATGTCTTGTCCAGGATATTGATTGGGGGAGTTCTTACCCCTCTTCAAAGATGCAGTCGGTGTATTCTACAGCTCCCAGCTGACTAGCGCAGTCATATCTAGGACACATTTGGAAAATGTTTCATTAGATAATTTTTTTCAATAAATGTAAAACGATTTTTTTATATACTTCTAAAATTTTGTTCATAATATATCAAGGAGATTTTAAATGCCAACTTAAATTGCTATTTGGAAGAGTTGCCAAACGAATAAGTTAATTTGGATCCGGCCTTGCTGCTCAAAATTCTAAATGGCTCCTGCAATCTTTGGTATTAAAGATTATAAGATTTGTGCTTGTTCAATTTTATAAGCAGTACTTTATGATCAGAAAGGGCCATAGAAAGTTCAGCTTATAAGCCCCAAATCTGTTTTTATTGCTTCTGATTGCAGGGGCTCTTAAGAATTTTGTGCAGTTAGGAACTGAAATTAACATGCGACTTTGGCAACTTTTCCAAATTTCAATCTGAGTTGGCCTTTTCAGTCTCTTTGATGGATTCTGAATAGGATTTTAGAAGAATAGGAAAACTGTTGAGTTGATAACTTAACTTCATTAAAAAATCTATTTTTCAGAAAATTTCGTTTAAGGAATCATAGCGTGTAACTAAACGTCCTCTTAGGTGGGTTACAGTAGGATTTAAGGCTTTGGCATGAAATAAGCCTCAGAAGTTGATATGCCATTAAACAAAGAAGCCAAAATAAATGAAATTTAATTCTGATCTTGCACTATGTCCCAGTTTTAATTCTGAAAATTTATCGATTCGAAACACATTTTGTGTGTTTATCTACTTTTAACAAGTACTGTATATACATATGCATGATGGTGTGTGTGTATATATATATATATATATATATATATATATATTTGAATTATTGTGTGTGTATATGTACATATGTGTCTGTGGTTTCTGTATGTAACTACACACACGCACATATATATATATATATCCCTATCAGCAAATATAAATGAATATATAGATATGCATATTTCTGTGCATATAAACATTGGAATAATTAAATAAAGTTAATTTACACATAATGATATACATATATATATATACATTCATCATCATCATATTGTGCCACCAGCACGGATATCCCTGACCCTCTCTCGCCACTTCTCCCTATCGTCCATCGCCTCTGGCAGGTCTTCAGGGCTACATCCTCAAAGAGCTGCTGCATGTATATTCGAGCTGACCGTCTTGCTTTTGCTCGGCCATATGTTGGGGTCCATAGGAGTACATCACTTATGCGCTCGTCCCTGCTTTTCCAGCTGTGTCCTGCGTGTCTGGTTCGTCTAACGTGGATAGTTTTCGTGATGAGAGGCAGGTGGCCGTATAGTTGTTGCTTTGTGGGGTGTTGCCTCCAGGACTTGTTCAGTATTGCTCGCTGCATTCTTGTGTAATTGCCGTCTAGCTTTTTCTCCAGCCGTTTCGTTAGCGTCCAAGGAGTGCATCCATATAGCAGTATCGATACGACCGCTGCTTGGAAGAAACTGCGTTTCGTTTTATCGGTCAAGTCTGACTTCCATATGATCGAACATAAATATATATATATGCTTATATAAACGCCCAAAGAAACACACACATATATTTATCTACCAAAACTTATTTTTGTCCACTCGGGCGGGACTGTAGAAAACACCGACGGCACCTCTACAGAGGGGTAAGACATCCTCCCCAATGAGTGTCCTGAATATGACACTAAGCAATCCAGTAATGCTGGAGCTTAGGGAAGTGCAGAGTACCCTTTCATTGCAATCGCTCCCATGTCCACCCAGGCCCGGAGTGGTAGCCCCTGATAGGGTCTTATCTATGGGTTAAATAGAACTAATTTGTGTACTCATGCTAAACTGAATTGTTTGAAATAGAACTGTTTTTGACATTAAAACTGTGTGGGGACAAAAACTATACTTATACTCAACTGACGTGTTTGAATTAGAACTGTTTAACAAAAAGAGAAATGTTTTTGATAATTAAACTGTGTACTCTTGCTAAACTGAATTGTTTGAAATAGAACTGTTTATTTGTATAAAAACGGATTTGGCGTTAAATAACCGATAAAAGTTGATATGCAATAAAACCCAAACAACCAAACTTTAAATGCATGCAAATAAACAAGTGCATATAGGCATATATATATATATATATATATATATATATATATATATCATCCTCATGACGTGCGGCTAGCACGGATATACCTGACCCTCTCTCCTCCTCGTCTCCCTATTATTCATCGCCTCCGGCAGGTCTTCGGGGTTACATCCCGTATCATCACATAGCTGCTGTATGAATGTTCAAGCTGGTCGTCCTGCTTTTGATTGGCCATATGCGGGGGTTCACAGGAGCACATCACTTACGATCTCGTCTTTGCTTCTCCAGCAGTGTCCGGCATGTCTG
>OY757929.1:80471785-80481785 GCA_963585895.1 Sepioteuthis lessoniana
CAATGGGTTGAAAAGTACTACTATTGTCCTACAAGGATGGCTTTGGCATTAAATAACTCATGAAGGTTGATAGGTCATTAAGCACTGAAACGAAACCAAACAATTATAATTAAAATTTAGGTGCCCGTGGTGTAATGGTTATCATCGCAGGAATTGGACACGGCGACACGAGTTCAAATCCCGGACGAGACTGATTGCATTTCACATAGCGCTAATACCCTTGGGAAAGGTATGAATCCAATTATTCTCCCTCCAGCTATGGGTAAATAGTAGGGCAGACTAGGTTCTTCAGCCTTGATGAGTCAACTAGTGTAGGAGAAGGAAAACTCTGAATTCAAGCCTGTTCAACTCCGCTTAAAAAATTGACCTTTTGTCATATCCTGCCCGAGCGGAGGGGTTGGTAAATATGATAATTAAAATTTAGCGCTAACTGTGTTTCAAATCCATAGTATATTTTCAGTGCTAGATACACTAAAATGTAAAAAAAGATATGAATAAAACAGAATAAAATCATGTTGAATACTAGCTCACTTAAACGTCGGCAACGTGAAACTCTGAGTGGTGATTTAAAAAATTCTGACTTTCTATTAAGTTCTTTTATACTTAAAATACTTACTTATATTAGGGTATAAAAATGTAAACAAACGGCTGCTACTGTTGCTACATAAATACCTTAACAACCCCCTTAGCCAAACGTGGTACACTTGTTGGCCGAGCGGTCTGAGACTTAGTCTAACGTAAAGTAAAATGGTCGGATAAATTGACGGTTTCACTCGCTATCGGCTCCGTCGTCTGCGGTCTTTTTCAAGAATAGTATCTTTTTTCTTTTTTTTTTTTTTTTTTTTTTTTTTTTTTAGTTAAACAAGGTCTGCCCTACTATTTATCCATAGCTGGAGAGAGAATAATTGATTGCATCCCTTTACCAAAGGTATTAATGCAAAGTAAGATTCAAGCAGCCTCATTCAGGATTTGAACTCTAGTCACCTTGTCTATTTCCTTTGACGATAAACTTGTCATCGCAAGCACCTTATATATATATATATATATATATATATATATATATATATATGTATAGCTAACAAACCTACACGAATGAATTCGATTCGCATTGCGTGCCCCATTCATATAGCCACATAGGTTCTCTGATGAAAGCAACAAGCTAGAAATATACACGTATGTAAGAACGAAATAAATAGTTCTTAAAAATAGAAATCTCTTAGTGGACCAGTTCATTTTGAAATATTTACTGTTTTCTCTTTTTGGACCAACAAAAAAAAAATTACACACACACATATATTCATGTTCACGATATTGACGTTAAATTGGATCGAACTTTCTATCTATATACTAAACTCAAGCGATTCCTACGTCTACATTTTTGACAGGTTATCTTTTCATTTCATGACTGGTCAACTTATTTCATGCACACTCTTTCCCTCTCTCTTTTTCAAATCTTTCCCGCTAGGTGGCGTTAGTTTAATAGTGCGTCGATTATTTCATTGTACGCCATATTGTTCCATAAGGAACTAATTTACACTTGCCCATGACACAACAGATCCGGCAGTATTCCTTTCCCATCCACTCGACAGAATAGAGTTTAAAGGTTGTAAATTGGCTAGTGGCGACCCATCTTAGCGAGGCCCAGTCTTTTAATTCGTCCTCTGTTTTCATTTTATACAAAAACTCCCCGACCCTGGCCTCAATCCAGCCCGGGGACTGTAATAGCCTACATTACCGGACTAGATATATAAATTGCTAGTTGGTAGAAATATAAATTGCCAGCCATCTTCCGCCTTTTTTCTTTTCCTACTTAATTTTTCTATTTTATTCTCTGTCTCTCTCATCTTCCTAATCTTCATTTATTTTCAAAATACCTTTCCTCTCTCCACACACGTACACACATTTAGTCACACTGACTTAACCATCTTTTATTCTGGGAATTTTCTTTCGATTTGTCGATTCCTCTGGTGAGGGCTTCGATGATTTGCCAGTCCTAATGCTTACGATTCAAGGCTTGCGAGACAGAAAATCTGAGTATCCATTAACTCTTTCGGTAATTTATTATTTTCTCTCCTTTTGTTTCGCTATCAGTTCATTCTTGTGCTTAATCCTCGTATGGGTCATTTTCTGTGGACACATTGGTGTTAACTTTGACTTAAAAGTTGAGAGATCAAATCCGGATTGCTTCCTAATAGTTAGCAGTTCGACCGATTCTTTCAGTGTCATTTGTGACTTTTGCTTTGCTTAATACAAATATATAAATCCCATACTCTTTCCGAAAATAGAAGCCAATTTGTTCTGCTATTTCACACCAAATTAAAAATTATTAATTGTTTTTATTCGATGGTTTGATTTCTTAGTTTAATGGCATATCAACTTTTGTGGGTTTTAGGAGGTGCCCGTGGTGTAATGGTTATTGTCGTAGGAAATGGACACGGCGACACGAGTTCAAATCCTGGACGAAATTGATTGCATTTTACATAGCACTAATACCCTTGGGAAAGGAATGAATCCAATTATTCTCTCTCCGGCTATGGGTAAATAGTAGGGCAGACTGTGTTCTTCAGCCTTATTTAGGCAACTAGTCTAGGAGAAGGAAAACTCTGAATTCAAACCTGTTCAACTCCGCTTAAAAATTGACCTTGTGTCATATCCTGCCCGAGCGGAGTGGTTAGTAAATAGGATCAACCTTTGTGGGTTATTTAATGCCAAAGCCATCCTTGTAGAAGAGCAGTAGTGGTGGGTGGGGATTTTTTATAAGAATTTTTTTTTAATTAGAAAAGGAAATATTTGTCGAGTTGATTACCTAGCTTATCTTTGTTGTAACGCAAGACCCGAAGTATTTTGCACTCACTGACAATGGTCTACTAGTCTACCTGCTGACGATTAATTTTGATGAGGCGCGAAAAGTTGTCGGACTCTACCAAAGTCCAGGATGTGACACAAGGTCAATTCTTAAGTGGAGTTTAACAGGTTTTAATTCAAAGTTATCCATCTCCTAGACTGGTTGCCTAACCAAGGCTAAAAAACCCAATCTGCCCGACTGTTTAACCATAGCTGGAGGGAGAGGAACTGAATTTAACCTTTCCTAAAGTTATTTGTCGTACGTTAAATACAATCAGCCTCGTCCAGGATTTGAACACGTGTCGAAGTGTCCATTTCCTGCTAATTGTTTATTAGAGTAAAAGAATTATCGGATATTTTATAAAATACCGTTTCAAGACAGAAAGCGATTGGGTTTTGCTTTATTCAAGAACGTAAAAAGGCTTCTCAAGAGCTATAGTTTTCGTTTTACTGATTTGGGAGGATTAGTTGTCTAAATTTCTGAAACGAAGCTTGATTTTTTTTATTATTAAGGGTTTTCAGACTATTGTCTTCATCTTTATTGTTATTTCCACAACGTTTCGGCCGATATGTCCTCCGTCCTTCTTCAGGTGTTTGTCAAACTCGGAAACCTTCACGGAACTTCGAACTACGTCCTTTATTGAATCCACGGGGGTCACCAGTTCTGATTCTGTTAGCCATAACCGGGTACAAGTGTGAAGTATGCCTGTATTGTTACTCGCCTGCAATCTTGATCGAACCTGCAACCTTTAGATGATTGTCTCCTTAGAAGCTTAGGGAACCAAAGCCTATAACCGTTACGCTATGTGTCCTGCTGAATTTTGGAGAAGTATTCTTCAGACGCTGTATCGTGGGTGCCAAATTTTCTTTTCTTTCCTTTTTTTTTTTTTTTTTTTTTTTTTTTTTTAGACATTCCGTATATAAAGAATTTATATATAGCTCGGTCAAATGCACTGCACTGCTGTTTTTTATACACTTCTATTTTAGTTGTTAACATTCAGCTTCTGGATCTGTAGAAGTAGTAATTTACGAAGGTCTTTACTTCGATTTAGCACAAGGCCAAATGAATGGGGCACCCAATGAGACTGGATCTGTAGAGGTATGTCTTTTTATAACCGCCTGTCTTTCTATTCCTTTCTTTATCAAAATTTTTCTCTTCTCTAATGTCTCTAATTTTTTTCTATAATCATAATTGAATTTTTCCTTCTCATCACGTCTTAAATCCCTTGGTATTTTTCTAAATCTTTTTTCCTTTCATTTTCTTTTTCATGTGAAAAGTGTTCGTTTTTTTTTCCTTTTAATTTTTGGGTGACGGACCGGGTGTGATCAATCCGAAAAAGTATTCTTTTTTCTTCTTCTTTCTTATTGTTCTTCCTTCACTTTTTTTTTACTTTCCTGGTCTTTTTTCTTTTTCTTCTTTTTCCATTCTTCATTCTTCATCTGCTAGTATTCTTCCCTGCTGGCCATTTTTAACTCTTCTGTTAGATTTGTCTTTTTTTCGGCTAGTCAACTTCCTTCACACTTCCTCTTCTTCCTCTTCGGCTATGGGAAACATATTTACAACTCCTACCTTCAATTTCTTGTTCGATTCAACTTCGGGCCATTAATGGCCAAACACTGACCATTTCTCCGAATGATATTATTGCAATGCTCTAATTTTGCCAGGCGAGGGACAGCGACGGGGAAAAGACTTTGGTCAGGCCGTCTCATTTGTCTCTAGACTAACCGGACAGTTTCGACAAGCGCTTGGAACATCACCTCGAAATCGGCCATTAATATCGAAGATAGAGGACCCATTATAAAAGCATTTTGAACAGGAAAGCTCCCTTCGAATCCCATCACTGAATCTAGAGTATAACCCCGACCCCCTCTCCGAAAATGTTGAATACCCTTTCCCAACCCCCTGAAAAAAAAGAAACATTTCTGATCAGTCCTTACTGTCTTCAATTTTGCCAGCCAATCCAGCAATCTGGGGCCAATATAAATAGTCTCTGTTTGAGCTACCGAGTATATTTGTGAATAGGTCGAATTTTATGGAAACAAATTAGGCATATTTTATATTTATATTGTTGTTTGCAGACCGTAGTGAATCTCCGGTAATGCTGGATCTTTGGGGAATGTGGAGTACCTCTTCATTGCCATTTATCCCAGGTCCACTCTGGCCCGAAGTGGTAGCATCTGACAAGGTCTTATCCATGGGTTAAATAGAACGATTTGATATTTAAACTGTGTGCAAACAAATGACTTAAATTAAATTGTTTTATCATTTGATTGTGTATAAAGAAATGACTGATGTTTAATTGAATCGTTAGTGATACATAGCAATACTTGAAACCATTTAACTTTGTTGACGTATTTACAAATCCTATATATCCAATATAAATGTATAAAGAGGATTTGGCATTAAATAACCTACAATGGTTGATATGCCATAAAACCCAACCAAACCAAATCATATATATTTAATGTATGTATATAAAGGATTTGTCATTAAATAACCTACAATAGTTGATATGCCATAAAACCAAACCACATCATATATATCTAATATGTGTGTATATAGAGGATTTGGCATTAAATAAACTTCAATGGTTGATATGCCGTAAAACTAAACGAAACTGGTGCTACCTCTCCGAGTCTGGATGGACTTGGGAGTAATTGCAATAAAATAATACTCAAAACACGCCAAAGCTCTTGGACTTTGGCCTCACCCTCAGATAGCTTAGTGACATACTCTGAACCCTCGTTGGTGGGGTGGGATTTCTTACTCTCATGTGAAGGGGCCGTTAGCATATTTTACAGGCCCAACGAACAAAACGGCAATCCAACTGTTAAAAAATTATCTATGTCGTAAAATTTATATTATTTCTTCAGCTTCTGATTTATTTGTCACCTGAAAAGAATGCACAGACAAAATAGAGTTATTTTAGGTGTGTGAAAAAGTTTCCAGCGAAATACTTGTTTTCACCTGAGTATTCCGTCTATCATATTTTTTTACAGGACTGGGATGTTTAGCACACACCTAACATTTTTCTACGTCAAAAGACGCAATTAGATATATTTTCGGTTGGATTTTTACATATGTTTAGACTTTGTAGTTTCGTCTCTCCGTCGGAAACATCAAAGTTCTTTGCCGTCTGATGATTCAGCCCAACCCCTGATGATAGACTGCTTTCTTTCTTTTTTCTTTCTTTTGTTCGTTCGTTCTATCCTTCTTTTATTTTTTTTATAGAAAGTCTAGTTTCCCATCTCTACGTTCGACCCTACTAAACTTACGTACCTACCTGTCTGGCAGCTTCCTAGCATTGATACCACCTGCTTGTCCTCTAAATTCGTAACGCAAGCTGTGAATCTCTTAGCAAACCAGCCATTTCAATGTCTCGTCTATTGTTCTCTGTTCAAAATTTCCTTTCCATAAACTTGGAAATGGACGAAAGGCTAGGGGTGTTATAATACCATCAGACTCTTCAATTCTCCAACATATGCCATGCATCACCCATATATAATATGTATACTCGGCTGAGCTTTCTAAGGTTCTTTTTCCTCACACCAGTCTCATTCTAACATAATTACGTTTATGCTGACACTCGCTTTGCTCTCGTATTTGGATTAATATACACTCGCATCTATGGGGTATAGACGCGAGTGTATATTAATCCAAATCCGTGTGTGTAATCTGCTTTATCGGTTTTACTGTAGAACTTTTTGTTCGCATTATAATCTTCACTCATTTTTGAAAGATATTTTTCCCCAGAAAATTTTTGCATTTGGTCACATCAACTTTTGTCTGTACAATAGTGGTTTGGTTTGATGGCACATCAATCATTGTTAGTTATTTAATGCCAAATCCAGTTTTATACATATAAACAGTTCAATTTGAAACAATTTAGTTTAGCATGAGTTCGCAGTTTAGTTCTATTTGATCCATAGATTGGACCCTCTCAGGTGCTACCACTATCAGAGTGGACTTGGGAGTAATGGTAATGTAGAGGCACTCCGCATTCCCCAAAGCTCAAGAATTACTAGAACCTAACCATCAGATTGTTTAGTGTCTTATCTAGTACACTTATGGGGGGGGGGGTCTTACCCCTCAGCAGAGAAGCAATTGGTGTATTCTATAGTTCCAGCCAACTGGGCAATCAAAATGAATAGAGAAGAACAGATATTTTATATATATATATATATATATATATATGGGCGTTCGCAAGGTAATGGTTAAAGTTGGCGAACAAAGTTCAAAACCTGCGTGAGGCTGTTTGTTTTTCTCTTTGTGCGAATATCTATGAGAGAAGTACGAATCAATCACCTCTTCCTCAAGCCAGAGGTGAATTGTAAGACAGACTGTCTTCTTTGTCTCTGATTGGGCAACCAGTCCAGGTGAACGAAAACTCTAAATTGAAACAAGTTTTACTTAGCTTAAAAATTGAAATTGAGTCAACTCCGGTTCATGGCAGAAGTGCTGGTTAAAATTATACCACTACTAATGTTGTTTATGGTATCTGTTGAAGATCTTGGCACAAGCCTGGGAAAGGTCCTATCTAAGACAGGCAGTTGCCCATGCTGCTGGTGTCCCTTCTTCACGACACCGTTGTTGTTTAAAGAAAGGATAAAGACAACTTCAGGTTGTCTGGGAAACTCAATTCCTCGTTTTTCCTACCCCTATATCAATTGCTTAAACCAATGCTACAGAGCCTCGTCTTACTATTTCCCGAAAGCAAACCAACTGGGCAAGTACGATAGTGATTCAATTATATATATATATAAACAGGCTGAGATATGTAGATGGATAGATAAGAATTGTGATTGATAAATAAATATAAACAGACTGGTGGATAAATATGAATATATTGAGATGGATAGATAGATAAGAATGAATTTATTGAGATGGAGAGATAGATATGAATATATTGCGAGAGATAGACTGATAGATGTGAATGTATTGAGATGGTTTGGTTTGGTTTCATGGCATATCAACCTTTGTAGGTTATTTAACGCCAAATCCATTTTTATGTAAATAATCGGTTCTATTTAAAACAATTCGGTTTAGCATGAGTACACAGTTTAATTGTCAAAAACATTTCTATTTCAAACTATTCAGTTATATATAAGTAGTTTCAGTGTCAAAAATAGTTCAATTTAAAACAATTCAGTTTAGCAAAGGCACGCAGTTTAAATGTAAGTACAGTTTAATTGTCAAAAACATTTCTATTTCGAGCTATTCAGTTTAGTCAAGCAATTCTACTTCAGCTAATTCAGTTTCGTAAAAGTACAGATTTTATGTACACACAGTTATATGTCAGAATAGTTCTATGTTAAACAATTTAGTTTAGTGTAAATACAGTTTCAATGTCAAAAAACAGTTGCGGTCAAATGTAACAATTCAGTTAAGTGTAAATACAATTTTAATGTCGAAAAACAGTTCTATTTCAAACAATTCAGCTTAGCACAAGCACGCAGTTCAAATGTAAGTACGGTTTAATTGTCAAAAACATTTTTATTTTAAGCTATTCAGTTTACTCAAACAATTCAGTTTAGCATAAGTATGCCGTTAGATCTATTTAACCCATAGATAAGGCCCTATCAGGTGCTACCACTTCGGGCCAGAGTGGACCTGGGAGCGATGGCAATGAAGGGGTACTCCGCATTCCTCAAAGCTCCAGCACTGCTGGAACCTCACCATCAGGTTGTTTAGTGTCATATCTAGGACACTCGTTAGGTGGTGGTCTTACCCCTCTGCAGAGAAGCAGTCGGTGTATTCTACAGCCCCAGCCGACTGGGCAATACACAGATTTAAATGTCAGACAGTTTTATTTCAGATAATTCAGTTCAGCATAAGTACACAGTTTAGACGTCAAAAACAGTTCTATTTCGAGCAATTCAGTTCAGCACTAGTACGCAGTTCCAATGTCAAAACAGTTTAAACAATTCAGTTTAGCATAAATACGCAGTTTAAATGCAGAAATCAGTATAGTGAAAGAAGCACGGTTTAGTTCTATTTAACCCACAGATAGGACCCTTATCAGGTGCTACCACTCCGGGCCAGAGTGGACCTGGGAGCGATGGCAATGAAGGGATACTCCGTATTCCTCAAAGCTCCAGCACTGCTGGAACCTCACCATCAGATTGTTTAGTGTCATATCCAGGACACTCGTTAGGTGGGGGTCTTACCCCTCTGCAGAGAAGCAGTCGGTGTATTTTACAGCCCCAGCCAACTGGGCAAGTATTGAGATGGAGAGATAGATATGAATATATTGCGATGGAAAGATAGATGTGAACAGTCTGAGGTAGACGTAAACAGACTGGGATAGATAAACAGATATGAATATATTGAGATTGATAGATAAATAAGAATATATTGAAATAGATAGATATGAACTGACTGGGATACATATTGTTGTATAGTCATTTACACGTTCATACAGCATCACAACGACACAACATCAAAGACAGACGCATGAGTAAACGACGCATGATAAGGACGCAGGAAGGAAGACGCAAGAAGACTTCTTTAGAAAAATATTCACCTCTCAGTTTATTGCAAGGGTTCGAAAGGGTTGTTCAAGGGTTTGCATGTGAGAGGGTGCTAGAGACCGAACATAAACTTCATATTTTGACCCCACTGTTATGACCGTCACGTTGTGTCTTTCTTGTTCTCTTAGATGCTCAACCAGATGTCTTGGGGTCCACTCCATCGGGGCTTTTCCGAGGGCCCCCTCGGTCGGGTGTGGCCTTCCCTACCACATCTGGTCTCTACTGTCTGGAAGTCTGCTGGCAACTGCTTGGCACCCCGAACTCAACTGAGTCAAATAATAACTCAACGCCCACACGATCGCCTACTGGATCTTTTAAATCGAATATTTAATCGTCATCAAGCGGAAATAACTGTCATGCAGTTCAGAGGTTACTCTCTTCCGGTGCATGACTGTAATGGCACAATGGGACCTTCACCTTGTCCCATATCATAAGCCTTAATCCGCCCACGCGATCTCTTTCGATTACTGGCCGTTGGAATGTGTCACTTTCTTCCGGTGTATTACCTTGGAATAGTATTTTTGGGCCGGGTCGAAGGTCAAAATATAACAATAGGTTTGTTTTAAAGTTCTTTGTTTTAATGGCAAGCCAACCTTCGTTGTTTACTAAATGCCAACGTTGTTAA
>OY757929.1:80484285-80531785 GCA_963585895.1 Sepioteuthis lessoniana
GGAGGCATTAAGTACCATTTTTTTTAGTCTTTGGTATGACTCGACCTGGGATTAAACCCAGGTCTCCCGGGTTATTAGCGAATACTCTAACCATTATACCAATGTCCAGTACCAAGTTAAAATATTTACTCAATAAGTTCGGTCAATCCTCTCTGAAAGCAGCAGTTTCCTTTAAATCACTGCAGTTAAGCAGTGATGACCCTGTTCTGTTGTTAGATGGGTGACCAATTAAACAATAGTTGGTGCTGGAAGCAACCAGTGGCCAGTGTGTCATACCAAAATAAAACTCAACTGATAACGAAACCTGTGCCAGACCAAGGAAAACTTGGAAAATAACGACGAATCTCAATGCAGACTTAAGGCCAAGACACGTTGAAAGTACTGATTCCTCCCAATATTATCCAAGTTAAGCAACGATGAACCTGTTGAATGGGTGATCAGTCAAGTAAACTGAGCTTCAGCAAGCAATCTGAAGCCTGTGAGCCATAACAAAGTAAATAACACCCAACTTGGTTACAGTTGGGGTGTCCTCATGGTGTAATGGTTAAAGCAATAGACGGTGGAGTTGTTGTAAACAAGTTCGAACTCCAGTCACGGTATTACGTTCACTTTCGGACAAATACCCTTGGGAAAGGCATGAACCCCCTTATCTTCTCAATTATGGGTTAAATAGTACCAATGACCGGCTCATTGCCCAAGCGGGTAGAGTATTCGCCAATGGTCTAGGAGACCTGGGTTCAATCCCTGGTCGCGTCATACCAAAGACTTTTAAAATGGTACTTGATACCTCCTTGCTTAACACTAAGCGATATCAAGTAAAGTGGAGCAATCCAAGGAAAGGAGTAGCGCCCCCTCCTACACTTTGGTAGCCTTCTGGTCGCCCTCGATTGTGGTTGCCAACTTGACTTTACAACTTAGTACCAATACTGTTCTTTTAGAAGGATGGGTTTAGCATTAAATAACCTACAAAGGTTGATATGTCATTAAACAAAGGAACCAATCTAAACCAAACCAACTTAGTTACGTGATTTACGGTCAAGTCACGCTGAAGAGACCTAAGTTAACCTGCTCAATATTTGAATGGGTGACCACTTAAGCAACTGCAGGTACTGTAAACAACTTGAGACATGTGCAACACAGAAAATAATACTATATGTTTCGTTCAGTGATTATTAAAATTTCCTTTATACTAAAAAAAAAAAGTCTTCCCAACTGACAAAAAAACACTATCGGACAATTTCACAAAACAGAATGGCCCAATGATGTAATAGAAAAGGTTCTCGGAAGTGAGTTTGAACTTTTGAGGTTCATTTTCGAACAAGGTGTGAACTCACTCATCCCCACCAGGTATGGGTTAGATTGTACCACTACTGTTTATTTTACAAGGATGACTTTGGCATTAAATAACACGGGAAGGTTGACATGCTATTAAACACAAAGAAACCAAACCAAATCAAACCACACTTTGATACTCGGGTGAAAATCCTTTGGAAAGACGCGAAATTTTACCAATTCTATCATAGAATAAGCAGTACCTTTTACCTGTGATTGGAAAATTCTTGCTTACTAAAAATTTCTCTTTAATCCATCCAAATCTAAAATCAACCTTTGTCTTTGTAATGGCATTTCTTAATTTTTCCATTCTTTTTTCGATATATGGTCCGCTATGCCTGATTACGTTGTTTCGTCTCGTGTAATTAGTATCCCTCAAAAACAGAAGGTAAAAAAGTAAGAAAGCATTGAAAGAATAGAGATAAGCAAGAAAGAAAAGTAAAACACGAGAATGAAAGAAACACAGCTTCTATATACATACATATATATATATATATATATATATATATATATATATATATATATAGCTGAACAAAATTATAATACCACCCTCTAAAATGAAAAATATATTGCTTACAATTTGTAAATTATGAAAATCAGATATATGAGAGATAAGACATGAAATAAAATAAATTTTAAATATGAAGAAATTTCAATTCGTTTTTTATATGTATATTAGCATTTATGCTTAATTTTAAAATTTTGTTTTGGCATGAATATGAGACCAATGAGCAGAACAATAGAATATAAAGGCACATTTTTTATTTAATATTTGGTAGATCCGCCATTAGCTTTGATAAACTCAAAAATTCGGCTAGGCATACGATCAACTAGTTTCTGATGTTGAACGGAAGTATTTTTCCCATGCGTCTAAGATTGCGTTTTTCAGTTCAGAAATTGCTGAGAACTGTCGACCTCCTTCATAAAGATTTGCAACAATCAGTCCCTACAAATTTTCTAAAGGATTGAAGCCTGGAGAGCACAGTTGGGTGGCCAAGAGGTCTTGTTTTTTTCTTCAAATAAAAACTTCATTGTTATTGATGCATTGTGGATAAGCACCATTATCTTGCTGAAAAATCGATTCTTCTCCACATAGATGACACCCTTCTTTTCCGAGAGATAAATCATTTAGCATCTTCACATCATCTGCTGGTTTTTGGTTACCTCTGACAAATTGTAGTTTAAATTTTCCTGAAGATTAGAAGCCCCCCTCCCAGATAATAAAAGATTCTCCTCCGCTATGCCTTGTTGGGTATATCTCTTCTGGAAAATTTTTCGCTGCCATTATTTCTAAAAGCCATTTGGATCGACTAAACTGAATTTCTTTTCGTCCGAGGAAACAACTTTTCGACATTCTTTGGCACTCATGGTTTGATATTGACGAGCATATTCCATTTGTTTCTCTTTGTGCTTCATAGTTAACCTTGGACGATGAATTCTTTTCTTATGCTTATTTTTTCGTTGTTTAAATGCCTTCTAATTGTTCTAGTACAGCAAGGAGCATCCATTAGAGATTTCTGTATTTTCGATGTTGATGAAGTTTTCTTTTTTTACTTCGCGAACAAGTTCTTCTCTTGAATTATGGTGATAATTTTTCTGGTTTCCCTGTCGGTTTTCTTGTTCCATACTTATTTGGACTTTTCAAGTAATTGCAGATATCGGTTTTACTGCATCCTCGGATCTTGGAAATTTGTCTCTGAGATTTTCCGACTCTTTTCAGAGCTGTAATCTTGCCTTTCTCAAATTCAGATTATTTAGTTCCCTTAGCTATTTATTTATTTTTATTTTTTTGTATTTTAAGTATTACAGTTTTGTTTTTTTTTCTTACGTAGACACAATATACTAAATTTATCAATTAATTTAATTCCTTTTTTCTTAAGTTTTTATGTAAATTTTTTAATAGATTTAGCATAAATACAAAAATTAATTGAATTTTCTTATTTCAAATTTAAATGTCTCTTAACCTTATAATTCATCTATATGGTTTTCATAATTTAAAAATTGTAAGCAATGTTTTTTCTTTATTTTTGAGGGTGGTCTTATATTTTTGTCCAGGGGTATATATATATATATATATCGAATTGAATATGTATGTTTCCAGGTTGTTGCTTTCGTCATAGAACGTAGAGGATACAAGGCCATGTGGATGGATGAGACAAACAATGAGACTCGAACTCACTCATGTAGCTTTGTGAGACGACTAACAAACCTACACGAGTGAGTTCGAGTCTCATTGTGTGTCTTCTCTGACGAAAGCAACAAGCTGGAAAAATACACGTATGTAAGAACAAAATCAATAATTCCAAAAAATGCAAATCTCTTGGAGGACCAATTCATTTTAAAAGTATTCATCTTTTCCTCTCTTTTGACCAACAACAAGAAAAAGAATTTTTTTACATACATATACATATAATATTTTAACTTTTGTTGCAGATAATTCTGCCCTGCCCCTTTAATCTTTTTGCCACTTTAATGCCATTTCCAGCTTGTTCCAGTTCCTTTTTGATATCTGGTCTGCTATGCCTGATTTTGTGGTTTGGTCATTTATAATCAGATTATTATTCAAAGTTGAACGATTTTCAAAAATTTGATTCTGGTTCCCTGAGAGGATTGATGCAATTTCCAGAAAAACTCCCATTTTCTGTCTGTAATTTATTTTTCTTCATCAGGTCGTCTGTCTGTCTCATCGTTTCTAACCCTGTTTAAGAAGGGGAGATAGCGTGCTGCCTGATTTCCCTGGACACCGATAACGAACTCTCCTTGTTTCCTGCCTACCAATTCATCGAGTTAATCACTGGTGTGGCGTTCCACCGGGACCCTTCGGGATAACAAATCTAGACATGACAATAGAAGGCGTTAGAGAGGGGGGGCAAAAAAGATGGTGTGGGTCTAAGGAGATAAAAAGAGGGGAGTTTTAAAAAAAAGTGTCTGAGGAGGGGAGCAGATAAAGAGATGTAGCCCTTTGGTCCTACTTTCTAGTGGAGTTAGAAAAGGCACTCAGTGAAGATGTTGTTTGACAAAGGACTGATGCGTCTAATGATCTACTTCCGTATTACTACGCTATACTTTACCCTGAGCATTTCTTTCTTGCTTGGGATAGTGAATGTAGTTCCTCAGCAAGAAAGTTTTCTAAGTGGGGAGGTAGTCTTAATGATGAGACTAAAAAGTTAACTGAAAAAATCAAGAAAGTTGTTTTGAAAGTAAGGGAGAAAGAAAGCAGAGCATGAAGAAAAGAAAAACAAAGTAATAAAAAAAAGTTTTTTTTGTCTGTTTATTCATTTGGGTTTAACGGCATATCAACCTTTGTAGGTTATTTAATTCCAAGTCCAATTTTTTTTTACAAATAAACTGTTCTATTTCAAACAGTTTAGTATAAGTATAGTTTTTATTTAGACACAGTTAAATGTCAAAACAGTCCTATTTCAAGCAATTCCGTTTAAAATAAGTACTCAGTTTAGTTCTATTTGACCCATAGATAGGACCATATCAGATTTTACTACTCCGGGCCAGAGTGGACCTGGAAGCGATGGCAGTGAAGGGGTACTCGCCATCATATAGTTAAGTGTCATATCTTGGACACTTTTTGGTGGGTGGGGTGCTAACCTTTCTGCAGAGAAGCAGTCGGTGTATTCTACAGCCCCAGTCGACTGGGCAAGAGAAGAAAAAAGTAATGAGGAAGGTATGACAAGATAAAATCCAACAGGAAGAAAGAATGAAAGAAAAACAAAATAACAAAATGATAGAAGAAGAAAGAAAGGAAAAGGATAAAATAGAAAGAAAACAAAACAAAAAAAAAACCAAGAAAAATTACCGGAAGAAAAATATGGCAACAACAGAAAGATGGCGAAAAGGAAAGGTGAAAGAAAAAACATGACGAAAGCTAGCTGAAAAAAGAAAAACAAAAGAAAGAAAGTTTCGGAAGAAAAGAAACGAAAGAAAGAGGAAAAGAAAAGATAACTAAAAAAGAAAGCATTGGAAAAGTGACGGTAAATGAACGAAAGGAACCGAAAGAAAGAAAGAAAAAAAGGGAGGAGAAAAAAAGAAAACTGCCAAAGAAAACAAAAAAAAAAATGCATAGGAAGAATGAAGATAACTGAAAGATTAAGAAATGAAAGAATAAAAAAAAAAAAAACGAAAGAAAAAGAAAAGATTACTAAAAAAGAAAGCATTGGAAAAATGAAGGAAAATGAACGAAATAAAGAAAACAAAAAGAAGAAAGGCAAAAAGCATTGGAGGAATGAACTTAACTGAAAGAGAAAGAAAGATAGAATAAACAAAACAAAAAAAAAAGAAAACACGTGTGAAAGAAATAAATGAATAAAAAAAAACTGCACATATAAACAGACGATGAAATATCATGCATTCCTCACTCTACTCAATTCAAATTGTTTATAGCCTTTCCATTAAACCCACTGATTTTATTCGAATGAAGTGTTTCGTAAGATAATCAGAGGCGCTAAAAACTGTTGATATAAAGTTTGTGTTTGTTTTAATAGGATTCCCTTGCAGACAAATCCAGAACTTGCACCTTCCCTCGCTGCTCCATTCACGACACAAATTGATCGTTGCTTTCACTTTTAACATTTCTGATAAGACCACTATCAAAGTTTATTATTGTTGTTATAATTCGCTCAAATAACACCTTTGCTTGTTGAATATCGAAATAACCTTGGGAATATCAAGAATCCAATCTTCTATCAGCCGTGCTTTAACTAAGAAAAAAAAACTGGGGGAAGGAACTCAATTTCGTATTACTTGCTTCAGCGTTATCCCTGATATGGTGAGGCTGCATCCCTCTACAGGTCGTGTAGCGGTATTAATCTTTTTCTTCTTACCTTTTATTTTCTTCTTCTAAAGGTCGTAATAGCAGTCGTAGTGGTTAAGTTGGGTTTCTTGGTTTAAAGGCATATAGACCCTTTGTTGGTAAGGTAATGCCAAAGCCATCCTTATACAAGAACATTATTTGTACTATTCAGCCCATCGCTCTGGAGACGAAAGGGTTCATGCCTTCCCTAGAGGTATTAATTCGAAAGTGAACGTAAAAGAGCTACCAGAGGTCGAACTCACTCGCTACGATGTCACAGTCCATCACGTGAGCTGCTACGTCACAAGAGCACTCCTCCTCCTCCTCCTCACATACAGGTTATATTGCAGTTTATTTCACTGGAAATTAACTAGTCAAGCCAGGTCCTGCACAAAGACCATTAGTATGTCACTTCTCTCAAATGCCTTTGTGAAAGGCAGGGATCATCTCTCCTCAACCTCAAACCCTTGCTTTGGGGAAATAATAAGACAGGCAAGCCTCTCTAGCTTTGGCTAAGCCACCGATATTTGGCGCGGAAAAACAAGGAACTCTAAGATTCCAAGACAATCTGAAGTTGTCTTAATCCTTTCTTAGGACAACATCGGTGTCTTGAAGAAGGGACACCTGCAGCATGAGCAACTACCTGTCTTACATACAACCTTTCCCAGGCTTGTGCTGAGATCTTCAACAGATACCATAAACGACATTAGTGGTGTAAATTTAACCAGGACCTTTGCCACGAACCGGAGGTGACTCAGTTCCAATTTTTCATCATCTTGTCGTGACATCAGCACGGATATCCCTGACCGTCTCTCGCCACCCCTCCCTATCGTTCATCGCTTCCGGCTGGTCCCCAGAGCTACACCCCGTATCCGCACAGAGCTGCTGTATGTAGGTTCGAGCTGTCCGCCCTACTTTTCACGACCATGTGAAGGGGTCCATAGGAGTATATCACTTAGAAGCTCGTCCCTACTTCTCCAGTAGTGTCCTAAGCAAAGTAAAACTTGTTTAAACTCAGTTTTCGTTCTCCTGGACTGGTTGCCTCATCTGACCCAAAGAATGCCGTCTGTCTTACTATTTACCTCTAGCTTGAGGAAGAGGTGATTGATTCATACCTTTCTCATGGTGTACCATATTCAGATATCCGGATATGTGTAACGTACATAGAATGTTCATAACATATATACATAGAACATAGGAATCCCGAAACACGAAAAACACTCACGACTTCTTAGTTCAGGTACGAAACCTTTTATTACTTTTGGGTTAAAAGTTTCGACACAAGGAAGAGAGATACACAATCTTTCGATGCTGGCTTTTTCATCTGCCCCCCTCCCCCACGCAACACGTGTGGCGCCCGTAGCGCACAAATTCATCTGGCCTCAGCGAGCCCCGAAAGTCGACCCTTCTCATTCGGAGTCTAGTTCTCAACACAACTGACTTTTTTCAAATCCTCCGCGCACGCTTCCGGTGCATGACGTCATTCACATCCCCAAGTCCTATGTGAGATTTTTATTTCGACATCTGTGAACGACACATCCGCTCCGCACGTGCGTGTGAACACCTGCGCTCATGTTTGCACCTAACTAACCTATGCACTGAGCCGAAAGGTTCTCAGCCTAACTAAGCCCAAAGGCAAGATATATAAAACGAAATCCCTCGGCCAATATATTACAATGGGTATTAGCACAAAGAGAAAAAAAAGCATCGAGCAGGTTTTGAAATCTAGTTACCAACTGTAAACATTATCTCACGAACGCATATATATATATATATATATATATATATATATATATATATATAATGTCTGTTCTTCTCTATTCATTTTGATTGCCAAGTTGGCTGGAATACACCGGCTGCATCTCTGCAGAGGGGTAAGACCCACCCCCAACGAATATCCTGGATAAGACACTAAACAATCTGATGGTGAGGTTCTAGTAATGCTTGAGCTTTGAGGAATGTGGAGTGTCCCTTCATTACCATTACTCCCAGGTCCACTCTGTTAGTGGTAGCACCTGATAGGGTCCTATAATTGCGTATAATAGAACTAAACTGTATACTTAGGCTTAACTGGATTGCTCGAAATAGAACTGTTTCTGTATGCTAAATTGAATGGTTTTAAATAGAATTGTTTATTTCTATAAAAATGGATTTGGCATTAAATAACCTGTATTATTTGATATGCCATCAAACTTTTTACGATGACGAGGAAATAGGGTAGCGTAAAAAAAGGACAAGCTTTGGGTGAGATTCAAATTTACGTTGACTTAGCTTCGCAATAGCTGCTCGACCTATCTAGATACAAGTATCAATCAAGGAGAAAAAAATCCAAACCATGCCTTTCTTTATTCTCAATCCTGTTCTTTGTTATTTTTTTTTTTTACAATGACAGTGTAACTATCATGTTAAAGTTACTTGTTTTTAAACCAAGCATTATTTTCTGTAGTTAGTGGAACTGAGAATAAGCTGATTTTATTTCCTGGAGAAATGTAAGACCCCCCCACCAAAAAAAAATCATGCTGCTCTGGGTTTGACACTAAACTACATTTGATGATGAGTTTCCTGGGAGAGATGAGATCTGTCTTAATTCCCATTACTCCCAGGTCCACTGAGACCCGGTGTGGAAGCACTTGTTTGGATCCCATTTATCGGTCAAATAGGTATATTTAAAAAAATATTCCTGTTAGATGGGACCGTGTACCCAAAAAAAATCTTTCGAAAAAAACTACACAAATATATATATGAACGTACAAGTAACTCTATTTCTTGAGCTTGAGGCATGAAATCACCCAAGGCGGTTTGACAAGTCATTTTTTGTTATAGCAGTATTAATAGCATTCTTCTATTTATATATTCATTTATTTATTAGATCAAGCATTGTTAAACATTTTTTCTGTTGGTCTGGTATTTTCTTCCATCTTAATTTTAAAATTCTGATGAGAGACAATCATCATGTCGTGCCACAGTCTCGGATATCCCTAACCCTCTCTCGCCACTTCTCCCTATCGTTCATCGCCACTGGCAGGACTTCAGGGCTACATCCCGTATCCTCACATCGCTGCTGTATGTATGTTCGAGCTGGTCGTCCTGCTTTTGCCCGGCCATATGTGGGGGTCCATAGGAGTACATCACTCATGAACTCGTCCCTGCTTCTCCAGCAGTGACCTGCATGTCTGGTTCGTCTAACTTGGATAGTTTTCGTGATGGGAGGCAGGTGGCCGTATAGTTGGTGCCTTGTTAGGTGTTGCCACCAGGACTTGTTCAATTTTGCTAGCAACATTCTTTTGTAATTGCCGTCTAGCTTTTTCTCCAGCCGTTTAGTTTATGTCCAAGTAGTGCATCCATACTGCAGTATCGATACGATCGCTGCTTGGAAGAAACTGCGTTTCATTTTATCGGTCAGGTCTGATTTCCATATGATTGATAGCCTATCGATAGCTGTCTATGCCTTCGTTAGCCGCGTATCGATGTCCTTTTCTGTTGATGAGACGCTGCTTCCTAGGTAGGTGAATTTGTCTACTAGACAATACAAATCATGATTTCTGGGAAATTGATAAGATTTGAAATGAGGCGAACTGGATAATCGCTGGTAAAACCTTTTTTGCATAACTAACTGCCTATTTCGAAAAAGATTCTACAACCTTTTAGCTCACCCTTAATTAATTCTTGTACTCCTTTGACGCCTTATTTGCCCAGTTGGCTGAAGCTGTCGAAAAACAGACTGCACCTCTGCTGAGGAGTAAGACCCCCAACCAACGAGTGTCCTGTTTATGACACTAAACAATCTGATGATGAGGTTCCTGTAATGCTCGAGGTTTGGGGAATGCTAAGTACCCCTTCATTACCATTGCTCCCAGGTCCACTCTGACCTGGAGTGGTAGCACCTGATGGGGCCCTATCTATGGGTTAGATAGAACGAAACTGCGTACTAATGCTAAACTGAATCGTTCGAAATAGAACTGTTTTGACATTTAACTGTATGTAAACAAAACTATACTTATTCTAAACAGTTTCTTGAATAAGAACTGTTTGGCTAAACTAAGTAGCTTGAAATAGAAATGTTGGTTGGGTTGTATGGCATATCAACTTTTGTAAGTTACTTAATGCCAAATCCATTTTTTATACAAATAAAAAAACTCTGTTAAGCAGTTCAATGATCAAAAACATTTCTATATCAGTTTAATCAAACAGTTCATATTCAAACAATTTTAAATGTCAAAACAGTTTTTTTTTAAACAATACAGTTTAACGTAGTACAGTTTCAATGTCAAAAACAGTTCTATTTCAAACAATTCAGTTTAGCCTAAGTACGCAGTTTAGTTCTATTTGACCCATAGATAGGACCCAATCAGTTACTCCCACTCCAGGCCAGCGTAGACCTTGGAGCGATGGCAATGAAGGGATACCCCGCGTTTCCCAAAGCTCCTGCATTACTGGAACCTTACCATCAGATTGTTTAATGTCATATCCCGGACACTTGTTGGGAGGGTGTCTTGCCTCTCTGCAGTCGACTGGGCAATTTAAATAGAAATATTTTGACAATTGAACTGTATACTTTACTGCTTAACCGAATTGTTCGAACTAGAACTGTTTATTTGTATAAAATGGATTTGGCATTAAATAACCTACAAAGGTTGATATGCCATCAAAACCAAACCAAACCTTACTTGTCTTGCCCAGTCGGCTGGGGCTGTAGAATACACTGACTGCTTCTCTGCAGTAGGGTAAGCCCCCCCCCCTCAACGAGTGGCCTGGATATGACACTAAACAATCTGATGGTGAGGTTCCAGCAGTGCTGGAGCTTTGGGGAATGCGGAGTACCCCTTCATTGCCATTGATTCCAGGTCTACTCTGGCCCGGAGTGGTAGGACCTGATAGGGCCCTATCTATGGGTTAAATAGAACTAACAGCATACAATAGAAATGTTTTTGACAATTAAACCATACTTAGATTTAAACTGCGTGCTTATGCTTAACTGAATTATTTCAAATAGATCTGTTTTTCGACATTAAAACTGTATTTACACTTAACTGAATTGTTACATATAACTGCTTGAATAGTTTGAAATGGAAATGTTTTTGACAATTAAACTGGGTACTTATGCTAAACTGAATTGTTTTAAATAGAACAGATTATTTACATAAAAATGGATTTGGCATTAAATAACCTAGAAAGGTTGATATTCCATAAAACCCAACAAACCAAACCAAACCTTACTTGTCATTTGATTGCATCAAATTCATTCAGGTAAATTTCACTGTTGAAAATTCTACCTGTGAATATTCAACAAGGGCTGAATTCAACAGAAAAACAAAGAAATAATAAGCAGTTTTCTTTTCAGTTCAACATTAAGATAAAAATAGGTCAAAAAAGAAAGAACCCAATATTCGTTATCAATTCCTTCTGTTTAGTCAGGGTTAGTTCTGTAATATATTTCAAGTAATTGTGAAACGATAGTTTGAGATAAATATGTATGATGTAATATCAAAATATATGTACTTAATACATCTATTTTAAGAGTAATCTTCAAATATAATAAGTATATATTAGATATAAATAATAATAATATAAATAAATATAATGAATAAATAAAATGTTTTTTTTTCTTTCCCTTTCAACATTAACATACAAATAGGTCTACAAAAAAGCGTCATAAACAATTCTTATTTAGTTAAGGTTGTAATTTACAAAGCATCTCACTTAGATCTAGCACAAGGCCATTATTCAGTTCAGGTTAGTTGTAAAATATATTTCAAAGTAATTGTTTAATGATAGTTTTAGACAAGTATAATATCCAAATTTATATACTATATACATATGTTGTAATGATAAAATTTATATATAATATTTGAATACAATATCATCTATTTTTCAACTAATATTTAGTGTAGCTGCATGTTCAGAGGCGAAATTTAACTTAGATGAAATTTCCCCGGGTGGAATTAGCAGCGGTTGAATTTACCGTGGGGTAATTCAATAATTTACTCAGCTATTTGCTTTGATGTAGCATAAGGGCAGATGAATGGGGCAGCCAATAGGACTCGAACTCTATCCTGAAGTCTAGCTGACGAACCATCACACCACCCGAGATGCCCAACGTGACGGAATTTACATTGAATCATTATCAGATTTTATTTTCCTATTTGTAAATCGAGCATTTTGCCTAATGTTTGGTTCTATCGTCATTTTAAATTTAAGAAAATGCCAGTCCAAATGACATAGTGATATATAAACAATAAGTATGGTGAGTGTATATATATATATGTGTATATATATATATATATATATATATACATTATACATTTGCACAGTCGGCTGGGGCTGCAGAATACACCGACTGCATCTCTGCAGAGGGGTAAGACCCCCCAACGAGTGTCCTGGTATGACACTAAACAATCTGATGGTGAGGTTCCAGCAATGCTGGAGCTTTGGGGAATGCGGAGTACCCCTTTATTGCCATCGCTCCCAGGTCCACTCTGTCCCGGCGTGGTAGGACCTGATAGGGCCCTATCTATGCGTTAAATAGAACTAACAACATACTTATGCTAAACTGAATTGTTTAAAATAGAAATGTTTTTCACAATTAAACCGTACTTAGATTAAAACTGTGTGCTTATGCTTAACTGAATTATTTCAAATAGAACTGTTTTTCGACATTAAAACTGTATTTACACTTAACTGAATTATTACATATAACTGCTTGAATAGTTTGAAATAGAAATGTTTTTGACAATTAAACTGTGTACTTATGCTAAACTGAATTGTTTTAAATAGAATTGATCATTTACATAAAAATGGATTTGGCGTTAAATAACATACAAAGGTTGATATGCCATCAAACCCTACAATCCAAACATTATACACACACACACATATATATATATATATATATATATATATATATAAACAGTGTATATGTGTGTATATATATATATATATATATATATATTTTGAAACGTTATGGATGTATATAAATATATATCTAGTCATTGAATTTATATTTGAATATCATATATATAATAGATATTGCATATATATATATATATATATATTATTTGGTCCAGTTAAACTGGAGTTGGGAGTAATTCCATCAGGACATGAAAATTATTCAAAAGTGAACATTTAAATTTTCCTGGTAAAAGAAAAAAAATGTGTCCGGTTTGTGTTTTATATATCATCATCATCATATCGCGCTGGTAGCACGGATATCTCTGACCCTCTCTCGCCACTCCTCCCTATCGTTCATTGCCCTAGGTAGTTCTTCAGGGCAGCATCCCGTATCCTCACATAGCTGCTGAATGTATGTTCGTGCTGGTCGTCCTGCTTTTGCACGGCCATGTGTGGGGGTCCATAAGAGTACATCTCTTATGAGTTCGTCCCTGCTTCTCTAGCAGTGTCCTGCATGTCTGGTTCGTCTAGCTTGAATAGTTTTCGTGATAGGGGGCAGGTGGCCGTACAGTTGGTGTCTTGTGGGGTGTTGCCGCCAGGACTTGTTTAAGATTGCACGTAGCATTCTTGTGTAATTGCCGTCTAGCTTCTTCTCCAGCCGTTTTGTTAGCGTCCATGTAGTACAGCCATATAGCAGTATCGATGTGACCGCTGCCTGGAAGAAACTGCGTTTCATTTTATCGGTTAGGTCTGATTTCAATATAATCGATAGCCTATTGATAGCTGTCCATGCCTTCGTTAACCTGGTTTCGATGTCCTTTTCGGTTGATTCGACACTGCTTCCTAGGTATGTGAATTTGTCAACTAGTTTAAGAGGGGTTCCTTCTAGAGTGGAGAAGTCCCCCGTTTGATTATAGCACATATATTCCGTTTTGTGTGCATTAACATAGAGGCCTATGCTTGTGGCTGCTCGTTCCAAACTATGCAGTAGTGTTTCGGCTTGGTCAGGTGTATTTGCCAGTATCGCTATGTCATCGGCGTAGTCAGCGTCGGTAATTGTTGTTGCGGGGTATCTTCAGCTTCTTTCCTTCGTCAGTTCGAAGCCATTCTCTCTGATTTTGTCAATCGATGTTCTAAGTACGTAGTCTAGACAAATGATAAAGAGGTACGGGGCCAGCGTGTCCCCTTGTAGTACTCCTGCTACAATGTCAAAGTATTCTGTGTCTCCATCTGGTGATCGTACTTTTACTTTAGTGTTTCTATAGAGAATCGTTATTGCCGCTACGATTTCTTTAGGTATGCCGTACGCTAGTAGAATTTGTTCCATCTTTCCTCTGTGAATGGAATCGAAAGCCTTGGTAAAGTCAACAAATATATATATATATATATATATATATATATATATATATAGTAGATATTGTATATAAATTTATTTAAACATATTTATATATAATAGATATTATATATATATGTATGTATATTTAAACATTATATTTTTATAATTGATATTGTGTGTGTGTGTGTGTATATATATATATATATATATATATATATATATATAATACAGATGGTATGAACGTTAGTGTGTGTGTGTGTGTGTGTATATATATATATATATATATATATATATATATATATACAATATTTATTATATAAATATGATATTTAAATACATATATATTTAAACATATTTTTATAGTAGATATTGTGTGTGTGTGTATATATATATATATATAATACAGATGGTATGAACGTTAGTGCGTGTGTATGTATATATATATATATATATATATATATATATATATATATATATATATATATATATATACACATTTTAAATATTACATATATAATATATATATGTAATTTAAGCATGATATATCTAAAGAAATATATTTCGTTAAACAATACAGACATTCCTATGTCTAATTATGGGATTTCCCTTTACCATTTCCCGCCAGATACCAAAAAATCAATATGGCGACTCGAAAGGATATGTACGAAAATGTATAGACAAAGGATGTCTATATTGTTTAACGAAATATGTATGAACGAAGAAATGCCACTCAAATACGCAGAGTTGATATATATATATATATATATATATATATATATATATATAATTGTTTGACAGAAATCTGAAATATTTGGTTATTACAAGAGCTTTATTTGATATTTTCTCCGTTATATCAGACTATTGTAAGCTTTATCGTTCAGACCATTTGGTCTATTGTCTTCATCTTAATTGTTTTATTAGAACATTTCCGCCGATGTGTCCTTCGGCCTTCTTCAGGTTTTTCACGTCGAACGCAGTAGCATCCACGGAACTTGGAATTAAACCTTTTAGAATAAACTCTGTGTTGCCCCCATTCGGCAACTTGCAAATGTCTGTCAGACTTTGCTTGTTAACCATCACTCATGGAAATTTCGCTGGCTAAACTTTTTTTTTCACTTTTAACTGCCCCTCCATTTTTTTTCTTATAGTTTATGAACTAGGCTACTCGATCTCTTAGGACGGGACCCTATTTTTTTTTTTTTCTGTTACCATTATTGTGTACCTCCAATTCGAAAACTTATTTTGCCAGTAGCATCGGAGATACATCTTTCTAATTGTCTGCTGATTAGCACTTCCTTTTCCTTCATGTTGTAGACAAAATAAATCTAATTTGCAAATTCTTAGCATGTTGTTCCTCGCAGTTTTTTTTTTCCTACTGACTAATCACGTTCAAACTTCTTTTCAAATACATCGACCGAGTTCTTTATATAGTTCGTCATAAACTCTATTTAAAAAGAAGAAAAAAAAACATGGCTGCAGCATAGCTAACTGAAAATCTTCGCTTTTCCAAACGGATGCTGAAAAGTTCTCGGCTGGACAAAAAGAAAAAGAAAAGAATTATTATCTTGAGCAGTGGTTCGAAGCCTGCCTTGAACCGATGACCTGTGTCTCAACGGAATTACATTACTTTGACCGCACTCTTTTGTGAAATGGTTCGGTGCCGTCTCAGTACCGAAACTGCCAGGATCAGCCCAATCAGATAATACCTATTCGATAACAAGATAACACCTATTCGAACCGGTCAAATCAAGTAAACTTATTGATCTGGACGTCATTCCGTAGTCTAGTTTGGTTACTCGTGTAACGTGAATAAACCACTCCCTGTCGATGTCTGGTATGAATCAGTTTTCATTCAACTAGAACGGTTGCCAAGGTTAAAGAGCCCAATCTGTCAAGCCCATTTGGTTAGGGTTTTAGAATACATCGACTGCATCTCTGCAAAGGGGTAAGATCTCCAGCCCAACGAGTGTCCTGCATATGACACTAAACAATAAGATGGTGAGGATTCAGTATTGCTGGAGCTTTGGATAATGCAGAGTACCTCTTCATTGTCATCGCTCTCAGGTCTAGTCTAAAAGGGTCCTAACTCTGGGTCAAATAGAACTGTCTGACTTTTGAACTGAGAGCAAATCAATGACATACAAAATTGAATTGCTTGAAGTAGAACTGTTTGATCATTTAACTGTGGTAATTTACTAAGCTTTTTGCTTAGATGTGGCACAAGGCCATATGAATGGGGCACCCAATGAGACTCGAACTCACTCGTGTAGGTTTGCTAGTGGAGCTTGCTAACCATTACACAACCACGGGCGCCTTGATCATTTAACTGTGTGTAAACAAAAATGTTTGATGTTTAACTGAATTGTTAATATAGTAATACTTGGAACAATTTAACTTAGTTGACTGACATTTGCAAATAATATGTATGTAAGTAAGTAAAGTTAGCGACCATAGTCGAGGGTGACCCGAAGGCTCCCTTTTCGATAGCTACTACACCATGGTGTAGGGGAGGGCGCTACTCCATTCCCAGGATTGCTCCACTTTACCCTTGAACCGTACCTTATAATGCTGAGTGTTAAGCAAGGTGGTATCAAGTTCCATTTTTAAAGTCTTTGGTATGACTCGACCTGGGATTGAACCCAGGTCTCCCGGGCCATTGGCGAACACTCTAACCGCTGGGCCATGGGTTTAGCATTAGATAACCTACAATGGTTGACATGCCATATGACCAAACCAAATCATGTCTGTTCAACTATTTGCCCGTAGAAGGAGGGAGAAAGGTATTAGGGTAATGAGAAATTCTGATAGTCGAGTCTAAGATTCGAACTCTTGTTGCCCAATCCACTTCCTATAGTGAGAGCCATTTAGCTGCAAGTTCTTCTAAGTACTTGATAAAGACCAGAAAACCATTAAAAAGTTCTTATCATTTACGTTTTTTTCTGGAAAATGCAGTGTCACCTCTCCGCTGCCATTACTCCCATGTCCACTCTGAATCTGGGTGTTAGTACCTGTAAGGGTCTCATCTATGGGCGAAATAGATCTTAGTAGAAATTAGATTTAGATATGAATACTTGAAACCAGATAAGCAAGTTGGCCGAGGGCACCTCGGGTGGTGTAATGGTTAGCATGTTAGACTAGCAATCCTACACGAGTGAGTTCGATTCTCATTGGGTGCCCCATTCATGCGGCCTTGTGCTACATCTAAGCAAAAAGCTTAGTAAATTAAATAAGCAAGTTGGCCGACCGTAGTCGAGGGCCACCAAGGGCACCCTTTTTTTTTTATAGCTACTACACTGAGGTGTAGGGGAGGGTGCAACTACTTACACTTGATTCATACCTTATAATGTTGTGTATTAAGTAAGAAGGCATCAAGTCTTTGGTATGGCCAGACCTGGGATTGAACCCTGGTCTCTCGGACCATTGACGAACACTCTAATCATTTAACCAATGTAGCTGGAATCGTTTCCACAAGTTGATTACAATTAATTACTGGTCTCATTAGGTGCCCCATTCGTTCGGTCTTGCGCCACATCGAAGCAAAGAGCTTCGTAAATTAGTAATATTAATTATTTGAAATACTTGAAGCTGTATAATTGTTCGAAATATTGGAACCATGTAATGGCGTGCCAATTATCAGTATCTAATAGGAATATTTAATTATAAAGTAAAGTTGGCGACCGTAGTCGAGGGCGACCAGAAGGCTCCCTTTTCAATAGCTACTACACCAAGGTGTAGCGGAGGGCGCTACTCCTTTCCCTGGAGTGCTCCACTTTACCCTCGATACGTACCTTATATTGATGAGTATTAAGGAAGGAGGTATCAAGTACCATTTTTAAAGTCTTTGGTATGACGCGACCTGACATTGAACCCAGGTCTCATTGACCAACACTCTACCCACTGGGACAATACGTATAAATTGTTAATATTTCATTTCGTTTAATTAGATATACTCTAAACTGTCTTTGAATAACTAAGAAATCTTTCCCTGGAGTGCTCCACTTTACCCTCGATACCCCGCAAAAACAATTACCGACGCCGACGACATAGCGCTACTGGCCAATACACCCAACCAAGCTGAAACACTACTGCATAGTTTGGAACGAGCCACTGCAGGCATTGGACTCCATGTCAATGCACAGAAAACTGAATTTGTGCTTTAATCAGAAAGGCGACATCTCCACACCTGAGGGAACCTCCCTAAAACTGGTTGACAAATTCACCTACCTAGGAAGCAGCGTCTCATCAACCGAAAAAGACATCGACACACGGCTAACGATGGCATGGACAGCTATCGATAGGCTTTCGATCATATGGAAATCAAACCTGACCAATAAAATGAAACGCAGTTTCTTCCAGGCGGCGGTCGTGTCGATACTGCTGTATGGATGCACTTCTTGGACGCTGACTAAACGGTTGGAGAAGAAGCTCTACGGCAATTATACAAGAATGTTGCGAGCAATATTGAACAGGTCCTGGCAGCAATACCCCACACGGCGCCAACTGTACGGCCACCTACCACCTATCACGAAAACTATACAAGCTAGACGAACCAGACATGCCGGATACTGCTGGAGAAGCAAAGACGAGATCGTGAGTGATGTGCTCCTGTGGACCCCCGCATATGGCCAATCAAAAGTAGGACGACCAGCTCGAACATTCATACAGCAGCTATGTGACGATACGGTATGTAACCCGAAGACCTGCCGAAGGCGATGAATGATAGGGAGAGGTGGAGAGAGACGGTCAGGGATATTCGTGCTAGCCGCACGTCATGATGATGATGAAGCAATGAGGTATCAAGTACCATTTTTAAAGTCTTTGGTATGACGCGACCTGAGATTGAACCCAGGTCTCATTGGCCAACACTCTACCCACTGGGACAATACGTATAAATTGTTAATATTTCATAGGAAAACTTGAAACTACATAACTTTCTGCTGTCCGTTTAATTCGATATATATACTTGAAACTATCTGTGAATAAATAAAAAATCTATTTTCTTAGATAGGAATAGTTACTTAAAAATGTATTGTTTGATGAAAAAGACTGACTTCGGGACTAAATAAGCCTACAGAGACTGACATGCGATAACAGCAAGCAAACAGTGAACAAAGTCTGCTCGTTGATCAGTGAAGCATTCAAATTGTGTTCTTGAAGGGTTTTAACCCCTTTCTAATATTCTTTTGGCAATACGTTTCCAGTGTATCAGGTAACTGGGAGGCTCTTGGTGAATACACATAGCTACGCATGCCCAGAGAAGCGAAACACCGGAAGGAACAAACCGGATGAACGGTTTCATGGCTTTTGACTTTTTAGAATAGTCACTGTTGGAGATGAGAGTCTGTTCAGATACTCGTGTGGGTTATGGGTATGTATAGAGGAATGTTTTTTTTTTTTTTTGTTTTTTTGGTTAAGTAAAATTGGTGAAGTGACAGAAAAAAGATTGTGCGTAAGAGAGAAAATCAATGAAATCTGGGCTTGCAGCGAGACTTGTCGATGATATATACTAGAGTTGTTCAAAAAGCCTCACTCAGAAAGATCAGAGCAGAGCATTTTTGCTGTGGCAACACAGTACCAGTTTTCATAAAATTAGAAAAAACTAATTAAGATTTTTCTTGTTTTGTAAGAAGTTGTAGCGTGTCCCCTCAAAAGAATGTTCAGCTATGTTCGCCTTTCATGAGTAGCTTAGAACTTTTTGAACGACACACACACACACACACACACACGCACACACACGCGCACACATATATGAAAGTAAAGTTGGCGAACGTAGTCTATGGCGACCAGAAGGCTCTCTTTTCAATAGCTACTACACTGAGGTGTAGGGGAGGGCGCTACTCCTTTCTCTTGATTGCTCCACTTTACCCTTGATGCATACCTTATATTGCTAAGCAAGGGGGTATCGAGTACCATTTTAAAAGTCTTTGGTATTACGCGATCTGGGATTGAACCTCGGTCTCCAAGACTATCGGCGAACACTCTAACCACTAGGCCAATGGACCGAATATATATATATATATATATTCATTCAATCCAGTAAATTCTGAGTAAAGAATAATTCCGATCAGGACAAATAAAATATTTAAAGAATATGTAAAAAGCTCGATGTAAATAAAATCCACTGAAAAAAACATTTTCTCTCGCAAAAGACCAACAATCAGTCATTATTATCTTAATGTGAATAAATATATATATATATATATATATATATATATATATTGTATTGCCACATAATAAATATGCATATATACACATAGACATGCAGAATACACATAGACGCAATCATTAAAACGAGCGAAGACTTCTTTAAAAAAATATACCTCTCACTTTATTGAAAGGGTTGTGTGCGAAAGGGAGTTGGAGACTGAACAAACACTGCAACATATTGACCCCCACTCTATTGGCTATAACCGCGTTTCTTTCCCGTTCTCCTGTGCTGCTCAACCGGGGGCCTGAGGGCCAACTTCGCTGGGTGCTGGCTTTTTCTATCACATCTTGTCGCCAACGGTTCTGGTCTCCAGACTAACTGACTGACTTCACCGAGTTACATAATAGTTCAACGTCCACCTTCTGGTGGGCGTCACAATTGCACTCATTCAACCCATCCACGGTCAAGGTTATAATTCTGATATTCCTCGACCGGATGCACCTGTTATTTAAATAGGTGAATTTCCTATTATGACAGCCCAGACGGGTCGTAGGTCAATATACAACATATATATATATATATATTGTGGTACGAATTGAATTTAAACATGGCTTTTAGAATATGTTCATATAAAGATTAATAGGATATTTTAAAATTATAAAAAAAGGAGACCCCTTGTTTCGGTCATTTCTTTTCAGAGAATTGTGACAGTGACTATTAAATTTATACGAGAGAATTTAAACATCGGCAAGTGGTTGTCGAAAAAGCCTGGAGTAGAGAAGAAAACTGAACAAACATATCTATGTGAGATTGATTTTTACGGCATTCCAAGTTGTCTAGGTTTGCTTTATGCGTAGGGGTTTACGTTCAGTGTACATTTATATTTTTGTATAGTTTTTTTTCCACTGGAAACTTGTACGTTTTTAAGTCGTTCTATCAAACACTAATAATTACATGATTTCGAAAAATAGTTACTTGTTTGCTCGCTGTTATATACTTTTAATTAACAATAATCTTCGGTAAACAATTACAACTTCATGTAACTGATCTAAATTGAAATAACTCACAGTTTTATAGCATCAAATATTCCTTTTGGATATAAATAATTTTTAAACAGATCTATTTAATCCATGGTTGAGACCCTTAAAAGACTTATTACTCCGGTGGAACTGGAAGTAATTAGCACTCCCCATATCTCTTGGGAAAATCTGTATGTTAATGGTCTTGACTGCTTCATCGTAGTTAGCGAGTTCGAAATTTCCGGGGGTTCATTAAGTTCAATTTCGGACTAAAACCTCTAGGAATTTATCAACTCCCCTACCCCCATCCAACATCTCGGGTGTAAAATAGTACCCCAATACTTCACAAGGTTGATATACCATTAAACTACCCTCATCAAAAAAACAAAAAAAACAAAAAACAAACAACAAAGACCTCTCTGAGGTCGCCCTGTCGGCTAGGGCAGTTGAATACACCGACTGTACCTCTACAGAGGGGTAAGACTCCCCTTCCCTGTAAGTGTCCTGTATATAACACAAAACAATCGGATGGTGAGGCTCCAGTAATGCTTAAGATTTGGGGAATGCAGATTGCCCCTTTACTGCCATTACTCCCAGGTTCACTCTGACCCGGAGTGGTAGCACCTGACAGGGTTCTATCTATGGGTCAAATAGAACTAAACTGTGTGCTTATGCTTTACTCAATAGTTTGAAATAGAAGTGTTTTGACATGTAAACTGTATACTTAGGCTAAACTGAATTCTTCGAACTAAAACTGTTTTGACATATAAACTGCGTACTTATGTAAGCTGAATAGTTTGAAATAGAATTTTTTATACGTATAAAAATGGATTTGTTATTAAATAATCAACAATAGTTGATATGCTATAAAACCCAACCAAATCATATATAAAAGCAAATCAAACCAAATTATATATATTTAATATATATGTATAACAAGGATTTAACATTAAATAACCTACAAAGGTTGATATGCCATAAAAACAAACCGAACCCCACGTAGACGATACAATCAACATATTCTAAAGTGCGTGACAGACTAAGCAAAACTTAGCAAATAAGAGGTATATATGTGTATCAGTCTACTACTGTTCATACACGTGTGTATGAACAGTGATCATCTTTTGCTTAAAAAATCATCGGCCGTTTCCATCCAAACGAGTAATTCTGACTGATTTGTCTGTTTCTTGCCTCCGGGCAGACATTCTCACCGGTTCGGAGCCTCTCAGTTTTCTTGTTTCTAGTTTCGTACGCTTTAGAATTCGTCACGTATTGTTGGTCGTAGGATTTACGCTTGCTTTCCGGAACGAACGAGAAAGCCATAGAATAGAAGAATAAAGGATTAAACTAGAAAAAGAATGAAAGAATGAGTGAGTGCTTTGTCAGAAAATAAAATGAATAACAGGGCTTCGGCTAGTTATGAATAATTTGCACAGATGAAATGAACTTTCAAAGCGGATATGTAAAATACCTGCTCATTGGTCTGGTTGTTAGAGTGTTCGCTATATGATCCGATAGACCGGGGTTCAATCCCTTGTCGAGTCATACCAAAGACTCAAAAATAGTACTTGATGCGGCCTTGCCTAACGCTTAGCATTTCAAGGTACGTGTCAAGGGTCAAGTGCAGCAATCCAGGGAAAGGAGTAACTCCCTTCCCCACTCTTCGGAAAAGGGAACTTCGAGTCACCCTCGACTATGGTCGCCAACTTTCCTTTTACTTATATATATAAAAACTTTTTTGTATATGTGTGTATATATATATATATATATATATATACTGAGAGAGAGAGAGAGACATTTTGTGTATATATATATATATATGTCCCCTAAACGTATATATACATTAGTTATAACACATACACACGTGTGTATATATATATATATATATACATACACACCTTAGTTATAACACATGTACACGTATATACATATTTACCAACCCCTCTGCTCAGGCAGCATATAACACAAGGTCAATTTTTAGACGAAGTTTAATAGGTTTGAATTCAGAGTTTTCCTTCCCCTATATCAGTTGCCTAACCAGGGCTGAAGAACCTAGTCTGTCCTCCTGGGGGGAGAATAATAGGATTTATACCTTTCCCAACGGTATTACTGCTATGAGAAATGCAATCAGTCTCGCCCAGGATTTGAACTCTTGACGCCGTGTCCATTTCCTACGACGATAACCATTACACCACGGGCAACTCCATATATATATATATATATATATAAAACCGTTAGTGAAACCCAAAATCACTCCAACGCACACACAACGACAAAAACATATCAAATATCATAGAGGGGTAAAACAGACGAAGGTAAACACACTCAAAGAAAAAGAGAGGATGATCTCTGTATAAAACCCATTGTAAAGTAAAGTTAGCGACCATAGTCGAGGGTGACCCGAAGGCTCCCTTTTCGATAGCTACTACACCAAGGTGTAGGGGAGGGCGCTACTCCATTCCCAGGATTGCTCCACTTTACCCTTGAACCGTACCTTATAATGCTGAGTGTTAAGCAAGGTGGTATCAAGTTCCATTTTTAAAGTCTTTGGTATGACTCGACCTGGGATTGAACCCAGGTCTCCCGGGCCATTGGCGAACACTCTAACCGCTGGGCCAATGTCCCGACAACGAACACAATCCCTCACACGTCCGACGACACACGCTGCCAAACTGTGAACAAGAGTGAGCTCAAGTCTTATTGAGTAGCCCATTTACCAGGCCAAGTGCCATATATGTTCTCTGACGAAAGCAACATGCTGGAAATATACACATATATAACAACAAAATAAATAAATAAAAATAGAAATTTCTACGTGGACCTACCTATTTTACAATATATATATATACGCACATTTTTCAGAGCATATATATATATATATATATACATTTGTTATAGGATATGCATATAAATACATTTCTATATATAAATATACATTTGTTTTTACACACACACATATATACATATATATATATATATATATATATATATATACACACACACATTTTCTAGAGCATATATACATGTAGATACATTTGTTATAACATATGTATATGAATACATTTCTACAATATATATATATATTTGTTTTTACACACACACACACACATATATATATATAAATATATATTTGCTATAACATATATATTTATATATGTTTGTCATAATATATCTATACATAAAATTGGCTTATCACCCAAGTGGGTTGAGTGTTTACCAATGGCACGGGGGACCACGGTTCAATCGCAGATCGAGTCAAAGACTCAAAAATGGTACTTGATGACTTATTGCTCAGCATAACAAAGTATGTATCAAGGGTAAAGTAGAGCAATCCAGAGAAAGGAGTTGAACCCACCCCTACACCTCGGTGTAGTATCTATTAAAAAGCAAGCCTTTGGGTCACCCACCTCTATGGTCGCCAACATAACTACTTAAGTTTATCATAATATATATATATATATATATATATATATTGTTATAACATATAATGCTTCACAAAACTAACTAAAGCATTTGATAACCTAACAATGGTTGATATACTGTATAGACAACCGAATAACTTTTTCACGGGTTTTAACTGGTTACTTATTCTCGCTGAAAATCCCCGTCGAAGGGCAAGTTTTCAGCTATTAATGTTTCTTTCTTTAAGTGTTAAATTACCAAGTAGCACTTCCCAGTCGCTCGGGAGAGTCGATGAAATCTCCCTTGCATGGTTGCTCATTTATAAGCATTCAAATGATGTTTCTGCAATGTCTGTCATGCGCATAAAGGAAACTTTGCACTGAGCATGCGCTTAGATCATCGGTCAACGTGGTAAGGGCATCGACAAAAGACCATTTCTCTGTTAATTCCTCTGCATAAACTGGTTTCAGCAAACCGTATTGCCAGCTTCAGTGACCACCGTCCGGCCAGAAGCTTTCCGTCCACTGACCACTGTTAAAACGGCTCGATTAATCTTCTGGTGGTCACAGTTAAATTCATGTATCTTTTCCGGTTTGGTTAAGTTCGGCCTGAATGCGTTTTGGGGTTGCTTCATCGAGCTGGGTTTGTGATAAAATATCTTTCATGTATTGTCAATTTTAGCCAGGCTTTAAATTTCTCCAATTTAAGAGTTTTAATTTTAAGTTTTAGGTTTAAATGTATCTTTTTTGTTGTTTTAAATTTGTATTTACCTAAAACCTCCTCCACGCGTATGAGGCGACACAAGGTCAATTTTCGGGGGTTAAATTCAGTGTTTTCCTTCTCATAGATGTCTTACAAACCCTTCTTTAGCTAAACCCTTTCTTAAGGACAGGAATTGACACAAGGTCAGTTTTTATTCAGAGATCAACTGGTTGTTATACCATGGCTAGAAAACCAAGTCTGCCTTACTCATCATGTCACGCTGAATCTTCTGTTGTTGTCGAGGGTGACTCGAAGGCTCCCTTTTCAATAGCTACTACACCAAGGTCTAGGGGAGGGCGCTACTCTTTCCCCTGGATTGCTCCACTGTTACCCTTGATACTTAGAATACTGAGTGTTAAGCAAGGAAGTATCAAGTACCGTTTTCTTAAGTCTTTGGTATGACTCGACCTGGGATTGAACCCCTGTCTCCCGGGCCATTGGCGAACACTCTACCTACTAGGTCAGGAGTGGAGGGTGAATAGATGAATTCATTCCTTTCCCTAGGGAATGGATTTATTTCAACATCTCCCTCTGTCCATCATGAAAAGTTAAAAAAAAAAAGATATCTTCATCAAAATAAAAAGCCATGAATTTTTATTCCTTTTATCCCAATATTCTGTGATTATATTCCTAGTCATCTGTAAGTGTATTTAAATGTCTAGTACAAGTAAGTCATAATCTTTAACCATTCAAAGATGTTTATGAGCTCATATGTCTTCAGAACAAAAATTTCGTCTTTAAGTTTCAGGGTCGCTTATTGAGGTCATAGGCTTCATTTACGTATTAGAATGCAGTTTTCTTTCTCTAAGAATCGTTGCTATACCAAGGTTAAAGAGCCCGGCTTGTCTGATTGTACCATAGCCATAATATGGCTATGTGTGAAACGTACATCGAATGTTCATAAAGATAGACCATAGGAATTTCGAAATTCGAAAAACACGTAACGACTTCTTTGTTCAGGTACGAAACCTTTTATTACCTTTGAGTATAACGGTTCTTCGACATAAGGAGAAGCACAATCTTTTTATCCTGGTTTTTTCATCTGCACCCCCAAAACGTGTGGCACCCGCCACAAAGGCCTCCTCGAGCAAGCGAAAGCCAACCGTCTTCCCCCGAGGCAGGTCTCATCTCAACTCACTGACTCTTTCAAAATCTCCAAAAATTCTCCGCGCGCTTCCAGTACATGACGTCATTCGCACTGTCTAACCCGTTTCCCAACTCGGGCTATTGTGACATCTCTGAGTGACACGTCCTCTCTGTGCGCGTGAACACATGTGTTAATGTTGCACCTAACTAACCCATGTGCTGAGCCGAAAGGTTCTCAGCCTAACTAAATTCAAAGGCATAAACCGAAATCCCTACTGAACAGTTTCAATAATAATTTCAATTTTTTCTCGTCAGATATGTAGCGTTCGATTTCATTGCAAGTCATTTGAATTATTTGATTTTAATTCATTGCTGCCAGAATGAAATTTACTTGTCAGAATCAACTTGCCTACCTCACGTACCATGATGAAACGCTCTCCACCTCGAAATCAGATTAGATGTAAGGCCAAAAGTAAGGCTCTCCAAGTGAGGATTAAACTCACAACGCAATATGTATTTATCCTACATCACTGCCAGCGACAAGATGTGACGCAAAGTATATTTTAAAAGTGGAGTAAAGCTACCATACTATTTGCTTTTAGCTGGAGAGGGCGAAAACAGATCGATTCATGCCTTGCCTAAGGCTATTAGCGAGAAACGGGAAAAGCAAACAGCCTCGTCCAGGGTTCTAACTCTGGATGCCAAATTCATTTCCTACGACGATAACTAAATCGCATCCTCTCGAGATATATATAGTTATCAACAGGCAGTTTTGTTGTATCTCAAGAAATCAGTGTAACTTGACACGCGAGATACTTCAAGTTGGGATTGAAACCTAGTTAACTTTACGCCAGTCGATATCTTTTCGCAGAAACATTGGCAACAGCAGCTGAAACGAAGGAATTTAACGGATATGTATTATTTGTTTACATATACGTTTTAGGGCTACCGGATCGTTCAATTTATTTGAAGAGCTTTACATTAAGCGAGTGGCAACAAAATGACCTGTAAAATATTTGTTTTAATAATAGATTGATTTGGTTTCTTTATTTATTGGCAAATCAACCTTCGTGGGTTATTTAAAGACAAAAGAATCCTTTTAGAAGAACAGTGATGGAATTATTTAACCCATATAAGGGAGTTCATGGCTTTTCTAAGGGTACTAGTCCAAAAGTGAACATAATAGCGGGATTGCAGTTTGAACGCTCTTACGACGATATCACAGTCAAGCACCTTAGCCACTACGTTATGAATAGTCTCGCCAAAAGTAAGTCTGCAAAGCTGTCTTATATTTGCATTTAAAGGGTTATATTTTTGGAAAAAAAAAACATACTTCAGTGGTTATTTAATGTACGTTGAACGTAGAACATACCTATCAAACTAACTAATATATATATATATATAATGATATACCCAGACCCTGAAAAATTATTAAATCAGAGGTGTGAATTAATAGCTAGATGTAGACATAGGAATAAATTTAAACTATAGAAAAATTATCATAGATAATGTTTAATTAACCAAAACATAGGATTAATTTGAGATTTGAGGTGAAATGAATAAAATAGAATAAAAATTTGAGAAGATACCATGTGATGTGTACGTACTTTTCAATGGAAGCGTATCTGAATTAATAGGCACGAATACAAATTTTGAATTCAAAATTTTAATTTTAAATTTTGAATTTAATTTAAGATAAGTATTACTGTATCCTTACGTAAGGTTATTAAGGAATGTTGTACTTCTCTGAATTATTATTAAATCTGGAGTTTTAAGTTGAAATGTATTTAGAATTTAAAGATTTAAAAAAATTTATTTACAATAATTCCAACCAGTAATAAAAAACCGGAAGTGGGCGAAATAGGGAGGAAACTCTTCACCCCTCTTCTACACCCTCCAACCCTTCCTTCCTGTGTCTATTCTGAATTATTTTATCCATTAGATCTGAAGAAGTCCTGTTATTTTTGGTGTTATTGATTCATATCAATACCCATAACAGGATGGAAATAAATTTATAATCCTAATGTGACCAGTTGTTGTTTTTCTTAAAGAAATATATATATATATATATATATATATATATATATGCTAGAAGTGGGTTACTGGAAATTTCAATGAGTGTGAACCATCATCTATATGCAAATTTTAATTACCATTGATTATCCATTTTTCTCAGATTCCTGTCTGATGATCGTGCTTATCCCGTGAAACTTGAAGTGACAGAGTTGTATATTTTATACCTGGTCTGCTGTCATAGCACTGACCACGTTTTATGCTACCTTATTTTCATTCACATTTTTCATTGTGTGTGTGTTTATATATATATATATATATATATGACATAGTAATCCACTTGCACACAACATTTCTTTGAGCATAAATTCCGTTCCAAGTTCCCTTGAGGGAACGGAATTTATGTCTGAAGAACTAGTGTGAGAGAGTAGTTTAATATATCCATATATATATATATATATATATATATATATATATATATAGGAAGAAAATAAATAACTAAAAACGTTAACAAGCTGTTTTTGAGGCGCTAATTATCCATGTTTTGTAAAAACAAGAAGTAAATATAGAACCGTGCTCAGCTAAGCGAGTTAACTCAAAATACCAGCAAGCAACACCTTACTGCCCTCACTCTGATGAAAAAAAAAGTCCTGTAGTGTACTACAACCCAGAGGCCAATGACCGTACCCCAGAAATTCTAACATGCAGACCTATATATATATATATATATAAGCACGGAAAATAGAATCAATCTTTGGTTTGCCCAGTCGGCTGGGGCTGTAGAATACACCGACTGCGCCTCTGCAGAGGGGTAAGACGCCCCAACGAGTGTCCTGTATATGACAATAAACAATCTGATGGTGATGTTCCAGTAGTGCTGGAGCTTTGGGGAATGCGGAGTACGACTTCATTGCCATCACTCCCAGGTCCACTCAGGCCCGGAGTGGTAGCACCTGATAAGGGTCCTATCTATGGTTTAAATACAACTAACTGCATACTTTGGCTAAATTGAATTGTTTGAATTAGAACTGTTTAACTAAATTGAATAGCTTGAAATAGAAATGTTTTTGACAATTGAACTGTACTTAGATTTAAACAGCGAGCTTATGCTAAACTGAAGTATTTGAAATGAAACTATTTTTGACATTGAAACTGTACTTACACTGAAGTGAATTGTTTAATAAAGAACAGTTTTGACATTTAACTGTGTGGAAACAAATTCTGTACTTACACTAAACTGAATTAGCTGAATTAGAATTGTTTTGACAAACTGTGTACTCATACTAAACTGACTATTTGCATAAAATTGAATTTGGCGTTAAATAAGCTACAAAGGTTGATATGCCATAAAAACCAACCAACCAACCAACCAACCAACGATCTTTGGCCGAGGTTGTTTCTGTTCATTTCAAAATAATTCCTCAAAGATGGTGTGAATTTTTTCTTTCAGATGTGTGTTCTATAGCGTATTCTGAGATCTTTAGCCTTGGATGAGATATTTAATATGAGAGGAAGGCTACTGTAAATTTATCCTCCTAAAGTCATTACGTCATAAATGGGTAATGGTTAACGTCGTTGGAAATAGAATTGGCGAACTGGGTTCGAATCATGACGTAGCTGTTTGCATTTCATTTGGGAAATATATGAATCGAACAATTTTATTTCCAGCTATAGATAAATAGTAGGGTAGACGAGCCTCGTTAGTCTTGGCATGGCAACCGTTTTACTACAAAGAAAAACTCTAAATTATTAAACTCCGCTTGATATTTACCTCATGTCACACCCTGCTCGTAGTTGGTGGAGTATATATATATATATATAATAACAGTGATGGTTGTCATTAAATCACTTTGTGGGTTTGTGTCGAACCAAGTACAATATGATATGGAGTGTGCTCAATATCAAGGATTGAGCTATTATATAATAATAAATAAATATATATTAGATATATATATTTACTTTATGGAATTTAGACTGCGACCCCAGGGTTTCATGGAGATTTTTGCTAAACAACAATCATCAGGCAGTTAAGAAAAAAAACTGCCTGATGATTGTTGTTTTGCAAAAGAACTCCATGAAACCCAGGGGTCGCAGTCTAAATTCCATGAATTAAATATGTATATCTAATTATATATATATATATATATATATATATATATATATATATATATATATATATATAAAAGAAAAGTGACTATGAAATAGGCTGATTTGGAATAGGTAGCAGTCGCTGACTCTGCTTCAGTCTTCTGCGCTTCTTGGTAAGGAATGTAATTTCTACGTTCTATTGTCAGAATTTCGAGTTTCCAACGCTTACAAGATGATATATTAACCGGATGGTCACTGCCACAGTTGGCATTTTTCTTGGGAAATTCATATTCATTCGTGTGCTGGTCAGGTTCTTGTTGATTACATTTCGCATATACTTCACATCTTCCATAATTGTCTGCATGGTAGCCGTATTTAGAGTATTTGTAGCATATTTCACCACTTTCTTTAATCGAAGCGTCTGATGTAACGGGAACTCAAATATATTTTTTTGATTATTTTTTATTAAAACATTGTCAGCTGAATCTGATAGGAAATAAATATCAAGTCTTCAAAATATATAAAGAACGAAATGAATAAATAAAAAAAGATGCAAGAAAGAAAGAAGACAAGACGGGAACGTGGCACAAGGTCAATTTTTACAAGGAGTATAGCTGGCTTTTCTCTGGTTGCCAAATTGTGGCTAAAGAACCCAGTCTACACGACTGTTCATGCCTAGCTAGAGGAAGAACTTACAGATTCGTGACTTTTTAAGGGCATTAGCACGAACTGAAACGCTTTCAGCCACATTCAGGATTTGAATTCGGGTCGCTGATTCCACGTAATACGGGCATAACTGATATATTCAAGTGCGTCTTGGTAGATAATATATCCTACAAAATACTATCTCTATCAAATGGTTCATAGTTTTATTACGAAAACAATGACTTGTTTAATAAAATCGGACTGTTGGTAGACATCTAAAAATCAAATACGAATTTGAGGGCTCGTTTAATATCAAGTCAGCGTTCACTCTGGAGCCTCTGGTTTCAACTTGAAAAGGCGACAACGATTTGAAAAGCAACTTTTCCTCTCAGATGGTGAAGAACAACAATAAACGAAAGCAGCAATAAACGGCAACGAAACGTTGAAGTTTTAATAGAAGTTTTCTTCGGCTTGTAGCTGTAGCTGTTGAAGTTTATAATCAGTAATGGTGGCTTCCGTATCAGGCCAAACAACAAAAGGCGAATCGTTTGACCCTCACAGCCAACAAATCCATCACATTCTTTGCCACTTGTTGTTTATCATATCGGATGAGGGGCGCGAACGGCCCATCACTCGTTTCATGTGGATCCAGAATCGCACGGGGTTTAGGTTCAGTCTCACAGCAGGAAAGCATCTTTTCGAGACATCGAGTCACAAAATTTGATCGTATTTTATAGCTTTTTGATTTCACGTTTAGTTGACGGTGTTGATTTGCTTCAAATCAAGATATTTCGTTCTTTTCAATTACGTTATTTGGTTTTCCGATTGATCTTCAACTTGGCACGTTTTCTTTACTCGAATCTTTGTCGAATACAAACGCTAACCCATAAATCAACTTCATCTTTCTTTCTTTTTACTATTCCCCTTCTTTCATTTCACTCATTCTTATATATAGTTTCTTTTCTTTTTTTTCTTTCGTCTTTCGTCTACAGTTTTCATCTTATTTTCCTCTTTCTTTCTTTCAACATCCCTCATCTTTTATTTCTCTTATTCTTATATAGTTTTTCTTTTTTTTTCTTTCGTCTTTCATTATCTGCCTTTTGTAATCTTTCTTTCTTTCTTCCCTCTTCTTTTATTTCTCTTAGTCGTATCGAGTTTTTCTTTTTTTCTTTCGTCTTTCATCGTCTGCATTTTGTATTCTTCTTTCTTTCTTTCAACATCCCTCTTCTTTTATTTCTCTTATTCGTATCGAGTTTTTCTTTTTTTTCTTTCATCTTTCATCGTCTGCATTTTGTATTCTTTCTTTCTTTCATTTATACAGTTTTATAATATTCCCTTTCTTTTATTTCACTCATTCTTATATAAAGATTTTTTTTCGTTCTTTCGTCTTTCATCTACATTTTCCCTTTTATTCTTCTCTCTCTTTCTTTCTTTCTTTTTTCAAACAATCCCCTTTTTTTTTATTTTACTCATTTTTTTATACCGTTCCCGTTTCTTTTTTCTTTCACAATTCTTTTTCTACATTTTTCCTTATCTTATTCTTTCTTTCTTCACTTCTTTTTCTTATACAGTTGTTTTAACCTTCACCATTCTTCTTCAGTACAGTTTTCTTTCTTCTTTTTTGTATTTTTCCTTAATTCTTTCTTCATCTGTTCTTTTGTATATTTCTTTTATTCTAAATCTTTTTTTTCTTTGTTCTTAATATGTATTTAGAAATTTTTTTTGGTCTTTATATATTTCTTCGTCTTTCTTTTCTTCCTGTCCTTGTGCTTCATATCTTTTTTTTCCTTCTTTCACTTTTTTCTTTCAAACAGATTTTAACGTGCCATTTTTTTTCTCTGTTTCGCTTTTTATTAGGTATAATTTTTTTAATCCTAAGTTTTTTTTCATATTTTTTTCTTATTCAAACTTATATCAAATCTACTAAATTTTTCTTTATTTCTTTCCTTCACTTGATATTTTCTCCTTCAAATCTTTGCATTTTTTCTGTATTTTCTTCCTTCTATCAAACTTTATTTCTTTTTTTTATTCATGTACTTTTGTAAAAATATACTTTCTTTTATTTCACACTGTCTTATAAGCAGTTTTCTTTCTTTTTTTTTTCTATTTTTCTTTGTGTTAATCTTTTCTGTTTGTTTTTATTTTTTAAGAAAATAATTTACCTTTTATTTCTTCATTTCTTTGTTTTTTTTTACCATCGTATTTTTCTTTTCGTTTCGTTTCGTTTCGTTTCGTTTTTCTCACAGTTTTTAAGATATCATCGTTTTTCTTTTATTTCACTCTTTCTTATATTGTTTTCTGTCTTCTTTTTGCTTATCTTTCATCTTTTTAGGCTTCGTTTTTTTTTCATTCAGTTTTTTTATCCTTCATTTCTTTTTTATCATTGTCATTTTTTCTTTCTTTTCTTTAATTATTCTTTATTTTCTTTGTTTCTCTCAATTTTGCAACGTTTTATTTTCTGTCTTCCTTTATTTCTTCACCTTTCTCTTTCTTTTTTCTCCCTGATTTTTTTTTTTTTAAAGAAAATTTCTTTCTTTCATCCATTTTTTTCTTTCTTTTATACTGTTTCATAACATTTAACGTTTTTTGTTTTCATTCTTTCAACTTTTGAATCTTTCAATTGATTTGTTTTCGGTCTTAGACATTTATTTACCAGTTAAGTTGTTTTATTAATTTTTTTGTCAATCTTTTTTTTTTTGGTTTGGTTTCATTGGTTAATGGCATATTAACCTTCGTGGGTTATTTAATGCCAAATTTATAATTGTAGAAGAAGAATTGTGGGGGGACAAGTGGATTCAAAGGTTTCCGAAAGTGAACGTGGTTTTTCCACTTGAGTTCGAATTCTTTTACTATGTTATTACAGCCAGGCACGTTAACCACGACGATACCTAGAACCACCTCCTTATTTTATTTTGCAATCAGTGTGAAATAGATTTAATAGAATAGATTCTTTTCTTTCTATTTTTCGCTTTTCTTTTCGTTTTTTTTTTTTTTCATTCCATGTTTTCCTTACTACTATTTATAAATTCCGTTATTTTCTTTCTTTCTTCTCTGTTTTTCTTTCATTCTTTATCTTCGTCTTTATCTATTACTTTGATTTTCTGCATTTATATCTTTCCCTTTCTTTCTTTCTTTACCCTTTACTTTTCTATTTTCTTTTCTTTCTTTCTTGTTGTAACTTTCTTTGTTTTATCTTCCCATTTTCGTTCTTCATCTTCATTTTTTACGCGCTTCTTTCTCCAAGTCTCTTTTTTATTTCCTCAACGATTTCTAAGTCTTCAGACTTTCTACTTTTAATTCGTAACTTTCATCTTTTTCTAAATTCTCTCGATAAAAAAAAGCATCTTTCTTCTTTTTTTATTCATATTTTAAAAATCCTCCCTTTACAATTTTTCTATACCATTCCTTTTATTTTCAAAATTCGAAATCTAACCTTAACTGTTGCTAACGATACGAACAACAATATTTCAACTAGCCACACACAGACACACACGTATATATATATATATATATATATATATATATATATATAGTTCTGGCACCTCCTCATAATTATCTTCTTCTTCACATCGTTTTTAGTTCACATAGTCCTCCTATTTAGTCGTCTGAAAATCCTCATATCAAATCCAATTGATCACGTGTTTCGGTCGTCCTCAAAACCACACGTTGTTTCCCGGCTTTGCGAGCGCTTCCCTTTCGGCACGCAGGGTGGCTAATAGAAACCTGGACGTGGTCACTTTGAAGTTGACCAGCTCTCATGGCTATTTGTAATTAGAAAGTGGATACACAGGTCGGACGTAATGGCATTTCGGCCGAATGCAGAAAAACCCTCAGTCTGACTCCTTTGTGCTACGTTCATCGCACTGACCGCTTTGCTGGTCAACGGGATTTCGTTGGCTAACAAGTAGGGGTTGTAGATGTCCTTCCCCAATTCCCGCTAACTGATGTGGCAGGAATTTGAGGGTGAAGGAAAGTTGCAGGAAATATTTGCATGTTTTGTGCGTGTAATTGAACTTTTGGGAAGGTAACTAGGAAAATTAAAGAGATTAAGCGTGTGGACATATCTGAAAACTTGTTTGACTATTATAAAATCGTATTCTGAATTTGGTGCCAAATTTATGGACAGTTTGAGTCAGAAAAACAATCTTTGATCATAAGCGTTCCCAGGAACAAAAAAAAAACAGCCTTATAAATGACTTCTTGACCAATACTACGCATAAACTTTGCCTAACATGCAAGTAACTTGTTTTAACATGAAGTGAATACCTGTGTATACAACATATAGATGGATGGATCGATAATGGACACAGGCGGATGGGAATAGATTTTAATAGATATGAATAAACAGAGTGATTTATTGATAGATATGAATAGACTGAAATAGATAGGCGGATAGATATGAGCAGACAGGAATAGAGAGATATGTGCAGACTGAGAGAGAGAGAGTGTGGGGGGAGATATGAGCAGAGAGAGAGGGAGAGAAAGAGAGAGAGATGAGCAGACTGAGATAGATAGATAGATATGAGAAGACTGAGATAGATAGACAGATAGACAGATAGATATGAGCAAACTGAGATAGATAGACAGATAGATATGAGCAGACTGAGATAGATAGATATGAGCAGACTGACATAGATAGATAGACAGATAGATATGAGTAGACTGAAATAGATAGATAGATATGAGCAGACTGAGATAGATAGGTATATATGAGCAGACAGATAGATAGACAGATAGGTAGATATGAGCAGACTGAGATAGATAGACAGATAGATAGATATGAGCAGACTGAGATAGATAGATAGATATGAGCAGACTGAGATAGATAGACAGATAGATATGAGCAGACTGAGATAGATAGACAGATAGCTATGAGCAGACTGAGATAGATAGATAAATAGATAGATATGAGCAGACTGAGATAGATAGATAGACAGATAGATATGAGCAGACTGAGATAGATAGATAGATAGATAGATATGAGCAGACTGAGATAGATAGACAGACCGATAGCTATGAGCAGACTGAGATAGATAGATAAATAGATAGATATGAATAGACTGAGATAGATAGATAGACAGATATGAGCAGACTTAGATAGATAGACAGATAGATAGATAGATAGATAGATATGAGCAGACTGAGATAGATAGACAGATAGATAGATATGAGCAGACTGAGATAGATAGACAGATAGACAGATAGATATGAGCAGACTGAGATAGATAGACAGATAGACAGATAGATATGAGCAGACTGAGATAGATAGATAGATAGACAGATAGATATGAGCAGACTGAGATAGATAGATATGAGCAGACTGAGATAGATAGACAGACAGATAGCTATGAGCAGACTGAGATAGATAGATAAATAAATAGATAGATATGAGCGGACTGAGATAGATAGATAGACAGATAGATATGAGCAGACTTAGATAGATAGACAGATAGATAGATAGATATGAGCAGACTGAGATAGATAGACAGATAGATAGATAGATAGATAGATAGACAGATAGATATGAGCAGACTGAGATAGATAGATAGACAGATAGATATGAGCAGACTGAGATAGATATATAAGGATGATAGAAACAGACTGCTATATATAAATGAACTTAGATAAATGTGAACCAAAACATTGCTATGAATACAAACAGAATGATCTATCTATATATATAAACAGATTGAAATATATATGAAGAGACTGGAATAGACAGGTAGACAGACGTATATTAAATGATAGATAAGAATAGATTAAAAGAGGTATTAACTCATATAGATCGATGGGTAGAAATATAGTTAGATATAAATAGATCGATCAACAAATATATATGAACAGATTGCGATAAATAAATACACAGATAGAAAGAGACGGTAGAGGATGTGTTAAAACAAGTTTTTTGCGTCTTTTTTTCCAAACGAAGTAGAAATAAACAGATGAAAATATTTGAAGTATATATCGAACAAATCAAATAAATGTTATATTAAAAAAAAAATCAATGTTATTGTTCTTGGCATTTCAACCGTCTGAGGGCTGTATTCTTTATTGTTTGTTTGATTTGCCATGGAGATAGATAGATAGATAGATAGATAGATGTGAATACACTAAGATTGATGAACGGGAACTGACTGAAATAGATCGGTTTGAACAAACGAAAATATATACATACAGCTGCGATAGCTAGCTAGATTAATGGCAGAGATAGCTGAATATTTTCTGCCGTATCTTGAGTTGTAGGACAAAAAACGACATAGGTAGTAAGTATTTAAACCTTGATTGATCCCAATAATTCTTTTATGGACTTTTTGTCTGGCAGACCCTTGCCACTTGTAGAAGTACCGTAGCACAAGATTCCGTCAATGACTTTGCCTCATATTGGCCTTGTGCCAGACTAAGTTAAGCTTAATAAATAGCCATAGATATTGCATTAAAAAAACATGAACATGAATACCTAATATTAATAAAATAAATGAAAAAAATGTTTATAATTTCTAATGCATGGCATATTTTCGCCGTAAGTTCGCGAACTTAGATATAATGACGACTATTGGCGAAAGCGTCGAAGATACGTGCTATGAGGAAAAAGGATTTTTTGTTGTTTTTAATCATCGGCAATAATTTTTTTTCTATACACACGTCATTCTTCATGTCTTGATCAAAGATAGAAAACGAAAAAAAAAAAACATCCAAAAAACACCTAGAATAATGTCAGGCATAATCTTAGACACACACACACACACACACACACACACACACACACACACAAGATTGCCAGACCAAAACCAGGCACCCTACAAAAAATACTAAAATGAAGAAAAAAATACGAGAAAAAAAGATTCCAGACAAGCAAGACTATAAATCAGACGAAACGTTTCAAATGTTCGATATATCACTTTGAGTGGTCAGGCATCGTACGAGTGAAAAAAAAAACAACTGCCCAGAAGCCACGAATCCGAATTAGGTCTTCATAAGATGGCTCTCAGTGGCGAATCAAATAGTCAAGAAAAAAAAAAAGAGAGAGAGAGTAAAGTTCTAAGACGGTTGAGATACGTACAAACAGAAAAAAAAAGAAAGAAAAATTGATTTTTTTTTTTTCGGATATATTCATTTGATTTGTTCGATATATCCTTCATATATTCTCAGTTTTGCTTTTGTTTATGTATATTCTATTTAAAAAAAAAAAAAGACGCAAAATACAGGCTTTAGTATAAAACTGTCGTAGTTAGTCAACTTGGGTGATGCGCAGAAACATGTCAAATCTGTGGGCTTGTGAGACTAATATTTTGTTTTTGCGTATACTTGTGTCCCTGTACTTGTTTGAAACTAACTCTCTGGAGAGAGAGAGAGAGAGAGATTTTCCTCTTTTGATTTTAAGTGTGTTTGTGTGTGTGTGTGTGAGAGAGAGAGAGAGAGAGAAAGAGGGAGAGAGATATTTTTTAATGCCTTGAGAAATGGAGGGTGAATCAGAATAGGCGAAGTAATAAATCTACAAAGAGTAAAAAAAACAACAAAAAAAAAACGACGTCTTTTAATTCAGAAAACGTATATATAACTGAAAGAAACGGACATGAATCGATAGGAATAAAGAGTGTATGAAAGATAGATGGATAGATAGTTTTTAAAAAATTTTTTTGAGAGAGGCAGAAAGACGGACGTGGGTAGGAATAGACTGAGATAGATATTCATGAATATCTTTCGATTCATATGTAAGTAAGCTGTCTGATATATAGATTGATAGATAAAAACACACATAGATAGATAAATACACAAAGGCAGATAGATGTGTAGACTGAGAAAAGTAGTCGGGATAGATAAGAAGAAACTGATGAATGGAGTTCGTTGTATAATGGTTGCGGTCGTTGGAAATGGATACGGCAGTCTGAGTTCAGATCCTGGACGAAACTGTATGCGTTTCACGTGGCGCTAATACCCTTGGAAAAACTAAGAATCGAACAAGTCTCCCCCACCAGATATAAATACATCGTAGAGCAGACTAAGCTCTTTAACCTTAGAATGGCTACCGATCTAGAAAAAGGAAAACTCTGAATTAAAACCTGTTAAACTCCGCTTTAAAACGGTCACCTTGTGTCACATCCTACTTATGTTGGAGGGGTTCTTGGTTTTATATATATATATATATATATATATATATATATATATATATATATATATAACCGGGACATTGGCCCAGCGGTTAGAGTGTTCGCCAATGGCCCGGGAGACCTGGGTTCAATCCCAGGCCGAGTCATACCAAAGACTTTAAAAATGGAACTTGATACCACCTTGCTTAACACTCAGCATCATAAGGTACGGTTCAAGGGTAAAGTGGAGCAATCCTGGGAATGGAGTAGCGCCCTCCCCTACACCTTGGTGTAGTAGCTATCGAAAAGGGAGCCTTCGGGTCACCCTCGACTATGGTCGCTAACTTTACTTACTTACTTATATATATATATATATAGACAGGAAGACATACGAGGATCATTAAATAAGTTTCCAGACTTTTTTCGAATGAGCACTTTTATTGATAGTACATACATGAAACTCTAGTTCCTTTCGAAGTAATCTCCGGCTGCAATGCTCTTGTTGTACCGTTACAACACTTTCTGGAAGGCCCCATAGAAGTCCTCTTGTGTGAGCATGTCAATGACCTTCGTCGCAGCTTCTTTCATCTCCTCAATTGTCTCTTAACGACAGCCTCTGAGCTTAGGGAATTACCAAAAGTCAAAGGGAGAAAGGTCTGGACTGTAGGGAGGGTGAGGAACTGTATTGATGCGTATCTTGGTCAAATAGTCTGTGACAAGGAGGGAGTTGTGGACTGGTGCATTGTCCGGGTGGAAATGACACTGACCCGATTTGAAGAGTGCTAGCCTCTTCCGACAGAATCTCTTGCTGAACTCCCTTAAAACCTCAACATAGTAACCCTAACCCTTTGGTCAATCAACTCTGGTTTATTGACTTCCTTACTCCTCCCATACCTCTCATCATCCCTCACAGACTCCCTGGCTTCCTTGAAACTCTTATGCCACTTAAAAACTGATGCCCGACTCAGACAAGAATTTTATTGCATATCGTTCTTCTAAATTGTCCTGACGTCCAGATTGCATTTTTGAAATTCACCAGCTGTGACAATTAGACTTTTGTAGGGTGTATTCCAATTGCTGCTGTAACTGTTCATTTGAAGCTGAAATCATTAAAAATGGTCAGTCACCTCATAAGATGTATAGCAATAACAGTGAATTTTCAAGAGTCTACGCCAATTTTAAATGCCTGTACAGAAAGTCTGGAATTCACCACGTATATTCATTTATAGAAAAATACTGTGAGATAGATATGAAAATAATTTATGAAATAGTTATCAAAAGTAGATAAATATTTAGATTAAAATACATCGAAAACGGTTTGACATCATTTAGATAGGTAGATAGTCTGCTAAAAGACAGCGACAAATATGAACAGACCTAAAAAGCTAGCAATGAACAGACTGATAGAATGTTCAGCTGGTATGGAGGCGAGAAATTTTTTTCCAGATTTGTATTTTATTGGTACATCTTTATTTATTTGTATTGTTTGGCGAAGTGTCTTTTAGTGTCGAGATTTTCTAAGCTGCGTTTGGTTTTGTATTTATAATTCTCTGCTTTCAGGAAATAGATGAGGATATTAATTGATAGAGGGATAAAATAATAGCTATATTTCGGTGACAGATTAGCTGAAAGATCCATGCGTAATTTGTTGATTGGAGATGTCCATAAATGTCTTCATCTGTTAATCCATTCCTGGTTAGGCATGGTTCAGCATATATGGAAGTCAATAATATACACAAACATATATATATACAAATTTCATTAAACATAATAAACATTTTATGTCTACATATTTTCTTCTGGATCCGTTCGAATTCCCGTATTACTTTTATCGTATTCGGAGGGGGATTGATTTATGTATTGTCCATAGTTGTATGTATCCCTAGTACCTTCTACCCGACTTTGGGCCATCATCAGGGGAGGATCTATTACAAAAATGATGTAAACTTTGTTTTAGCATATTGTTGTGTTGTCGGTGAGAATTTTCCGTAACAACACAACAATATTAGAACATCAAAATAATAAACAAAAACTACAGATTCTCGAAGCACTACGTATTAGAAACATGCAATCGACATTTAATAGTATTAATTTTCAAACCAGTGCTAATGTACTTAAATGTCTTTAGCTACTGACACTAATTATAGAATTCCATTTAAAAACAAACGCCATAATCTTCAATGGTAAAGACGCTCTTACATTGTAGTAATTCCCTCGAATACGATAAAAGTAACACGGGAATTCGAACGGATCCAGAAGAAAATATGTAGACATAAAATGTTTATTATGTTTAATGAAATTTGTATTAACGAAGAAATACTGCCAAAATATACATATATATATATATATATATATATATATATATATATATATATATATATATATATATATATATATATAGGGTCGTTGAAAAAGGTTTAAGCCACACCCAGAAAGGAGAGCTTACCTTAAAAACATTCTTGACTGCACATTACCACTTCTTGAAACAACTAGAAAACAGTGAGATTTTTCTCGTTTTATAAGAGTATTTTTAAAATAATCTTATAAGAAGTCAAAGTTTACTTCCACAACAAAAATAATCAGCTATGTTCTCCCTTCTGAACGAGGCTAAAGACCTTTTGAACGATCCTCGCATATATATATATCTGTGAGTGTGTCTGTGTTTAGAAACGATACCTACTAGAATATGTTTACGAATCATATATATTCTATATATGTATGAACAGGATCGAACATAAAAATAAGCTACAGGGGTTGATATACCATAAAACCCAACAAACATACATACATATATATATTGAGAGTGTTGGTTGTCAGTAAGTCACTTTGTGGTTATGTGTCGAACCAATCTCTTATCCTTGCGATGAATGTTCAGTTTAGGTAATAAGAAAAATAGAGATAGGTGTAGGAAGATCAGGGGCAGCATTTTCACACACTTGTGTTTCACCCAAAAGTATGGAGACTAGCTTTATAAAAAAAAATTTAAAAAGATAAGCACTGGCTTGTGTAGACGAAGTTTTGTCGTCTTGAAAACAGTCAAGACATCAGGACTTTATCATATAACTTTTGAGTTGCCTAATTCACATTTTAAATATAAAAAAAAAACTTCAGTGTAGGTAGCTTCACATCCTGTGTGTTTTTAATAGTCTTGACTTACATATATTTGTTGATTTTTTATATATATATATATATATATATATATATATATATATATATATTGATTTTTACGACATGTAAACCTTTGTAGGGTTATTTTTAGTCAAAGTCATTTAAACAATGACGATCTCCAAATATACACGGCAAAAAATAAATCTTTACAATTGTTTTTAACGGATAACCACCACACACTGTTTGGTTAGGTTTTAATTGCGCATCAACCATTGAAGGTTATTTAATGCCCAATCCATTTTTAAACATATATATTAACAATATATGATTTGGTTTGGTTGAGTTCTATGTCATATCTACCATTGTAGGTTATTTAATGCAAAATCCATTTTTTATACATTTCAGTTTAGCGTAAGCACACAGTTTAAATGTCAAAAACAGTTCTATTTTAAGCTATATAATTTAGTAAAAAAGTTTATTGGTTCCGAGTATCGCTATGTATAACTAACAATTCGATTAAACATCAGTCATTTATTTACCCATAGTTAAATTTCAAAACAGTTCAGCACACAGTTCTATTTGAACTGTTGGTAGGACCCTATAAGGTGCTACCACACCGAACCAGAGTGGACTTTGGAGCGATAGCAATGAAGCGCTTCTCCACATTCCCCAAAGCTCGATCATTATTGGAACTTTACCATCGGATTGTTAAGTGTAATATCCAGGACACACACTGGGGGAGTTTTACTCCTCTGCAGAGATGCAGTCAGTGTATTCTGCAGCCCCAGTCGACTGGACCAATCTCCTACTAAATTGTAATTTTGATGTTTCAATGGCCGATGTAGTTTAGAATAATTTCTAACATTTTCTTAAACAGATCTCTTTGGCTTCAAGACAGAGAGTAATTGGAAGTAATAGCAGTGAAATGTAGCCTCACTACTGAATGCAGCTTGGTGTCATATCCCTATGGTGTATTGGTTAACGTATTGACTGCAGAATCGCTGTAAGCGAGTTCGAATCCTATTAGGTTCACTTTTCGACAAATGCCTTTGGATAAGGTATGAAACCCCTTTTTCATCCAAGCTATGGGTTAAAGAGTACCAGGACTGGTTTTCTACCAGGATCGCTTTAACATTAAATAACCCATGACGGTTGATATATAATTAAACAAAGAAAGCAGAAACCCTGTGTATATGTATATAAATCTATATATGTTGGCTTAACCTCAGCTACCCTATCGAGACAACTCACTATGCTTCTATCTGATACCAGTTCAATAGCACAACACCTAAAAACATTCCTGCTCAAAAACTGAGTCTCAGAAAATTCTTACCGAAAACACAACAATATTAGAACAACAACATAAAAAACAAAAATTAGGATTTCTCGAGGCGCTCCATATCAGAATGAAACGACCCAAACTCCATAGAATCAATTTCATTTTTTCAAGAGGAATGAAACCTTAGCAGTTAGGCGGACAGATTAGGAGTGATGTGGTTGCCGAAATTTTCTCACAGCCAAGACTGAGTTCTCCGGTTTGAGTGTCACGGAACTGTCCTCTTGCCAGATGTAGAGTATTCCAGCAATCACTCGTTCGACCCAAGAAAACATGACCACCACAAGCATTTTATGTTCGCATCAGTGTTGAATGTGAGGCCATGTGCAATGATGAAAAGCAACATAACGTCACCATTGCTATTGACCACCCCAAGCACCATGATGTGGGCCGGGTGTTCGTTTTTCATCCATATCAATATGAATCTATCCATAGATAAGCACCAAAACATTTCCAGCGTGAATGCCATGTGCTACAGTGTACCGTTTTGAAATTTCTGGGGGAGGGAATTGTTTCATGGCACTGCTTTCTTCACAGACAGTAGCCAACTGACTCCAACTTAATCCGTTGTAAACAAAAGCTGAAACAAATAAAGCTTAGAAAGAAACTGATGCCCGTGGTGTAGTAGTTATCGTCGCAGGAAATGGACACGGCAACACGAGTTCAAATCCTGGATGAGACTGATTGCATTTCACATTGCACTAATATCCTAGGGGAAGGTATGAATCCAAATTATTCTCCCCCAAGCTATGGGTAAATAGTTGCGCAGACTAGTTTCTTCAGCCTTGGTGAGGCAACTAGTCTAGGAGAAGAACAACTCTGAATTCAAACCTGTTAAACTCCGCTTAAAAATTGACCTTGTGTCATATCCTGCCCGAGCGGAGGGGTTGGTAAATATAATAAAGAAACTGGTAATTTGAATATATATATATGTATGTTTGGTTTAATAAAATGGAATCTTAATCATTTTGAAGTTTTTTCTTTGCTTTCAAGCTTCTTGATATTCCTTTTGATTTACCATCTTGAGAAGCTTTGATAATTTCTCCAAAAGATTCATTTATGGGAAGCCGCATCTGAACGATTATCAAGATAGATTGTATATGTATTTGGATTTCACGATAAAACTGTTTAATATTTAAACTAAATTATTGTTTTATTTTTGTTATTGTTATTATCCCCATAGTGAGGCTTTTTTTTATATCACCAAGCGAGGCTAGGCAGTAGTAGCAGTTCATTTTAAATATTTCTATTCCGTGCTGTAAACGAAATTTATTCTATCAATCCTTTGTAAGAATTTTGGAATATCATCATCATCATCACGTCGTGCTGGTAGCACGGATATCCCTGACCCTCTCTCGCCACTTTTCCCTATCGTTCATCGCCTCTGGCAGGTCTTCTGGACTACATCATGTATCCTCACATAGTTGCTGAATGTATGTTCGTGCTGGTCGTCCTGCTTTTGCTCGGCCATGTGTGGGGTCCATAATAGTACACTCACTTATGAGTTCGTCCCTGCTTCTCCAGCAGTGTCCTGCATGTCTGGTTCGTCTCGCTTGAATAGTTTTCGTGATAGGAGGCAGGTGGCCGTACAGTTGGTGTCTTGTGGGGTGTTGCCGCCAGGACTTGTTCAAGATTACTCGCAGCATTCTTGTGCAATTGCCGTCTAGCTTCTTCTCCAGCCGTTTTGTTTGAGTCCATGTAGTGCATCCATATAGCAGTATCGATGTGACCACTGCCTGGAAGAAACTGCGTTTCATTTTATGGGTTAGGTCTGATTTCCATATAATCGATAGCCTATTGATAGCTGTCCATGCCTTCGTTAATCTCGTGTCGATGTCCTTTTCGGTTGATGCGACGCTGCTTCCTAGGTAAGTGAATTTGTTTACTAGTTTAAAAGGGGTTCCGTCTAGAGTGGAGATGTCACCCGTTTGATTATAGCACATATATTCCGTTTTGTGTGCATTGACATAGAGGCCTATGCCTGCGGCTGCTCATTCCAAACTATGCAAAATTGTTATCACTCGTTTCAGAGTAAATTCTATTAAAATTGGCTCGTCTAAATTTTATATACAGAGCTTCCCGGATTTTTGATTTTTTGATATTATTGTCTGTATGAAGTATTTTTGTATTATTAACTAAAATATTTCTATATGTTATAGTAAGACGATTATCGGTCATATGGATGTCAGACCTGACCGATAAAATGAAACGCAGTGTCTTCCAAGTAGCGGTCGTGTCGATACTGCTGTATGGATGCACTACATGGACGCTAACGAAACGGATGGAGAAAAAAGCTTGACTGCAACTATACAAGAATGCTGTGAACAATATTGAACAAGTCCTGGAGGCAACATCCCACAAAACAGCAGTTATACGGCCACTAACCACCCATCACAAAAACTATTCAAGTTAGACGAACCAGTCATGCATGCAGGACACTGCTGGAGAAGTAGGGACGAGCTCAAAAGTGACGTACTCCTATGGACCCTTTCACATGGCCGAGCAAAAGCAGGGTGACCAGCTCGCACCTACATACAGCAGCTCTGTGAGGATACGGGGTGTAGCTCTGCCGGAAGCGATGAATGATTGGGAGGAGTGGCGAGAGAGGGTCAGGGATATCCGTGCTAATGGCACGACAAGATGATGAGAAATGTTGACATATGGAGTTAGAATCTGAGGGGTGTAGAATGAAACTCCTTGAGAATTTTGGTGTGGTGTGGTCATTGTAACCCATCGATGTTTTATTGTCGGAGGTGCATTCCCACAATAGACATTTAAATTGATAACATATATATAGTCATCCACAGACAGACTGTTTCGTTCTATCAGAACTCTTCAGTGTGGCTAGACACGCAGGACGCTCGAAGCCGGGATCGAAACCCGTCCAACTTTACGTTAGACTAAGTTTCAGACCTCTCGGCCGCCAAGCGGACCACGTTGGCTTGGGGAATTTTAAGGTATTTTATTTTAGCAACAGCCGTTTGTTTACATTTTTTATACCCTATCGGCTACCAGAGTGCTCAGTTCTTTCGAAGAGCTTTGCATTACGCTAGCGGCGGCCGGCAATTCCTTCACCAGAGTGCTCAACCCCCCATGGGGGAGCATATATATAATGTGTGTGTATGTGAGAAAATCTTCTGAATCTCTTTCTATATTTTCGGGGTTTTGGGAGACATCTTGATACGATCCATATATTTAGAATTGATATTTAGACATTTTTTTTTTTTTAAGTTTCATTATTCGTCAAAAACCTGGAGTAATTCAAAGTTTGGTTCGTACAGTCTTCCATTTCTTGACATACGCTAAAAACGGCCTCCAAGAATCAAAACGAAGACAAATTAAAAGTTCATTAAATTGATGATCGTAATAATTCCTTAAGTGTCTGGGGGTTTTCTAATAAGAAAAGGACAGGGTGACGTGAGAAATGAGAGAAAAATGGCGGCTTG
>OY757929.1:80536785-80624285 GCA_963585895.1 Sepioteuthis lessoniana
TTCTCTCATTTTGATTCAGTTTTCCTTCATTTTTTTTAAAGAATTGTTTTCCTTTTCCACATTTTCTTATTTTTCGTTTGTTTTTTTTTTTTGCGTTTTCTTAATTTTCTTTTTTCTTTTTGTGTATCATTCGTTTCTTTCGCAAAACTTCTTTCTGCTTCTTTTTTCTTCCAGAATTTTATTGCATCGATTGTATCTTCTTTAATTCCCCAATTTTTATCAATCTCGCTTTCTTGATTTTTTCTTCAATCTTACCTTTTCTTTTATTCTTTCTTACGTTCTTCATGGTTTCTCCCTTGAATTTCTCCATCTTCTCCTCCCTCCCACTCTTTCTGTGTCTACTTCAACCTTTTCTTTCCCCAGTATTTACTTGATCTCTTTTCATTAAATTAAATCCCCCTCCTAATACTACACCCCGTGTTTGTTCACCTCCTTCTTCCACCCTATTCTCGTCTCTTCTTTCAACAGCGACACGCTTTCCTTTCTTGAAAAAGCTTGCTTCTTTCATCGTCACCTCAAAAGATCTCAAAAGTCGATGATATGCTTAACTTAAAAGTAGCCCGAGTGACTTAATAGATACCCAAGACATGCGCACAACGTCTGAACCTCTCCACCTACATTATATTCGTGTTTCTTTTCTTTTTTTCTTCTCTATCTCCCCCCTCTTTTTTTCTTTCTGTGCGGTTGACGTCCAAGAACTCTTGGACTATCTCCAACAAACTTCAAATCATCCAACGCACTTTAGATTGAAAACGAAACGATCGTGGCTAGGGAGAAGGGATCTGAAAAGCAGTCTGCCTAATATGAAGTGGCTTACTGCTTTGTTTGAGCTCACTTGCAAAGTAAAAAAACGACAAGATCGCTTCGTTCTGTAAACCATTTCATCTCCTTGTGCCGTTTTTTTTTTTTCACTCAAGGCATGAAATGATATATAACATTTCTGTCAATCTTTAACACTGAGTTAAGTCTGACTTGATCAACGTTAAGTACCATCTCTATCGTAGATTTGGTAATTTTAAATATACATTACATTCAATAATGATATTAATTGGATGAGAATTTGATATTATAACGATGTTCATGATCGTAAAATACCATTTCATTTGTATATATTTTACTCGATGATTTGTAAAATCGTTGGGTTCACGCTAAAATAAAGGGAAAATCGAACAGATCACCGATCCGCCAACCAGTTGCCAAAATCGATAAATCTGAAAGAAAAAAACCTACATGACAAATCCAAAACCTATCACCAAAGGAAACAATGAAAAACCGAAACTTGTGCCGTGGATATGACACTAAACAATCTGATGGTGAGGTCCCAGTAACGTTGGGGCCCTGGGGAATACGGAGCACCCCTTCCTTGCCATTGCTCCCAGGTCCACTCTGACCCAGCATGGTAGCATTTGATAGGCTCTATCAATTGGTTAAATAGAACTAACGGCATACTTATTCTAAACTGAATTGTTTGATTAAACTGAATAGCTTGAAATAGAAATGTTTTTGACAATTAAACCGTACTTACATTTAAACTGCGTACCCATGCTAAACTGAATTATTAGAAATGGAACTGTTTTTTGACATTGAAACTGTATTTATACTAAACTGAATCGTTTAAAATAGAACTGTTTTGAATATTAACTGTGTGAAAACAAAATCTGTACTTCTACTAAACTGAATTAGCTGAATTAGAACTGCTTGACTGAACTGAATAGCTCGAAATAGAAATGTTTTTCCCAAATATAATGTACTTACATTTAAACTGCGTACTTCTGCTAAACTGAATTGTTTGAAATAGAACTTTTTTTGACATTAAAACTGCACTTACACTAAACTGAATTGTTATATATAACTGTTTGAATAGTTTGAAATGGAAATGTTTTTGACAATTTAACTGTGTACTCATGCTAAACTGAATTGTTTGAAATAGAACTGATTATTTACATAAAAATGGATTTGGCGTTAAATAACCTACAAAGGTTGAAATGCCATAAAATCCAACAAACCAAAGCATCTTTTGTTGCCATGGCCCAGTTGGCTGGAGCAGTAGAATATACCGGCACCATTTCTACAGAGGGTTAACTCCGATAACGAGTGTCCTGGATATGACATTAAACAATCAGATGTTGAGGCTTTTGTAATGTTTGAGCTTTGAGGAAATCGGAGTACTCCTTCATCGCCATTGCTCCCTGGTCCACTTTGGCTTGGAGTGGTAGCGCCAGATAAGGTCCTTTTAACTAGTCAAATAGAACTATTTGACATTTAAACTGAGCGCCAAAAAAAAAAATGAATGACGTTAAATTGAATTGTTATAAATAGAACTGTTTTATCATTTAACTGTGTGTTTCTAAAAATGTGTTCACAAATCATATAATTGATATATGTGTAAAACCAGGATTTAACATTAAATAACCATCAATGGTTGATATGCCTTAAAACCCAACCAAACTAAATCATATATTTTTAATATACATGTATAAAGAAGATTTGTCATTAAATAACCTACAAGGGTTGATTTGTCATAAAACCAACCCAACCAAACCAAATCATATTCATTTGATATATATATATATAGGATTTGCTATTAAATAATTGACAATGGTTGCTATGTCATAAAACCTAACCAAACCAAATCATATATATTTAATATGTATGTATAAAAGGGTTTTGCATTAAATAATCTACAAAGGTCGATATGCCATAAAACCCAACCCAACCCAACCCAACCAAATCATATTCATTTGTTATATATATTCATAAAATGATTTGGCATTAAAAAATCTACACTGGTTGATATGCCATAAAACCCAGCCAAACCAAATCATATGTATTTTATATATATATTTATATATATATATATAAAGAAGATTAGACACTAAATAACCTACTATGATTAATATGCCATAAACCCAATCAAATCAATCTTAAGTCGTTGACTATGTGCTAGACTAAGCAAAATTTAATCAATAACAAAAGGAAATAAACTTACCGAAGACGGAATGATATCAAAGAAGAATTTTACGAAAAAAAAAAGAAAAGAAAAAAACTTCAAACAGGTGAAAGAAACGTGCGTTTCTATATCCTGATAATAGTTAAAGAGAATAATGTATAAGAATTCCACAGCGACGCGGAAAATGCAGAAAGGTGAATAGACGATTGGAAATTGTGAAAACAGTGACTGATTGACACGCAAGGTGTGAGATTCAAGTATGTTGACTGAGTGCTGATTAAGCTTCATGGTTTAGTAATTCAAGTAAGTCCATCCCCCACTTCCACGCTTCTAAATGAGTCTTTAATTTCTGCTGAGTCAACCACCCAAAGACTTACCCAGAGCCGAACCACATGCAGATATCGAAGGCCGAACTCTGAATGCAGACGGGTGATTTGGAGAAATAAACATGAGCCCAAAAGCAGGGCGTCCTCACGAAACGGCCCCTTGTAGTTCTAACAGTTTATTCACAGTTAGGATTAACAGAAACACTAAAAAGTATTTGAACAAACAGGTCTCTCGTCACTTTGGTTTGGCTTCGTTCGGTTCATTTGTTTTATATCATCATCATCATCATCATCATGTCTCTATCATCCATCGCTCCCGGTAGGTTTTCAAGGCTACATCCTGTATCGGTACAGAGCTGTTGCATATAGGTTCTCGCTGGTTTTACTGCTTTTGCTCGTCCATGTAAAGGGGCCCACAGGAGTATATCACTTATGAGTTCGTCCTTACTTCCCTACCAGTGTCCCGAATGTTCGGATAGTTTTCGTGATGGGTGGCAGGTGGCCGTACAGCTACTGTTTTGTGGGTGCTGCCTTCAGGACTTGTTCAAGGGTTATTCATGGTCGAAATTTAATTCATTTTCTTGGTTTGGTTAATTTTTTAACGGCATATCAAGTCCTTACGGATTGTTTATGCCGGAATTTGATTTGTTTTGTTTATTTTTTACGGCATATCAACTCGTTATGCGTTGTATAAAGCAAAAATTTGATTTATTTGTAAATATTAGTTTGTAAACCTAACCATTTGAATTTTTAACGTTTCATTGCCTTCGTATGCCTTTTTTAGATCACACTTCGTTTTTTATTTGTCAGTTATAATCATTTGTTGCACATAATTCTTTCATTTCGAGTATTTCTATTTAAAAAAAACAACAGAACCTAGTTATATGGTCTAACGTGTTTCTGTTACATACTTAAGACTTTCAAACGGCTCGATTTAATCCATAGATCGAACACGGAGAAGTTATATATAAGTAAAGTCGAGACCTTAGTCAAGGGTGACTCGAGGGCTCGTTTTTCAGTAGCTGAGGTGTAGGGGAGGACTCTACTCCTTTCCCTGGATTGCTCCACTTTACCTTTGATCCTTACCTTAGAATGCTGAGTGTTAAGCAAGACGGCATCAAATACCATTTTTTGAGTTCTTGGTATGATTCGACCTGGGATTGAACGAATACTACTCATTTGACCAATGGCCCGATATATAAAATTCATGGAATATTGTCTGCAACCCTGGGTTTCATGTAGTTTTTTGCAAAACAACAATTATCAGGCAGTTTAGAAGATGGAATCCATCTTCTTAACTGCCTGATGATTGTTATTTTGCAAAAAAACTCCATGAAACCCATGGTTGCTGACAATATTCCATGAATTATATATCCTAAATATTGAGCACTAGGTTCGACACATACCCACAAAGTGATTTAGTGACAACCAATACTCCTCATATATATATATATATATATATATATATGTACTCGTGTGGGTGTAATAAACAAAATGTATTTTAACTGTGATTTGAGTGTATTGATTTCTAAAATCAATAAATAAGGTTTTTTTTTTAACTGTGTGAGTCAACTAACAATTTTTTACTTCTCAGGCCTTAACAGAGGATTTAGTTGCAATTTTTTTCCGACAGACAATTGTGTGATCTCTTTGAAAATTTAAGTAACACATTTTTGGGTGCATTATTTGGATAGTGTAAGTTTGGGACCTCTACTGTTCTAATGTATGAAACATATTGACCCCGGGCAAACTGTTAAAATAGGAAATGCACCTGTGTGCATATTCCGGTCGAGGAATATCAGGATATAACCTAGACCGTGGACGGGTTGAATTGAGTGCGAAATTGTGACGCTCGCAGGAAGAAGAGTGGACGTCAAATTATTATATAATTCAGTGCACAGGAAATTCAATCAATTGGTGATAAGATACGGTAGAGAAAACCAGCACCCAGGAAAGGGAGCGTTCAGGCCCCCGTTTGAGCAGTTGCAGTTGGAGAGAAGATGCTGGAATGAGGAACATGTCCCCGAGAGGCTGGGACCCCAGGCCCTCGCCTGAGCAGCTCAGGAGAACGGGAAAGAAGCGCTGTTATGGCCATAAGAGTGGGGGTCAATATGTTGCAGTTCTGTTCAGTCTCCAACTCACCTCTCACACAGTAAAACTTTTAGTAACCCTTTCGAACCCTTTCAAATAAAGTGAGATGTATATTGTTCTAAAGAAGTGTGTCGCTCGTTTTTATTGTGTCGTCGTTATGTTTCTGCATGCATGCATCTGCATATGTGTATGTATAGTTGTTCATGGCTATGCAACATGTATTTTTAGAGGCGAGTCCTGGTGGTGTAATCGCTTAAGTGCCGGACTGCAACTTGTAGTTGAGCGAGTTCGGACGTCATCATCATCATCGTCATCATATCGCGCTGGTAGCACGGATATCCCTGACCCTCTCTCGCCACTCCTCCCTATCGTTCATCGCCCTAGGTAGGTCTTCAGGACAACAGCCTGTATCCTCACATAGCTGCTGAATGTACGTTCGAGCTGGTCGTCCTGCTTTTGCGCGGCCATGTGTGGGGATCCATAAGAGTACATCTCTTATGAGTTCATCTCTGCTTCTCCAGCAGTGTCCTGCATGTCTGGTTCGTCTAACTTGAATAGTTTTCGTGATAGGGGGCAGGTGGCCGTACAGTTGGTGTCTTGTGGGGTGCTGCTGCCAGGACTTGTTCAGGATTGCACGCAGCATTCTTGTGTAATTGCCATCCAGTTTCTTCTCCAGCCGTTTTGTTAGCGTCCATGTAGTGCATCCATATAGCAGTATCGATGTGACCGCTGCCTGGAAGAAGCTGCGTTTCATTTTATCGGTTAGGTCTGATTTCCATATAATCGATAGCCTATTGATAGCTGTCCATGCTTTCGTTAGCCTCGTTTCGATGTCCTTTTCGGTTGATTCGACGCTGCTTCCTAGGTACGCGCAATTAGGTTCCCTTTCTGAGTAAAACCCTTGATATAGGTATTGGACCTCGTTATCCCCCTGGTATGAGTAAAATACGAGGATCATTAAATAAGTTTCAAGGCTTTTTTCGTAGGGGCACTTTTATTGATAGTACACACGTGAAACTCTAGTCCCTTTCGAAGTAATCTCCTCCGGCTGCCCTTGTTGTACCGTTCCAACAACTTCTTGAAGGCCCCATCAAAGTCCTCTTGTGTGAGCGTGTCAATGACCTTCGTCACAGCCTCTTTAATCGCCTCAATTGTCTCATAACGACAGCCTCTGAGCTTGGGGAATAATCAAAAGTCACAGGGAGCAAAGTCTGGACTACAAGGAGGGTGACGAACTGTCTTGATGCCCATCTTGGTCAAAGAGTCTGTGACAAGGATGGAGTTGTGGATTGGTGCATTGTCCTTGTGGAAATGCTACTGACCCAATTTGAAGAGTGCTGGCCTCTTCCAATGGAATCTCTTCCTGAACTCCCTTAAAACCTCAAAATAGTAACCATAACCCTAATCCTTTGGCCAATCAACTCTGGTATATTGACTTCTTTACTCCTCCCACACCTCTCATCATCCTTCACAGACTCCCTGCCTTCCTTGAATCTCTTATGCCACTCAAAAACTGATGCTCGATTCATGCAAGATGCTCCAAAAGCACTCTGAAGCATTCCATACGTTTCTGTGGCATCATTTTTTCCAAGTTTAAAACACAATTTTATTGCATATCGTTCTTCAAAAGTCCAGATAGCATTTTTGAAATTCACCAGCTGTGACAATCAGTCTTTAGTAGGGTGTATTCCAATTGCTGCTCTGGTTGTTCATTTGAACGAGAAATCATAAAAATTGGTCAGTCATCTCATAAGATGTATAGCAATAATATAGTGAATTTTCAAGAGTCTACGACAATTTAAAATGCGTGTACAAAAAAGTCTGGAAACTTATTGAAGGCACCACATACTATAAAAACTATTTTTAAAGGGAACGGTTGGGCATTAAATAACATAGAGAAGTTGATAAGCCATTAAACAAAGAAACTAAACCAAACCAAACCAAAACAAAAGTTGTGTTATATATCAATCGGTACACAAATGATTTCAAATTTGGGTTTTATTTTTTTATGTTTTCCGGAAAAAGTATTTTGTATATGTATGTATTTGTTCGAAAGTGTTTTTCCCCGGATATTGCAGTCCTCTTCAGGCAATTCAGTTGTCTGTTGAATATCTTTATAATTGATGTCTATAGATTGTTATGGTCGATTCTAGTAGACTCCAGGTTTAATGTCTGTAGCTGTCTCATTGGAGCTCATTGTCCGGGGTAATTTTAGGTGTTTCGTTAATCCTTATATAGCTTGTATGCATATATATATATGTATATATATATATATATATATATATATATTTACTTTTTATCAATGAGTTCATGTGTGTGTGTATATATATATATATATATATATATATATATATATATGTGTGTGAAAGAAGGAATCCAATGAATGTGTGTATTATTTCTGTTCGTGCTTGTTTTGATAACAGGTGTGTGTCTGTGTGCACTCATATATGTGGACGTATATATATATATATATATATATATATATATATATATATATACCCACACACCGGCTACGGAAGCAGAATATGAAATAATTCTTAAAACTTTTTTTTTAATCCAAGTCCAATTTTTGAAAAAACCTAATAATCCTAAATTTTCAGGATTTGCAATATTATTCATGCACATTTTGAAATTAAAATTCAGCTGTTTGTCGTTTCTTTCCTTGATCAATCATATGATTCATCAAGGAAAGAAACGACAAAGAATCTATGATTTGCATAACACCGAAACCAAGCCAAAGTTTCTATATCTACCGTATACAAAGAAAAGAAAAGAAAAATTACAGAAAAAGCCTTTTTTTAAAAAAAAAGGGTGGGGTGGGGTGGAGGATTGAACCACAAACGAAAAGAAGGCTTTTTAATTACTCTCGTTACGGCGATTGAGAAGGACCCAACAAAGTCAAAAAGAAAGCTCCCTAATTGAAAGTCCACGAGAAAACTATAAGGGCAGCAATTCAACAAGATTTAAGCCCAGAACTTAACACCCTTGATTGCGCTATGTGACGTATTTTAGAAAACAAAACAAATACCACTTCCCGTGTAAATATTGGTTCGCTTTAGACTGCGTTTGAGGAGGAATAGAATAAAATGTCTGAGGAATTTATTAAGAAGGCATGAAAATTGTTCCGAATGATTTTAGGTCATATTGAGTAGGTTTTCTGTTTTGTATCTATCTTAAGATTAAAATTAATCTTGTTTCATTTATTAGTATAGCAAAATAAAATTGGTGACCGTAGTCAAGGGCGACCATAAGGTTTCTATCTATAAATATGTTCTTCGGAGTTATCTTCATTCTTTTTATTCATATATATTATATAATTTTTATAATAGTACTTGTTTCACTCTTTGCTAATTGGCTCGCTTTAGTGTTAGCTACACACAAACACAAAAGAGCTGGTTCTTGATGTCTATGTATATAAGTAAATCTTAGAAACGAAAAATTTTCCATGCGATGAAACTGGTTTTGATGCAAGCTTTTAGGTAGAAATACATTTTAAAAAATAATTGCGCATTAATCAAAATTGTTAGCTACAGGTGAAATATATTTGTTTGCGAAACGTGTTAAGATTTTTTTATGAAATTTTTTTATTAAAACGTAAAATTAGGGAAGAAATGTATAAAAGGAAAGGGTAAATCTTTTCATGAAGAAAGAAAAGAAAAAGAGTTTTAAGATTCGAGTGAGCTGCAGTAGCGATGAGGGGAAAAATGACAAAAAGAAAGACGAAGGGTTAAAAAGAAGAAAAAAATAAACAGTTGCTGAAAACTGAACATTTAAGTAGAATAAGTGAAAAGACTGATGAAAAAGAAAATTAAAAAAGAGAAGAAAAGTGAATTCATTTAGGAATTGAATAGAATTAGTGAGTAAAAATGGGGAATGGTATTAGGAAATTTATAAAAGTAGGGTAAAGAAGAAAAGGACAGAAACTTTAAGGAAGTATCTGAGGAAGAAAGAAAGATAAAAAAGATGGTGACAAAAAAAAAAAAAAAAAAAAGGAAGAATAAGAGGAAAAAAAGAGGGAGAAAGTGAGAAATGAGCCGGAGAACAAAGAGAGAAAGAGTTGGAAAGTCAAAAAGAGAAAGAGGGCGAAAAAGAAAGAAAAGAAGGATGAGTAAGAAACAGAGAGAGAGGAAGAAAATGGAAGGGAAAAAGAGGAATAGGTTAGGAATAAAGAGAAAGAGACCTAAGAAAAAAAAAAAAAAGAAGAGACCCCCCCCTTTAAAAAACAACAAAACGACGACAGCTTGCGGGAGAACGGGAGTTTGAGAGAAAGGGAAAAAAAAGAAGTTTACGAAATTTGATCAAATGAAAAAGTGGCATGAAACAGGAAAAGAAACTAAAGAGACGGTTAAAAAGACAGAAAAAGAAACCACATAAAAAACGGAAAAGAAAAAGCTGAAATATTTTGAAGTAAATAAAGAAAGAAAGAAAGAGTGTGATAAAGAGAGAAAAGCTAAAAGGGTAACTTAAAAACCAAAGTCAGTGATATATCAAAATAAAGAAGAAATAAAATGGCAGATGAAAAAAAAAAAAAGATTCCAAGAAATGAGACAACGAAAGAAGAAATGAGAAAAAGTTCGGAAATGCAAGAAAAAAAGAAGTTAAGTTTGATATGGAAACGAATGGAGGAAATTAAATACTTTAAGAAACGGGGTATTAGATAATGATGAAGAGAATAAAGGAGGTAGGATATCAAGAAGGAAAACGGAAGAAACAATATCTAAAAAAATATTCATTTTATAAAAAGAAATACCAGGAAAAAAACACGAAAGGAAGAGATTAAGTCGTTGATTTAAAAAAAAAAATAATAATAATGGAAGAGTGAAGAAAACTAAGAGATTTTCAATGGAAAACAGACAGCCAATAAAAAAACAGAAGGAAGACCCATTACATTTGAAGAAATGAAAATAATGCTAAGTAAAATAAAAAAAAGAATATTTTCGTCGAAGAAAAGGGAGAAAAATAAGCTGAACGACGAGGTAATTGGATTGAGAATAGAAATAAAGGAACAAAACTAGGGAAAAGTGAGCAAAGTAACGTAAAGAAAGGTAAGGGTAAAGCTTAAAAAGGAAAAAAAAAAAATGTATACTTCGAATAATGGCGGTTAAGTTGTGTAAGTTGATTGTATAGATTCAGGGGAGATAATCATGAATAAAAAAAAAAAAGAGACCAAAAGATAAATAATTAAAAGGCCTGCAGACCCGGCGAACAAGCGGAAGCGATAATATGCGTAAGGGTTGAAAAAAAAAAAGATATAAAACGAAAAAGAAATCCCAGTAATCTCAGTAAACTGCATAAAGAATTCTTTAAAAAATGTGCACAATGATTCAATCGCTGGGATGACACAAACACAATCAAAGAAAAAAAAAAAAATTTATTTATTTGTATATTGTTCGAGATTTTTGATGATCGGTTAGACAGAGATTTTATTTCTATTCTATTTTTTATATACATTTTAAATACGTTTCTTTTTATTTATCTATCTATGTATTTATTCATTGTTTCTTCTGTGTTCGTTGTTTGTTTTGCCATGCCTTCTTCTGTTAATCCACTATAAAAATCAATGCAAAAAAAAAAAAAATGAAATAATAACAACAAAAATAAAAACAAAAAAAAGACCACATAGGTAAAAGGAAAATATAAAAAGCGAAATGGTAAAAAGAAAAAAAAAACCCAAAGGAAATTCGTAGTGATATAATAGCCGGTATCTTCTGGTTCTTTAAAGATGGTGGCATGTGTAGTTTAAAAAAAAAATCAAGGATGGAATTGTAAACAGGAGGTCGGTTGAATTGTGGCAAAAAAAAATACTGAATGTCGACGATCCGAAGTTGCATGAAATAATGAAATAAAAAAAAGGGATATATATATATATATATATATATAACTGCTTAAAGACGCCAAACGAATGGATTAGATAAAAAAAAAAAGAGCCCGAGTGATTAAAGATATTAAATCGAACAGGAAAGAATATTTTTTTAATATTTAGAACTATGGGAAATATACGTATATATGAGTTACTCAGAACCCTTTCTTGTATATCTGTGTATATTTTAAATATATATATAGAGAGAGAGAGAAAGAGAGATAATGTGATATAAATAGAGAGAGAGAGATAATCTGATACAGTGAGAGAAGCAATGTGATTATATATATATATATAGAGAGAGAGAGAATGTAATATATATATATATATAGAGAGAGAGAGAGAATGTAATATATATATATATATATATATATATATATATATATATATAGAGAGAGAGAGAGAGAGAGAATGTAATATATATATATATATAGAGAGAGAGAAAATGTAATATATACATATATATATAGAGAGAATGTAATATATATATATAGAGAGAGAGAAAGAGAGAATGTAATATATATATATATATATATATATATATATATATATATATATATATATATATCTAGAGAGAGAGAGAGAGAGAGAGAGAGAATGTAATATATATATATATAGAGAGAGAGAGAATGTAATATATATATATATATATAGAGAGAGAGAGAATGTAATATATATATATATATAGAGAGAGAGAGAGAATGTAATATATATATATATATATAGAAAGAAAGAGAGAATGTAATATATATATATATATAGAGAGAGAGAGAATGTAATATATATAGAGAGACCGAGCGAGCGAGAGAACGTGTAATATATATATATATATATATATATATAAAAAGAGAGAAAGAAAATGTGTGCGTAGAGAAAAATAATGTGATTGAGAAATAATGAGCGACTGATAGAAAAAGAAAGAGTGTGAATGATAGAGAGAATGCATATCTGTGAGACAAAGAGAGGGTATGAGAGAGTGAGAGATCCTTTACATTTCATGACTGACAGACTAGGGAATTGGGGTTCATGTATGTGTGACAAGCGACGATTTTTAACGACATTCCATTCATGAGAACCTTGGCTGTCAAAAAACTATTTTCACCATTGAACTCATATATAGTATCACTTATACATAGGTATAACCAAAACATTAAATTTAATTTTCCCCTGAAGGAAGAACATGAGGATTTTATTATCTCTAGTTGAATATTATTCAGCCAAAACAAATATTATTAGCGACTACTTCTGACCAAGCTTTAAAGCACGGAAATTTTGTCCCCACAAATAAAATTGCTGCACCCACGTAAATTAGATTTTTGGTTTCTGGTTCAATTGTATTGAATTAGGTGATAAATAAAACCTAATAATATCCGTTATGATTGTATAATATTTCATTGGAAATAATGCAACCCTGATATTTTAGTAGAGAAGAAAATTAGTTTTATAAAAGAAAGTTTTTTTTTTCGCCAGTGGTCCGGGAGACCTGGGTTCAATCCCAGGTTGTGTCATACCAAAAACTTTAAAAATGGTACTTGATACTTCCTTGCTTAACACTCAGCAATATAAGGTACATATCAAAGGTAAAGTGGAGCAATCCAGGGAAAGGAGTAGTGCCTTCCCCTACACTTCGGTGTAGTAGCTATTGAAAAAGGAGCCTTCTGGTCGCCCTTGACTAAAGGGAGACAACTTTACTTACTTATTTAATCGTGGTAGAAACTGTATAAGAGTGTTTTAGTGTGTATCTTTCTCAGTGTTTTGATGAAAAGAATAGACCTTTTGCCGTTGTAAATCCTCATTGGGAAGGGGTTATGTTAAGCTCGACTGGCTTAGAATCGTTAGAGTTCGCATTTATTGGTTGGTTGGTTTGTTTTACGGCGTATCAACTCTTTTCGGGTCATTTAAATCCTAATTAAATCATTTTGATAAAAAGTTTCAAACAATTCAGCTTAGTATAAGCAAATTTTTTTTTGTTTACACACAGTTAAATACCAAAACAGTTCTATTTCAAACAATACAGTTTAGCAGTTTAAACACACAGTTAAATGTAAGAACATGGTTTGGTTTGGTATTATGGCATATCAACCATTGTGGGTTATTCAATACCAAATCCATTTTTATACATATAAACAGTTCTATTTCAAACAATCCAGTTTAGTCTAAGTATTTACTTGAAATATCAAAAACAGTTCTATTTCAAATTATTTAGTTTGTGTCAGCAAATTAAAATGGTTCCAAGCATTGCTATGTATCTCGAACATTTAAATTAAACACCAGTCATTTATTTGCACACAGTTAAATGTCAAAATAGTTCTATTTCAAATGAGTCAGTTTAGCATAAGCACAAAGTTCAGTTCTATTTGACCCATAGATAGGACCCTATCTGGTGCTACCACTTCGGGCCAGAGTGAATCTGAGCGATGGCAATAGAGTGGTACTCTGCATTACTGGAACCTCGCCGTCAAATTGTTTAGTGTCATGTCTAGGACACTCGTTGGGGCGGGGGGGGTTACCCCTTTGTAGACAGGCAGTCGATGTATTCTACAGCCCCAGCTGACTGGACCCTTCGCGTTTATAAGACCCCCACCTATTTTAACGTAGTTTTATTCAAGGAGAAAATTAGAGATTGTACGAAAATATTTTCAAATTTGTTATTTATTTTTACTGATTTTTTTGTTGTTTTTTTTCGCAGATGTGTTTAGCAAAAAAAACTCCTTCTATAAAAGTGAATGAGAATTTAAATTTTAGTGGATTGAAATGTTAGCTTTTTTGGTATTTTGTTGTAAAGATCTTTAGGGGTCAGGGTTTCTAGGCGTAATATCTATCTATCTTGAGAGGTTTCTAGAATTGATGTGAAATTTTCTTAAATGATCTCAATTATCGTAAATTCAGCGTCTCTTTCAAAGTTATAGTTTGATTGGCAGAAATTTTGTTCAGTTTCGAAAAGAAAACCATCTCCTCGATTTGCTCGGGAGCATCTGTGGCTCCTCAAACTAAGTAAATCCCAGTAAACTCTATCGAATATCAAACAAATGAATTAACAATCTTTCGGTTGACATAGCTGCCATAAACCTTGTTAAACGTGCGAGAGACCTGCATACGTTTTTCATAGAATTGACTCGAGTTACCGGTAGGTTGCTGCTGACAGACATTGGTAACGAGTTTTGATAGTTGGCTGTCATGACATCTAATATAAACTAACAAGTCTGGCTTTGGATACACAAACCTACTACATATTTTACAAACATTTTCTAGCTGTAAAGTGTCAGGGATCGAGAACGAGTCCTACTTGCTGATAGCCCCGTTGGCTGGGGCTCTAGAATACAATAACTGCATCTCTGCAGAGGGTTGAGACCCCACCCCAACGAGTGTCCTGGGTATGACATAAAAAAATCTGATGGTTAAGCACTAGTACAACAGGAGCTTTGACATTGTTCCCAGGTCCACCCAGGCCCAGTGTTGTCGCAACGTATAGGGTCCTGTCTATGTATCAAATAGAACTGTTTGACATTTAAACTGAATGCAAACAAATGTATTACGCTAAATTGAATTGCTTGAAATTGAACTGTTTATCGTTTAAGTGTGTGTAAACAAATGGTTGATGTTTAATTGAATGGGTAGTAATACATAGCAATAATTGGAACCATGAATGAATCGTGTTGATTAGAATAATTTGTGTTAAATAGCAATACTTGTAAGCAAGTAATTAATATCAAATAGAATTATTAGTGTTGGATAGCAATACTTAAAACCATTTTACGGTGTGTCAAGAAAATGAACTCAGGCTCGTTTAAAAACGGCATCCTTGAAAAGGTGTTTTCGAATCATATACGTGGTGAATTCAATAAGTTTCCAGACTTTCTTTGTACAGGCACTTGAAATTGTCGTAGACTCTGAGCTTAGGGAATAACAAAAGTCACAGGGAGCAAGGTCTGGACTATAGGGACGGCGAGGAACTGTCTTGATGCCCATCTTGGTCAAAGAGTCTGTGACAAGGATGGAGTTGTGGATTGGTGCATTGTCCTGCTGGAAATGCTACTGACCCGATTTGAAGAGTGCTGACCTCTTCCGATGGAATCTCTTCCTGAACTCCCTTAAAACCTCGACATATTAACCCTAACCGTAAACTTTTGACCAATCCACTCTGGTCTATTGACTTCCTTACTCCTCCCACACCTCTCATCATCCCTCACAGACTCCCTGCCTTCCTTGAATCTCTTATGCCACTCAAAAACTGATGCTTGATTCATGCAGGATGCTCCAAAAGCAGTCTGAAGCATTCCATACGTTGTTTCTATAGCATTTTTCCAAGTTTAAAACAGAATTTTATTGTGTCTTGTTCTTCCTCACGTCCAGATTGCATTTTTGAAATTCACTAGCTGTGACAATCAGTCTTTAGTAGCGCGTATTCCAATTGCTGCAATAGCTGTTCATTTGAAGCTGAAATCATAAAAATTGGTCAGTCATCTCATAAAATGTATAGCAATAACATACTGGATTTTCAGGAGTCTATGCCAATTTTAAATGCGTGTACAAAAAAGTCTGGAAACTTATTGAATACACCACGTATATGTTGCAGTACTTTGAGGTGTGCTGCTATTGCAGACGTGTAAGCCCTCTTGCCCCCCCTTGCTCCCCATCGCATCACGTCTTGATCGGATGGTGATAAATGCTCAGACATATAAGGTTGAAAATCAGTCCAAATAAAACCGGATGTTGAAAATTGTGCCGGTGATTTTCTAGCGGAAGTTTTCTCTAATCTTGGATTTAAATTCTTTCCCGACATCTTTAATAGAAGTTAAAAAAGCAACAAAAAATAAAGAGTATCTATTGACGCGACCACAACTTCAGTAACACACTGATTACATCTATCCATCAACAATACTTTTATATCTATATGAATATATACATGTTTTTATACATATGAATAAATATATATGTGTGTGTGTGTGTGTGTTTGAATATTCACACACACACACACACATATATATAGATGTACGTATATATGTGTATATATATATATATATATAGAGAGAGAGAGATGTATGTATATATACATATATATGTGTGTGTGTTTGAATATTCATATATATATATATATATGCGTATATTTTATATATGTGTGTGTTTTTTAATATATATATATATATATATATGTGTGTGTGTGTTTGAATATTCATATATATAAGTATATATATATATATATACGTATGTTTGTGTGTGTGTGTATATATATATATATATATATACACGTATGTTTCTGTGTGTGTATATATATATATGTATACACGTATGTTTGTGTGTGTGTATATATATATATATATATATATATATACACGTATGTTTGTGTGTGTGTGTGTATATATATATATATATACACGTATGTTTGTGTGTGTATATATATATATATATATACATGTATGTTTGTGTGTGTGTATATATATATACACACACACGTATATTTGTGTGTATATATATATATATATATAGTTATGTTTGTGTGTGTGTGTGTGTGTATATATATATATATATATACATACACGTATATTTGTGTGTGTATATATATATATAGTTATGTTTGTGTGTGTGTGTGTGTGTGTGTGTATATATATATATATACATACACGTATATTTGTGTGTGTATATATATATAGAGTTATGTTTGTGTGTGTGTATATATATATATATATATATACACACACACACTTAGGTTTGTGTATATATATATATATACACGCATGTTTGTATATATATGATTAAATCTATGTATATATACATGTGTGTATTTGAATATTCATATATACATATATATACATATGTGTGTGTGTGTGTGTGTGCACGTATATATATGTATGCGTATGTATTCCGTTCGTCGAAAAAAATTTCTAATGGCTTAGATGCCGGACTGAATCCTCGAAGTTAAGTCGTTCGCACTCCTGTCATGCTATTACGTTCCCTCTTCGGACCCTTGGAGAAGGTATGAACGTTCTCATCCTCACACTAATGGATTAAATATCATCATTGCTATTTTTCTACAAAAAAGATTTGATTTTCAATTATACACGAGGGAGATTCGAGGTGCATACGATAAGTTTCCAGACCTTTTTTGTATGGGCATTTAACATTGGCGTCGACTCTTGAAAATTCACTATGTTATTGCTATACATCTTATGAGATGACTGACCAATTTTTATGATTTCAGATTCAAATGAACAGCTACAGCAGCAATTGGAATACACCCTACTAAAGCTTTATTGTCGAAGCTGGTGAATTTCAAAAATGTAATCTGGACGTGAGGAAGAACGATATGCAGTAAAATTCTGTTTTAAACTTGGAAAAAATGATGCCACAGAAACGTATGGAATGCTTCAGAGTGCTTTTGGAGCATCTTGCATGAATCGAGCATCAGTTTTTGAGTGGCATAAGAGATTCAAGAAAGGTAGGGAGTCACTGAGGGATGATGAGAGATGTGGGAGGAGTAAGGAAGTCAATAGACAAGGGTTGATTGGCTAAAGGGTTAGGGTTACTAAGTCGAGTTTTTAAGGTAGTTCGGGAAAAGATTCCGTCGGAAGGGGCTAGCACTCTTCAAATCAAGTCAGTGGCATTTCCATCTGGACAATGCACCAGTCCACAACTCCATCCTTGTCACAGATTCTTTGACCAAGATGGGCATCAAGACAGTTCCTCATCCTTCCAATAGTCGAGACTCCCTGTGACTTTTGGTTATTCCCTCAGTTCAGCGGCTGTCGTTATGAGACAATTGAGGGGATGAAAGAGTCTGTGACGAAGTTCATTGACACGCTCACACAAGAGGACTTCCATGGGGCCTTCCAGAAGTTTTTGGAACGGTACAACAAGTGCATTGCAGCCGGAGGAGATTACTTCGAAGGGGACTAGAGTTTTATGTGTGTGGTATCAATACAAGTGCCCATACAAAAAAAGTCTGGAATCTAATCGGATGCAACAGGTATGTCATTGAATAAAGAAACCAAATGTATGTGAATGCACGTATTCATATATTAACTTATACCCCCCTCTCTCTCTCTCTCCCTCTCTCTCTCTATATATATATATATATATGTATATGTAAAGTTGGCGGCCGTAGTCGAGGGCGACCCAAAAGCTCCCTTTCCATTTGCCTGGCGTGATCCACTTTACCCTTGATCATTACCTAATAATGTTGAGTGTAGGTATCAAGAACCTTTTTTTTTTTAGGTCTTATGTATGACTCGACCAAGAATTGAACCCCGGTCGCCTGAGCCATTGGCGAACATTCTATCCACTAGGCTAGTGGACCGATATGTGTGTGTGATGCATATTTTTTTACTCACACATATATTTTACATATAGGTGCATGTAAATGTATAATTTTACCAACTTCTCCAGTCGAGCAGGTTGTGACACAGTCATTTTTAAGCAGTGTTTAATGGGCTTGAATTTAGAATGTTCTTTCTCCTAGACTGGCTGCCATACCAAGGTTAAAGAACTCTGTCTACTTTTTATGCGTTGTTAGAAGGACAATTATTGGATTCATACTTAACCAAGGATATTAGTGCACTCTGAAATGCAAACAGCCTCGTCCAGGATTTGAACTCTAGTCACTGTGTCCATTTCCCATGACAGTAACCATCACACCGTGATGTAAGGTTTATCGTCGTAGGAAATGGACACGACGTCACGAGTTCAAATCCTGGACGAGACCGATTGCATTTAACATAGCGCCAATACCCTTGGGAAAGGTATGAATCCAATTATTCTCCCTCCAGCTATGGGTAAATAGTAGGGCAGACTGATTTCTTCAGCCTTGGTTCGGCAACTAGTCTAGGAGATGAAAAACTCTGAATTGAAACCTGTTAAACTCCGCTTAAAAATTGACCTTGTCATATCCTGCCCGAGCGGAGAAGTTAGTTAATAAGAGTAACCATCACACTATCAAGCCTTCATATATACATATATATTTTTCTTTAAGAAAAAACAAAAACCGGTCACATTAGGATTATAAATTTATTTCCATCCTGTTATGGGTTTTGATATAAATCCATAAGATCTGAAGAAGACCTGTTATATATACACGCGCGTGCGCACAGACGTTGGGCAATTGACAATTTCCCATAGTATTGATGAACGAATTTATGAGCCCAGAAAAAATCTAAAATGAACAACCATGGATGACTATTTAAAAGTAAATACAATATATATTCTAAAGATCCTAAAATGTTTCTTTTTGGTGCTAAATACAAAAAGCCGGAAATCGCTGAATCTTGTATTATTTTTAACTACAATGGTATCATAGAGGGACCCGTTTTTTCTATATCTCCTTATTTGGTCAGATTGCTGCTGAAAAGTTCGAAAATCATTTATTTAAATATTTTGGCTTCATCGTTTATATATATATATATATATATATATATGTGTGTGTGTATATATATATATATATATATATATATAAGCAGATATTTCAATGAAACAGATAGAAGGAAGGTTAAAAATAATAAATACATATACATGATTGAATGATTATCATAGGTAGATATGAACTGAGTGACATGAAAATGACCACATATAGATATAATATATATATATATATACACTGATATAATATGGATATTTTAACATACAAAGATAATCTTTTAACTTAGAGATTCTTTTAATAGAGAGACAAATAGACAGATCTGATGTGGACATCTTTTGAATAGATTTCGAATCCCTCATTACATCACACAAATTTTAGGAGAACGCTACTAACTGAAATAGAATTTAAAAAAAAAACTTTTAAAACTTTCTCATCGACTTCACTTCGTTGAATAACGCCCTAATGAAGGTCTAAAAACTGAAACGGAGGCAAATTCTTTCACAAATAAAATTGAAGAGCCTGGGAATTCTGATCCCTTCATTTCATATATATATATATATATATATATATATATATATATATATATAAGTTCTTCAGTAAATCTCATATGGTTTGCACTCGTCGGTCACCTAAGATTGGAGGAAATCCATTGTTCATGTTTAAAACACCATGTATGACTTACCTCCATTTTTAGCGGCCACAACACAAATAATTCTACAAGATTAAAAAGATTTTTCGTTTAAACCAATTCCAAAGAATGCAAATTTTACCTGCATGGCAAAATTTGAAAAAAATATCATTTGCGTGTTTCTAAAATTTCTATGTACAAACGTGTACATATATATATATATATATATGAGACAGTGTATATTGAAACATATATATATATATATATATATATATATATACAGAGATAGAGATGTATGTATTAATGGGCATATATATATATATATATATATATATATATATATAGAGAGAGAGAGAGAGAGAGATGCTTATATAATATGTATATATATATATACATGGTGATATACGCATATGTGATGTATATGATTCGTACATATGTGTGTATGAGACAGTGTATATTAATATATATATATAAAGAGAGAGACATTTATGTATTGATGTGCATATATATAGTGAGAGAGAGAGAAATGTTTATGTAATATATATATATATATATATATATATATATACATGGTGATATATGCATATGTGATATATATGATTCGGACGTATGTGTGTGTATATATATATATATATATATATATACATATGATGCGTATATATCTGTGTATGTCTACATATACACATGCATACGTATATATATATATATATATATATATATATATATATATATATATATAAGACTTAGAAAAAGAGGCAAGAGTTAAGATGAAACAGAGGATTTTGCCTTTATCATAATGATGTTATTGTATGTGCGAAGGTGTTGGATGGAGTGAAGGATGTAGATATTGTCGCGAAAGCTTGCAGCACTTTTGCCGCCGTCAAACAAAAAATGAATAAATAAATAAGATATATTACTGGCAAGGTCCAAAATTGTCGAGAAATGAAACGGAGATATTTAGAGGACGTTTAAATGAGAGAAATGTCAGGAAAAAAAAAAAAAATAGAAAGCTAAAAAGTAAATCTAAAAGAAAGAGAGAACGCCATAAACTGCTATAATAGAAGCTGAGAGTAAAAAGAAAGGGCTGATTAGTTTTGGGCAGGAAAAAAGCAGACGATAAAAGAGCGGGAAAAACGGATGTCCAGCAAAAAAAAAAAAAAAAAAAATAAATAAATAAATAAAATGGTGAGAATGGATAAAAAGAAAGAAGAACGAATGGAGGCTGACGAATAGGACATTTAGGGGACAAGGAAGTGGTGAATGCAAGAAAAATGAAAGAAATCAAAGCCCTTCGCTAATTATATATGCATTTCCGACGCCACGAGGTGGAACAGAATCGGGCGGAGCAAGAAAAGATGACTTGGTTAATTTGTGGTGTCGCAATAGCTATGGTTGCTGACAATGCATTATTTCCAGTTCCAGATCATTCATTGCTTCACGTCGGTTTTCTCGTTGTAACGGCGATCCATGATGATGTTGACACTTCTATTTAGGAAGGAGTGTGGGGATTCTTATTAGCATTTCATTGTTGCATCCATTATATCGAGAATTTGAAAAGTTGCAAAATTATTATCTTCAATCAATTTGACAGGAAATTGTTTTGTTCTCTAAGTTTAGAAATTTTTCATTGTATTGCTCTAACAGAAATCTCTCTATGGCGTGATGTTTTTGCTGGGCAAAGGTTTAATATATATAAATATATATACATGACGATGGATGATGGTTATATATATATATAGTCTATGAGGGGTACAAAATTTAATCATGCCGACAAAAAACACAAATTTATTCAAGGTTAAGAAATAAAAATGAACAACTAACCGGTTTCGGAAACCGGTTAGTTGTTCATTTTATTTTTTTTTTACTATCAATAAATTTTGTCTTTTTGTCTGTATAGTATTTTATATATATACTTTTTGCTGTAGGTTCAAAAAGAGAAATAAATATTTTACAATGAGTAGGTCCACGAAGTGATTTTTATTTTTCGGGTTTATTTGTTTCTTTTTTATTCTTACATACGTGTATGTTTCCAGCTTGTTGCTTTCCTCATAGAGCATATATGGCACAAGGCCTTGTTAATGCAGTACTCAATGAGACTTGAACTCACTCGTATTTTCCGTTTTGTTTATATATATATATATATATATATATATATAATGCATATAACGCTTATATTAATACATATATATATCAATGCATATAACGGTTATATTAATACATATATATATCAATGGATATAATGGTTATTTATATACATACAGATATAATGGTAATATTTATACATTAATACATATGATTATAAATATATAACGTCTCTCTCTTTCTCTCTCTCAATATATATATATATATATATATATATATATATATATATATATATAAACAAAGCAATTGTAAAACGTTTTTTCATAAATCCGAAAAGTGCTCAAATACTGGCCCGTGGAGCAGGACAAAACCCAAGATAAATAAATGTCTGCTAAACTTCTCTTAACAGTTTCATTACGACAATTTCGTGTATTTTTTCAAAAATAATTCACCCATCAGATGAGAAAAATGTCCACGACTGTAAAATTAAACAAAAACAGAATAAAAACTATCGGTTCACGTTGCCAATATTCAGTTTTTATCCTGTTTTTATATTATTTAATATGTTAAAAACATTGTGATATTGCGCTGCGTTTCTATTTATTGAGCACTCCGTGAAAATTAAAATGCTTTTAGTATTAGATTTTTAATCATATTTATATTACAGTGCCATTTTCATCAATTTTTTCTACTTGTACACCCAAACGTCAATCCCTGGATCTAACAAATCCTGAAGGAGCTGAATATAATCGAAAAAGGTTATTGTTAGGTATTATTTATTGCCAAACTCTCCGACTAAAAATATGATTTTAGACTAGATCGAAAATAAGTACAGCACTTCTGTGGAATTTTATGTTTGGTTACACGGACGTTAAATCTGTTTACATATATATCGATATATTTTGTACTCTAAAAAGGTCATGAAAACTTAACTAAATACGAGCTGAAGTACTTGTCTACGACGGGTAAAATTTTAAGACTTGGGTCAAAGCGGGTTATTTTGAAACCTTGGCTATTTAACATTTACAGCAAACATTCACATACAGTCCTTTGTATGATAATAGAGAAACCCAGAATAAAGAAACGATTACATCTTTCATCGGTTTAATTTCCTGTCGCTCAAATTTATCTATTTTCCCCACAAAATTTTCTTGAACTAATATTTGATAGAAAAGATTTGTTGGGTGGAAAATGTATTGATATAACGTTCAGGAGATTTATCGATTTAAACATTTCAGTTTTTATCTCCTGGTTGTTCGCTGTAACTTAGAAATAACGCTATGTAATTATTTTGCAACTCCAGCTTGAAAAAAAAAACTACCAATATGAATAATTATTGACAAATATCCTCGGAAAAGGCATGAACCCTCTTCGTCTCGCAGCTATGTGTTTGATATAGTGGAAGATCCTGAAACCTCCTGTGTATGGATTACTCGATCTATAAAAGACGCGAGTGAGCGGTAACCAAGTATGAAGCGAGAGTACTCACTCTGGCATTCAAGATACAATCGAGTGTCCATATATTGTGTGTTATGTTGTACTTTCGAACGATAAGCTTGTTATATTTACACTTCGTGTGGAGTCTTATTTATACTGAGTATATTCCCCCAGGGATATATCAGTGTTGAATAGTATCACTCATATTTTTCGATAAGGATTGCTTTGGCTTTAAATAAACCCATGAAAGTCGGTATGCCATTAGTTACGTTTTAAAATATCATCTATCATATACATAGAATTAGTAGAAATCCTGTTGATTTCCAGTAAAAAGAAATGTTTTACTAAGTTTTGTTAGATTTTTTACGATAAAACTTCGTTTATCATATTTACCCAGCCCCTCCGCTCAGGCAGGATATGACACAAGTTTGCGCAGTTTGACATCTTTGAATTCAGAGTTTTCCTTCTCCTAGACTAGTTGCTTCCCCAAGGCTGAAGAACCTAGTCTGTCCTACTATTTTACCCATAGCTGGAGGGAGAATAATTGGATTCATACCTTTCTCAAGGGCATTAGTGCAGTGTGAAATGCGATCCGTCTCGTCCTGGATTTGAACTCGTGTCGCCGTGTCCATTTCTTATGACGATAATTATTACACCACGGGCACCTCCCAACTTCGTTTATAGGGCTCCTCCGATGGTTTAATGGTTAGCAAGGTAGTATATCAAGCCGTCAAGGTTTGCTATTCTACCTTGCTAACAATTAATCGTAAAGGGTAAGTTTGAGATTCTTTGGGCGCCCCATTCAGGCGGCCTTGTGCTACCTCTAAGCAAACATCGTTTATATTAAATAAAGATGCATACAAAATGTCGTAGCTGTACTTGAAATAGTTTTGCCGTTTGTGTTGGTCAGACAAACAAACACTTCGTAATCATTAATATAGATGCTTAATGTAAGATTTAAAAGTATAAAAACGCAACTCGTCTTTTTATATAACTCTGCACAACTGGAAAGCACAAGATACTGTGCTAAAAACAGACGATAAAAATGAGACAAATGTTCAATAGATGACAAACAAGGGTTTTGAACGTAAACAAATCATTAGAATCTTCGTGTGGGTCGTCCATTTTATCTTCAGTCTTTTTTGTTGTTCTTTCGTTTTTCTGATTCACTTTCTTCCCGTCGGCCTATTTCTTCTTTCCAAAGAAGCGATCCACGATTACTGAAACTTCTTATTCGAGATACCGATCCCAAATTTCTCTCATGTAGAATAAAGAAAAAAATAGAAAAATCGAACGGTTTGGAGTTGAAATAGTTTGCGCCTATAACAATATACGACATTTTTTTTCATCAGTAACACGATCATATAAATATATGCCGAAAAGAGTTACCGTTATTCACAGAGAGTAATCGTTTGGTAAGCTAAGCTTTATTTCGTACAAGGCCTGAAGTATTGAGCCCTCAATGAGAATCAAAACTTCGCCAAGTTTCGCACAAGACCAGTCGCAAAGAGCACCCAGTGAGAATTAAACTCATTAGCAATGCTCTGCTAGCTTATCTTGCAAATAATTATACCTCACTGAGGGACCATCTGTACTCTTGTTATCTATCAGCCATTTGCTTAGTTTAACACAAGGGGAGAAGTATGGGGCACCCAGTGAGAATCAAACTCTTAGTACACTTTTTTCTTTATAGATCATTGTATTTATGGATTTAAAAAAATATGAGTATATTATGTCTCATGAGATGTTAGGAACGTATTGGAATCGAATTCGTCATTCTTTTTTGACATTTGATATGGTCGGGTGAAAGTACCCGGAAATGTTCGTAAATACAGAATAATCACTGGGTATAAATCTATTCGTATATGGTATATGTACGTATATATATATGTATATATATATAAACACACATATATACCGGTCCATTGGTCTGGTTGGTTGAGTGTTCGTCAGTACCCCGGGAAGCCGCGGCTCAATCCCAAATCGAGTTATACCAAAGATTCAAAAAATGGTACTTGATACCTGTTTGTTTAACACTCAGCATTAAAAAGTATAGATCAAGGGCAATGTGGACCAAACTAGGGAAAAGAGTGGCGTCCCTCTCTACACCTCGTTTAGTAGCTATTGAAGACGAAGCCTTCGGGTTGCACTCAACTACGCTCGCCAACTTGACCTTATATATGGTTTGTTTAATGACTTAGCAACTTCTGAGGGATATTTAACGTCAAAGAACAGAAATCGCACTATTTAACCTATCCCTTAAGGAATAGGGGAGTTAATACCTTTCCCAAGGGTACTGTCCGAAAGTGAATATAATTTACGGGTATTATGCGCTTTGGACTGTTCTTATTAAATTTCCATCCCACATTAATGAACCCCAGAAAATCCCATAAAAAGTATACTAAAGCTGTTAGTAATCTTTGTAAAATATTTGTACATATTCCTCACATAATATAATTTTTAGTCTAATGATATCTATTTTGAGTCTTAAGTTCTTCAACTGTGTAATGGTTAAAGTGCTGGACAGCGGAATCGTAGTACGTGAGTTCGAACTCCAGTTGCGCTATTACGTTCACTTTCGGACAAATACCCAGGGGAAAGGCATGAACCCCCTTAACCTTCCATCAATGGGTTAAATAGTACCACTACTGTCCTTCTAAAAGGATGGATTTGGCATTAAATAACTCGAGATGTTTGATATGCCATTAAATAACAAGTTAACGGACATACAATTCAACTGTCTAATCATCTGTCTCGTCCATCAAAATTGAGCTACCTATCTAAGTTCTGTTATCTTCTATAAAACAGTTGGACTTAAAAGATTGTTATATCTTTAAAAATCATTTGTTCTATCTATCTATCTATCTATCTATCTATCACTGTTATCTTCAATAAAATACTTTTAACATATCTTTTAGCCCAGTCGACTGTGGCTGTAGAATACACCGACTACATCTCTGTTGAGGAGAAAGATGCCCCTCCTCAACAAAAGTCCTGGATAGAACACTGAACCACCTGATATCAAGCTTTCAGGCTTTGAGTTTTCGGGAATGCGGGGTACCCCTTCATTCCCATTGCTCCCGGGTCCACTTTGGCCCGGAGTAATAGCACTGAGAGGGTCCAGTCTATAGGACAAATAGAATGGACTATATGCAAACAAATGACTGATGTTAAATTACGACTGTTATATAGCTGTACTTGAAGCCAGTTAACTGTGCGCAAAAAAGTTCTCAGGTTCATATTTACCAACCCCTTCGCTCAGGTAGGATATTACACAAGGTCAATTTTTTAAGTGAAGTTTAAAAGGTATGAATTCAGAGTTTTCCTTCTCCTAGACTAGTTGCCTCACCAAGGCTAAAGAACCTAGTCTGCCCTACTATTTACCCTTAGCTGGAGGGAGAATAATTGGATTCATACCTTTCCCAAGGGTATTAGTGCTATGTGAAATGCAATCAGTCTCGTCCAGGATTTGAACTCGTGTCGCCGTGTCCATTTTCTACGACGATAACCCTTACACCACGGGCACCTCCACTCCAAGAAAGTTCCCAGGTTCGTTGTAGAATGTTTTCTACTAAATATGTTTACAAATCACATGTAGATTTAACTTATATGTATGAACAGGATTTGACATTAAATAACCTACAGTGTTTGATGTGCCATAAAACCAAATAGATTTATCACTCTATTCATTACTAATTTTCTATGTTAGTATGTTATCTATCTATCATAGAACAGTCTTATTGTTATCAATTAGAACCAATCCAAGGCAGAAAACGTGTTCTCTCAGCTAGACTGACGCGATTCCGTGAGGTCATCAGCGAAGCTGGTGACCTAAATATGATATTCATTATTTTCTCTTTTTATTGAATGATTATATCCCAATGTCTAATCTTCTTTCTCTCTCTCTCTCTCTCTCTCTCTCTCTCTCTCTCTCTCTCTCTATATATATATATATATATATATATATATATATATATATATATTGAAAAAATAAGGGTAACTGCATTCGTAACTTTGGCAAGGTCACCACATTAACTCTGCCAGTACTGCATGGTAGATTGGTCATATATATATATATATTCACATCGATTCATCAGTTTTGAAAAAAACATTCAACAACAGACTCCTAATTAGCAAAGTCGAACCCATATAAATATACAACTGTATGTATACGTCTGTGAGTGTGTGTGTATATATATATATATATATATATATATATCTCACATAAAATGAGTATGAATATATATTTGTGTTGCAATTATAAATTCACGGTGTGCACTGGTCCAAACCATGATCGTGACCAAAATTTTTTTTAGGAAATTAGCCCGATGTAGCTATCATTACCCCTTACCCCATTTCACTTGCACGACGCTAATAACAGTATAAAATATGGAGGTAATTCTGTCGAGCCCTGTATATGGGTATAAGTATGCTCATATACACAGGGTTTGGTTTTCGTTTAATGGCTTCTCAACTTTTGAGGGATATTTAACGTCAAAGCCATCCTTGAAAAAGAACAGAAGTCGAAATATTTAACTCGTAGCTTAAGGAATTAGGAGATACATAAGTTTCCCTAGGGAATTGGTCTAAAAATAAATATCATAGCTCAACTGGAGTTCGAACTTGCAAACTACTTCTTTGCAGTTTAGTGTGTTTGGTGTATATATATATATATATATATCTCAGAAACACCAAAGTGAAAGTACGTTCACCAGATGGAGACACAGAATCCTTCGACATTATAGCAGGAGTACTACAAGGGGACACGCTAGCCCCATACCTCTTTATCATCTGTCTAGATTACGTGCTTAGAACATCGATTGATAAAATCAGAGAAAACGGCTTCGAGCTGACATTGAAAAGAAGCAGAAGGCACCCTACAAAAACAATTACCGACGCCTACGACATAGCGATACTGGCAAATACACCCAACCAAGCCGAAACACTACTGTATAGTTTGGAGCGAGCCGCCGCAGGCATTGGCCTCCAAGTCAATGCACGCAAAACGGAATATATGTGCTATAATCAAACAGGCGACATCACCACATTAGACGGAACCCCTCTGAAACTAGTAGACAAATTCACCTACCTAGGAAGCAGTATCTGATCAACCGAAAAGGACATCGACACGCGGCTAACGAAGGCATGGACAGCTAGCGATAGCCTATCGATCATAAGAAAATCAAACCTGACCGATAAAATGAAACGCAGTTTCTTCTCGGTAGCGGTCGTATCGATAGTGCTGTATGGATGCACTACTTGGACGCTAACAAAACGGCTGGAGAAGAAGCTTGACGGCAATTACATAAGAATTCTGCGAGTAATATTGAACAAGTCCTGGCGGCAACACCCCACAAAGCACCAACTATACGGCCACCTACCTCTCATCACGAAAACTATCCAAGCAGAGATGAGCTCATAAGTGATGTACTCCTATGGACCCCCACATATGGCCGAGCAAAACAGGACGACCAGCTCGAACATACATTCAGCAGCTATGTGAGGATACGAGATTTAGCCCTGAAGACCTGCCAGAGGCGATGAACGATAGGAAGAAGTGGCGACAGAGGGTCAGGAATATCCATGCTAGCGGCATGGATATATATATATAAAGCAGTGGTTGTGTGATGCTTATCGTACGAAACAGACATGACGACCCGAGTTCAAATCCTAAACGGTCATGTTTGCATTACAAGTTGCGTTAAAACTCCCGTGAAAGGTATGGATCTCAATATTCTCTCGCTAGTTTTGAGTATATAGTTGGACAGAAAAAGCTCTTTAACCTTGGTATAGCCACCAGTCTAAGAGAAGGAAAGCTTTGAATTCAAACCTGTTAAACTCCGCATAAAAATCAACCTGGTGTCACATCCTGCTTGTGCGTAGGAGTGAGTTAAATATACAAAATCAGGATTTCGTATAAAAAAAAACCCCCAAAAGTTGGATATACCATTAAACACCAACCAACCAATCATCCAGTCATACAAGTATATCGTCTGGATTACTCATGGAAATGCAGGTATGTGTAAAACCTCGTGGTGGTGATGGAGGATATTGATATGGCATCTGAATATATAAGTTATTTTGGAACATTGATTGTTCTGCATATACGATTATTTGCTATAATCTAGCTATATAACTGAGACGATTAATCTCAACGAAACTAAAACAAATATTCAAATCTAGCAATTTAATTTTCCTTCGGTGCAACCAAAGCCCTAATATGCAAATCAAGTAAACTAATTACAACAGTAATATTATTTTAGATGTATATTATTATCGTTGAGATGGGAGGTAAGTGGCCGTAGAGCTGCTGTTTTGTAAAGTGCTGTGTCCAGGATTTGTTTAAAACAATACACAGTATTCTTGTGTAGTTCATGTCTAGCTTGTTCTGTAAGCGTTTTGTTAAAGAGCAAGTGATGGAACTGTACAATAGTACCGACGGACATGTTTAAAGGTTAGAATACTCATTTTATCTTATCAGGGAGAGTAGACTTAGTTATTCATAGCAGTCCTTGCTTAATCGATGCATTTGTTGTCATTACTTTCTGTTGAGGAGATATTGCTACCCAGGTATGTGAACTAGTGTATTCATTTCAAGACATGCTGGGAAAGTAAGGAAGATATTCTTTTATGCACTCCTACAAGAGCAAAAACTGACATTCACCAGTTCTGTGCAGACACTGGATATCGTTGAGAAGACTTATGAAGAGTGGTGACCTTTAGGAAAGGATGGCGAGTGAGAGAGAGGAGAAATGTGCGTTTGTATATATATATATATATATATGCGTGTGTGTGCATTTGTATAGATCTATCTATCTATCTATCTAATGTGAGTGTATATATATATATATATATATGTGTGTATGAGTACATGTGCTTATATATCCGTGTACTATATTTGTATGCATATATATGTGTGTGTGTGTACATTTATATATATATATATATATATATATGTGTGTGTGTGTGTATGTAAGTGTTCAAATATATATGGGTGAGTGTGTGTATGCATCTATCTATGTGCGTGCATATATGCACATAGACACACACACACTTATATATAATAACGAAACGAAACAATGAAAAGAAGAAATTAATCATGTCTACACAAACGAAGATGGCTACTATTATCCTTTATTCATATTCCTTCTGTAATAATATGCAACTTAACTGCACAAATACGAGGATTCACGCAAATGTGTGCGCATATGTGTATTGAGAGATACCACCACACATATATCTGTGCATGCCTGGACATATGTTTTCCTATGTATATCTTCATAAACTTACCTGCATAAAAACAAATACAACGAAAAAGAAAGCAAAAAAAAAAAACAAACTTGTTTTATTTTTTTCTGCGTTTTTTTTTCATCTCATTTTCGCTTTTATTTCATTTTCTTTTTTCTTTATTTGTGACTCGCTCATTATTTGATTTTGTAAGACAATCTGTTGATATTATTAAGTTCATATGTTTCTGTGTTTGTGAGCAAACTTAGTTTTGCGTCATTCTTCCTCAATGATGTATATATGTATGTCTGTGTATATATACATATATATCTGATATGTGTAAGCATACATGCGTGTTTTTTTTTTGTGCATATATATATATATCGTTTGTATCGAACATTTCTATAATATTTACATTTTTATAGTTTTTATCTCCTTTTCTAATAACCCTTTTCTCTTTTTCCCCCTGTTTTTTTCTGGTCTCCAGTTTGCTTCTTCATTTATTCTTTTTTTTTGTCTTTCTTTTTCTCTGTCTCTCTACACCTTTTTTTCGAATTCTTTCAGTTCTCTTTCTTTCCAGGCATCTTACTCTTTTCCCTCTCTATCTCTTTCACTTTCTTCTCTTAACTCTTTCGCTCTCTCTCTCTCTCTCTCTCTCTCTCTCTGTCTCTGTCTCTTTCAACCCCAGTCGGCTGGGGTTGTAGAATACACCGACTGGGGTTGTAGAATACGCCGACTGCTGCTCTACAGAGGGGTAAGACCTCCCCTCCAATGAGTGTCCTGGTATATGACATTTTAAAATCTGATAGTGAGGTTCCAGTAATGCTGGAGCTTTGGGGAGTGCAGAGTACTCTTCATTGCCATCGCTTCCAGGTCCACTGTGTCGCGGAGTGGTAGTACATCATAGTTTAATTGTATTTGACCCATAGATAGGACCCTGTGTCTTAATACTAAACCGAAGTAGGACTGTTTTGACATTGAAACTGCGTACTGATCCTAGACTGAATTGCTTGAAATGGAACTGTTTTTGTATGCTAAACTGAATTTTTGAAAAATAGAACTGTTTTTGACCTTGAAACAGTACTTACGCTAGACTGAATAGTTTGAAATTGAACTGTTTTTTACTTTTATCTGTGTGTAAACGAAAAATTATACATATGCTAAACTGGATGGTTTAGAATAGAACTGTTTATATGTATAAAAATGGATTTGGCATTAAGCAAGCTATAGTGGTTGTTATATCATAAAACCAAATTAAACTATTCTCCCTCCCTTTCTTAATCTATACTCTTAGAGTTCTCTCTCTTTTCTCTCTATTTTCGTTCTCTCTTTCCCTCTCTCTCTCTCACGTGTCTGTATTCTTTCTGTTATCTTTAGTCTTCTCTCTCTCTATCTCTCTCTGTTCGTTCACAGTCTTGGTTATCTTTCTCTATCTCTCTCTCTCTTTCTCTCTGGGTCATTGTTTGTATTTTTTTTCTGTTATCTTTGTTTTCGGTCGTCTTCAGTCCTTCCTTCTCTCTCTCTCTCTCTCTCTCTCTCTCTCTCTCTCTAGGATGGAATATTACGAATTTCTGTATTCCAATTTCGAGTTCATTTTGCCGATTGTTCACAACAACCATTCTAATTGGAAACATTTCTTATTTAAGTCTTTTGTTTAGTTCTTCAAAACAATGGGGGTTCTTTTCAATCCTTTAATATACTCTTGAAAATCAGACTTGAATACCGTTCTTACTCTGTATACACGCCTTGAAATTCACTGACTGTATCCCTTACAGAAACTAAATTTTTCCCCCGCTAAAAGAAACTGTCTTTGGTATAACACTAAATTGCATCTAATGTTCAGCCTATAGTACTGAAACTTTTGCGAGGGTGGAGAACCCCTTAACTGACATAACAACCAGGTTCACTTTGACTCATCTGTTTGAAAGTTATTCGCATTCTATCGAAATAGTTGATGCCATATGACAACAAATAATTTAGATTATGGATTTGCCCGTGGTGTAATGGTTATCGTCGTAGGAAATGGACACGGCGACACGAGTTCAAATCCTGGACAAGACTGATTGCATTTCATATAGCACTAATACCCTTGGGTAAGGTATGAATCCAATTATTCTCCCTCCAGCTATGCGTAAATAGTAGGACAGACTGAGTTCTTCAGCCTTGGAGAGGCAACTAGTGTAAGGGAAGGAAAACTCTGAATTCAAACCTGTTAAACTCCGCTTAAAAATTGACCTTGTATCATATCCTGCCCGAGCGGAGGGGTTGGTAAATAGGATAAATAATTTAGATTAAAAATTGGTACTTGAAGCTAAAATCTTTTTACTATTATTATTTGTTAGTTGAAACCATATAACCGTAAAAAAATGACTTATAAAAAAGAAGTCATATGATTATGAGTCTTGGAGAGAGTTACAGAGTGGCAGGAGACCCCCCCAGGATGGACTGGTCTGAAGACCAGAGTTGTGCTTGCTCTCAACTGTGTAAACAAATACGTCTAAGGTTATTTTCATTAGTCGGAGTACCAAACTGTGTGCTGAATTCTCTCCGGAATAAAATATCTATTATTTTACATGAGTCGACCTTATTTTACGACGTGACATCTAGCGACAAATATTTAAATATTAAGTGCGCTCATCATCTGGCTACAAAGGACTCGAATGTTAGAAAAATTTCAGGGAAATACCAACATATTCAGGCATGATTTCCAGGTCTGCGGAACAGCTTGACCTTGTTGAAAACAAGTAAGAATTTAAATGTTCAGAAATTCTTGTTTGCAAAAAAAAAAAAAAAAGAGTTGTAAATTGTTGGGTCAGTTGAATTTCGTCTCTATAAAGACACATGGAGGATTTTAAAATCGTAATGACGGAATTCATCAAAATCCAGAACAAACTTGTAGAAGAGCCATGACGATTGGACTAAGAACGCTATGAAAAATAAAACGAACGGTTGGAAAAATGTTCGAAATATTAATGTTGAAAAAAAAACAAAAAACAAAGGAAATTCTTTTTCGCAGGACTCGGAATTAAATCCAATCAGCGAATTCTGAGGAAATAACTTCAGTGGCGTATTTTCGCCGTTATGAAGAGATTTTTTCCAAAAAATTGTGCTACATGGTCGAAGGAAAAGAAAATCCATCTGTTGCTCGGGAAATTCGGTCAAAGTGAACACGAAAGTATGTTAACTACATACTTCCGAAAAAAAAAAACGAAGATACATCGTTTGAGTTGACTGTCTTAATTCTGAAAAAACTGTTTAGGGAGAAAAGTACTCTATTCAACACGAGATGGCAGTGCTTAAACCTGACAAAAAGTCGGGAGGATTACTCAACTTTTGCTGGGATTGTCGATAGACACTGTGAAAGTTTCAAATTAAAAGACCCCCCCATATGTTTATATGCTTGATTTTTGTACCAGGACTAATGGCACCGGAAGATGGTGAAATTACAAAAATTTTGTCTAAATTAGAAGAAAATCCTACAATCAGTCAGGAAATGGTTGCAGAAGAATGGAAACAAATTTACAATCTTCAACACAACAGGGTGAAGATTGAAGAATGTTACATGTAAGAAATAAATGCAATTAAACAAAAACATCACCAAGAAAAATTTCCCGTATGTGGACAGATTGATTATTTTAAGGAATCTCCATTTAGAAGAAAATAATGTTTTGTGGCCAAAAAAAGTCACAAGCATGCGCAATGCGTAAAGATAAAATTGAAGCACATATGAAAAATACATTTAACTTAAATGAAACGGAAAACACTGAAATAAAAAATAAAATAAAATTTGTAAAACTACAGATGAACAATAAAGAGGTTATGTTTCATTTGAATACTCGTTCAGATGTGACATTGATAAACGAACGCACTCGGAAGAACAGTGACAGACTAACTCTATTAAAGACAGAAAAAAATTTCACATGGAATTACAGGAAATTAACTTAAATTTGTTGGTAAATGTTATACAAATGTAACATTTATGGGAATAATTTTGAAACTAAAATGGTTCGTTGTGAATCAAACCCAGAAATAGTTCGGTATGAATTGAATTGAGTCACTCAACCTTTAGAAAAAAACAAACAATTTATCCGTTCTATAATGGTGTCAGCGTTTATTCTTACAGCGTGAAAAAGAATTGAAAAAAAAAAAATGAATTAATGTTAAAATCTCCTGAAATTTTTTTCTGTTAGTCTTGGAATCTAAAGCGACGTACAAAATAAACAGAACGCAACGCCAATTATTAGACCATTTTCTAGCCGAAATCTCTTTTAGTTAAGAATAAGACAGCTTAGAACAAGTGGGCGTGTTGACCAAAACGTACAATTGTGAGTGGGCAAGTCCTACAGTTTACATCAAAAAGAAAAATAATCAAATTAGATTCTGCAGGATTGAACGACTGTTTGGAAACACACAATTACCCTCTGCCAAATACGGAAGACATATTTGCTGTATAAAGTGGTGACAAAGTATTTTCAAAACTGGATTCGTCTGATGAGTTACATCCAGATGCCCGTCGACGAAGAATGTGCGAAATATTTTACTGTAAATAAACATAAATGGTCTGTATAGATTTAACAGGTTGCCATTCGGAACAGAGGTCTCATCAGGTATCTTTTAGCAAATCATGGATACATTATTGAATGACGTTGATTTTGCATATTTGACGACATCTTAATTAAGAGTGACAGCCAAGGACAACATGCCAGACATGTTAAAGAAGTTCTTTAAAAAAAATAAAGCAATATAGGTTGAAACTTACGTAATATAATGGCCGAGGGATTTCGTTTTATATATCTTGCTTTTGGGTTTAGTTAGGCTGAGAACCTTTCGGCTCAGCTCATGGGTTAGTTTGGTGCAAACATAAGCGCAGGTGTTCACACGCACGCGCGGAGCAGACGTGTCATTCAGAGTTGTCAAAATAAAAATCCCAGGACCAGGGGGAGGTGAATGACGTCATACACCGGAAGCGTGCGCGGAGGATTTGGGGGGATTTTGAAAAAGTCGGTTAGTTGAGAACTAGACTCCGAAAGGGAAGGGTCGACTTTCGGGGCTCGCTGAGGCCAGACGAATTTGTGCGCTACGAGCGCCGCACGTGTTGTGGGGGCAGATGGAAAAGCCAGCATAGAAAGATTGTGCCTCTCTCTCCTTATGTCGAAAAACCTTTAAACTCAAAGGTAATAAAAAGTTTCCTACCTGAACTAAGAAGTCGTAAGTGTTTTTCGTATTTCGGGATTCCTATGTTCTATGTATATATGTTACGAACATTCTATGTACGTTTCACATATCCGTATCTGGCTATGGTACACTTAGTTCGGATTAATTTCAATTTTTAAATCGAAAAAATAAGTGTTTGGGACCGATTATAGATGCAAACGTCGGAAAGCCAGACCCATCGAAGTGGAGTGCTATAAAGAATATGCCTGCTCCGACAAATGTGTCAACTCTACAAGAATTCCTGGGACTAGCAAACTACTATGGTAATTTTATCCCAAATATGCAATTATTTAAAGCTTTTCGAAACAAATTATGGAAAAAAGATTCGAAATGGAACTGGAGTGCCGACTTTCTGAGAGCATTCGAGGAAATAAAAAATGTTAACGTCAGACTCTAGTCTGACGAATTACAAGTCAAAGGAGGTATTATTGTTGCAAATGACACTTGCAATTTGGATTTAAGAGCCGTAATATTGCACAAAGAAAACAACGGCCAAGAAAAAGTGATTGCGCATGCGTCGAGAACCTTACTGCCAACTGAAAAAGAATACAGTCAAATGGTAAAAATTTGGTAAAAATTCCCATAGATTCTTTCAAGGAAGAAGCTTAACGCTCCGAACCGACCATCGACCCTTAATATTTTTGGTTCAAAAAAAAAAAAAAAGGGATTCATACACACACACTGCAAACCGATTTCAAGGATGGGAAACAATACTGTTGAATAATAATTTAAGTTAGGGTTCCTCCTATCAAAGAAGTAAGGGCATGCAGATGAATTATCTAGGTTAATCCCCTAACCATGTGAACCATCAGAGGAAAATTTGATAGCAATCCAAGCACTAGAAATAGAAATAAAAAGACCGCTTCACAACGCCATTCTGGAATTACCTGCGACAAGCGACGAGATTAGGGAGCTAAACAAAAAATGACAAATATATAACAGTGAAAAAAAAAAACAAATTATCGACCAACAGTACAAAAAGATTGATGGTGAAAAGATTTTTCTATCTTTGATAGAATTTTGATGGACGCAAACGGGTGGTGATAACAGGAGTGCTAAAAAGAGAATATCAAGACTTCCACGCAGAGCATCCTGGGATAGCGAGGATGAAAGCTTTAATGAGAAGCTATGTTTTTTTGGCTGAATATGAACAAAGAAATAGAAGAAAACGTAAAATCTTTCCGATGAAGACAGAAAGACCTTATTCGAGACAGCACAGATTTACCGTTCCAATGAATGGACACGATTATCTAATAGTAATTGTCGATTTCGCGAATTTGCCAGATATGATTAAATGTAAAAACGCTACGCACAATGGTACAATGAGATTTTTGCACGATCTCAGCGCTAGATTTGGTATTCCTGACATAATTATGTTAGATAATAGGACACCATTCGTGGCAAAAGAGTTAAAAGATTTTTGTCAAGCTTTTTCGATTGTACACATGACTACGGCACCCTATCAACTACGATCTAATGGACAGGGAGCAAGGTTTGCAAACACTTTCAAACGAACATTAAAAAAGTCGGACGGTGACAATTTTAAGGGTATACCTGTATGACACCAAACCCCAGTACTATTTCAGGATTGTCAACAATGGAGTTGATATTCGCGAGAAAAATAAATCTGTGTTCGATACACTGTTGTCCAAGTAAAAATTTAAAAAAATAGCAAAATCCTATATCATCACCATCTTGTACCATCAGCACGGATATCCCTGACCTTCTCTCACCACCCCTCTTTATCGTTCATCGCTCCTGCAGGTCCCCTGGGATACACCCCGTAACCTCACTTTGCTGTATGTAGGTTCAAGCCGGCTTTTGCACGGCCATGTGAAGGGGTCCATGGGAGTACATCATTTATGAGCTCGTCTCTACTTCTCCAGAGGTGTCCTGCATTTCTGGTTCGTCTAACTTGGATAGTTTTTGTGATGGGTGGTAGGTGGCTGTACAGCTGCTGCTTTGTGGTGTATTGCCTCCTGGACTTGTTCAATATTGCTCGCAGCATTATTGTGTAATTGCTGTCAAGCTTTTTCTCCAACCATTTTTTCTTTCAAGAGTACAGAGTCACGGAAGAAATACGGAAGGCTTGTGTCATTGATAAATGCATCGGAAGATTAATGTATGTCGTTAAAGACTCGAAAAAATATTAAGAAACTTCACAACCAGATGAGTGAACAAGTTGTTATATCCCGATAGCGAATTGGTCATACAAGGCTTACTCACTCTTTCATTTTGAAACAGGAACCACAACCACAGTGTTTAACCTGCCAGACAACTGGCACAGTTAAACGCATTCTTATAGAATGCAGAACTTTCCCTGTTATCAGAAAGCGATTTTTCAAAGTAAATAACTTAACCGATCTGTTCGAGAACGTCAAAATAGATGACATTCTGTCCTTCTTGAGAGACAGAGTTGTACCAAAAAATATGACAACTTAAAACAACTTGGTTAATCTTGTGCAAACAAATGAAATCATGCTAATAGAAAATTCTACCTACCTTAATATTCGTTTTGAAATCTTTGGTTGAATATGTATGTATATATAAAGAGAATTTGGCGTTGAATGATCTACAAAGGTTGATGTGCCATAAAACCCAAACAACCAACCAACAACCAGATCAGGAAAAGGTACTCGGAGGATATAAATAAAAAGGAGGAAGAACTGACGAAAGTTATCTATAAATAATTCAATGTAGCAATGCCTTTAGTAGCTCCTGAGGAGAAACGTTCAAATAAACGAAAAAGAACATTTTCAAGGACTACGGAGATAAATCCGAAACGAAAAAAAAAAAAAGTAAATAAATAAAACTTCGAGAAGCAGTAGTCAACTCAAAGAAAGGGATGTTGTGGTATGGCAGGTGATCCCTCCTCCAGGATGGATTGGTCTCAGGACTATTTAGAGCGGTGCTCACTCTCGACTCAGTAAACAAATACGACTAAGTTTATTTCAATTAGTCGGTGTACCAAACTGTGTACCGTATTCTCTTCGGGATAAAATATCTCTTATTTTACATATATGTTGACCTGACCTACTTCACGATACTACAGACAAGACATCTTGAAACCTGTTATAACCGATTATTAAGGGTGAATAAATAAATAACTCAACATGGAGATATGCGGTGCTACACAAATGTATCCAAGTTTCTGAGGAGGTACTCCTTGGTTCAACGTACACGAAGAAAAGTAAGGTGCTTTATACAGCTGCTGCTGTTGCTTTCTGCTCTACCAGATTAGTTCTTGGTTTATATTCTCATTGGGTAAGTCCATTATTCTGGTTATAGTTGAGTCACCAACAACAAAACCATATACCGATGTGAAAATTATTTCTTTGAAATTGGAATAATTGATATTTTGTAAGTGGATTTTTTTTAGAAAAACTATAAAGTGGTAATATCACATTGGGTCCCATCTATGGGTTTAAGAGATCTGCATCAAAGTTATTTGATAGAACAAAGTACCAAAAATAAAAAAAATAAAAACTTAAGCCATTGCACAAGAAAGTAAATAGAAACGTACAGTGAACGTGATTCCCTAACCTGTAGACATAAAATAACCTTTGACTGGTTGGCATGCATTTAAAATGAACTAATCATTTTATACTGTTAGTGGATGATTCATTTAGTTATTTCGCTATCTCTGGTATTCCACAAAAGATTACGACTATTCACTCTCCGTCAAAATCTATTTCAGCCCAATAGTTTTGATATGTAATGTGGAAGCAACACTCTAAAGCGACTAACATAACCAAGGTGGAATAAACGATGTTCAGCGCTCAATTTTTTTGTTTTTAAGGCTGACTCTGTTTCATTATAATATTCATGTAATATCTGGGTTTTTTCAGGATCAGCCTCAAATGATCGACCTGATCATGATTTATCGTTGAAAAGGTTATTTTCAACATGTGAAACTTCTAAAATGTGACCAATATTCCTCAGATTTATAATCGATTGCTAAATAGGCCGGATTTAAAAGTGCATGGCGGTATGGCAGCTGTCATTATACGATTTAAAAAAAAAAGATCTTTTAAAAATAGTCCTAACTAAACGCTCCTAATGCCATCAAATGATGATTCTTCGTATATCCAATAATTTATTTGATCAAGGCATATAAAGTTAGGTATTGTAGCCGGAATAAATATCATTAATGGTCGGCTGATCAGTTGGATAACTTAATAAACATTGATGCATTCTCAGTTGGTCGTGTCTTGAAGAAGTCAAGTACTCTCTCTCTCTCTTTATATATATATATATAATAGTTCTTTCTTCGATATGAGTAAATCATTTCCTTTCTTATTTGCTGAATAATCATTTCTTTCATTATTGTTTTTATTTTTTTTTTATTCTTCTTTAGCATCTTTCATTTCTCTTTTTGTTTCTTTTGTTTTAATTTTTTCGATTGTCTTGGCCCTTTTTTTTTCTTCCCTTCTTGTTCGTTTCTTTCATTCTTTCTTTTTGATTGTTTCTTTTTTCTTTGTTTCTTTTAGTTTGATTTTTTTCTTTGGTATTTCCGTCACCTCTTTCTTTCCTGTTTTTGTCTTTCCCTTATAAAAAAAAAAAAGAAGTAAAGAAGAAAACTTCCTTCTTTCCTTTTCTCTCTTCATACATTCCTAATTTACTTTCTTTCAATTATTCAAATCCTTCCTTTCTTTCTTTTGGACAAATTCTCTTACTTCTTACCCTCATTTCATCCTTTTTTCCTTTCATTTTTCTTTTATTTCAAGCAAATTCTTCTTTCTTTTCCTCTCTTCATACATTCATCCCTCATTTCTTTTCTTTTTTCTTTCTGTCGTTCAATTACTTTCTTTCGTTCTTTCTTTCTTTCTTTTCGTTTTTCTTTTATTTCAAGCAAATTCTTCTTTCTTTTCCTCTCTTCATCCATTCATCCCTCATTTCTTTTCTTTTTTCTTTCTATTGTTCAAATCCTTTCTTTCTTTTTTTCAAACATTTTTTCCTTTTTATTGCTATAATCCTTTACTTCTTTTTTCTTATAGTTTGAATTTTTTTTTCTTTATTTCTTTATATTAAACATATTCTTTACTTCCTTCCTTCCTATTATTTTAAACCTTTTTTTCTTCCTTTTTTTTTTTTCATTTACGAAAAAAATTTGTGTTTCCAAACTTCTTTCTAATCACCCCGCCCCCCCCATTTTACAATTTCTTTTGCTTTCTGAATGATTTTATTCGTTTTTATTTGTTTACTTTTTTTCTTTACCTCTCCCTGCATGTCTGGCTTTTCCTCCTCTTCCATATCCTACGTTTTTTTTCTTTTCCTTTTCTTTTCTTTTCTCTAATGAGCAGTTTTTTCAAAATCATGCATTCTCCCTTTCCTTAGCAGTTTAGGTCTTTCTTCCCCCTACCCCTTAAATCTCTGGCTTTCTCTGTTTCTCCATCTCTCTCAGCACAACTTCTCTCTCTCAGTTCATCACAATCTCTCTCTCTCTCTCTCTCTTCTCACCCACATAATATTCGAACTACGCACTTTAGATGGATTCAATCTCTGAAAAATTACAGAATTCTGACAAGGGCCAGAAATTTGATTAACATGCTGAAGAGCAATCAATTACCATCATTGTACTTCCACACCACACCTCCGCCGCCTCCCCCTTTTTACTCATTCGTAAATAAATAAATAAATAAGCGAAGGCAGTGAAGGTTAAATTGCCGAGCTACTTTCTCATTTCTTTGCTATTGTTTTTTTTTTTTTTTTTTTTTTTTTCAATCATTTGTTTTTCTCGGCCTTCAATCTTTCATTTACCAAAGAAATATTTTCCAAGGAGATTTGCTGTTACTTAAACGAGAGTGACTGCTTCATCGGAAATGAAACATTGTCTGATGTTTCAGCATCAAGTGTTAATACTAAGCCACACACATATATATATATATATATATATATATAACCGGCTCATTGGTCTAGAGGGTAGATTGTTTGCCAATGGTCCGGTAGACCTGTGTTCAAGCCCAGGTTACGTCATACCAAAGACTTTAAAAATGGTACTTGATACCTCCTTGCTTAACACTTAGCAATGTAAGGTATGTATCAAGGGTACAGTGGGGCAATCCAGGGAAAGGAGTACCACCCTCCCTTACACTGCATTCTTGTAAGGAAAAAAGTATCGTTACCCGACTTTCGGCGAAGGATTAGCACAGTTCATGTGGTCTCAGCTCTGCATCAAATTGTTGATCCTCTTCCGTCCTATCAACGATTTGAGTATAGTATATGTCCACACTCTGAAAAGAGTTTTCTCCAGCATTATATATATATATATATATATATTAAATTAGAAATTACCATGACAAGAAAATCCGGGACACACTACGGAGCACTGAACAGCTGTTTCGACCTTATTAGGTCTCATCAGCAGTGCCCACCCTGATCACCACTGGAGATCAAACCAAAAACCACAGAATGCAGAAGCCGAAACTCTACCATCGGGCCACCGGTTCATGCCACATATAAGCGATGCCGAATTAACAAGTCATAGTAAATTGCACGACCACTTGACCTTATGTGTCTTTTTTATAGATACGTCTTCCCTACAGCGGACACGGCCACCTCTGGGGCTACGTCTTCCCAAGTCGGAGTTCCGAGTCCTCAAAACATAAGCCTTATGAGCAGGAAATAATTATATGCGTGTGTGTTTCAGTGAGGTTTAAGCGGATTCTAAAAATTAGATAAGTTAGGCATTTTGTTTCAAGGTTTAAAGACTACGTAATCAAAAGTAAAACATATCTTAACTTGACTTTTTAGAATCCACGCACACACATCTATATCATATTCATCATTACATTTTTTCTGTGTTTTCCTCTTGAGGAGACTTGTTGTCACTTAAACTCTAGTGGAAGAACTCTCAAATAGATAAATTAATAAAACACTATCAGACAAGCGTAGATAACATAAAAAAAAACAAAAAAACAAAAAAGTACCTAAGATGAACGAGAAAACTTCTTGAAACAAAATTTTGCAGTAAAAAATCTCATATGGCTAAGACTCCCTCAACGAGTGGATATGACATTAAACAATCCGAGGTTCAAATAATCGAGGAGTTTTCGAGAATGTGGGGTCCCCCTTCAAAGCCATGGCTCACAGGTCCACTCTGGACTAAAGTCCTATCTTTGGGTCAGATAGAACTGTTTGACATTTAAAATCGGTGCTAACAAAAACGTTTGATCGTTTAACTATGAGTAAACAAATAACATGTTTCTTTCAAGCAGTGGTCGTATCGATACTGATATATGGATGCACTACTTGGACGCTAACAAAACGCCTGGAGAAAAAGCTAGACGGCAATTACACAAGAATGCTGCGAGCAATATTGAACAAGTCCTGGAGGCAACACCCAACAAAGCACCAACTATACGGCCACCTACCTCCCACCACGAAAACTATGCACCTCGTACCATTTGTTCGTATGATCAACTTAAAATTTTTCGCTTATTTCCCACTTTCCTTTGGCGCTAACTTACAGAATTGACTTTATCATTATTGCTGTTGTTGTTATGACGATGTAAACAACAAAAACATATCATAGGCTGAAAAACTTTAGGACTATTTTTCAAACCATGTTTATTTGCACATATACAGACATACCCACACACATAAGCATATGTACTTGTACACAACAAAAATGCAGTTTCTTCCAAGAGGCGGTCGTATCGATACTGCTGTATGGATGCACTACACAAGAATGCTGCGAGCAATATTGAACATGTCATGAAGATAGCAGCGGCTGTACGGCCTCTTACCACCCATCATGAAAACTATCGAAGTTAGACGAAGCAGACATGTTTGACACTGCTGGAGAAGTAAGGACGAACTCATAAGTGGTGTACTCCTGTGGACCCTTTCACATGGACGAGTAAAGGCAGGACGACCAACTAGAATCTACATAAAGCAGCTCTGTGCCGATACGGGATGTAGTCCTGAAGATCTTCCGGAAGCAATGGACGATAGAGAAGGGTGGCGAGAGAGGGTCAGGGATATCCATGCTGATGGCACGACATGATGATATATATATATATATATATATATATATATACCTAAATAGATTTATAAAAGTCTTTGTGTATATATATTCACATGAACATGTTTATATATAAATATCAGTGAGTCTAGTTCTTGGCCTTATATTTTACTCTTACTAACGCTGTAATTAGTGAAAGAAAGAAAAATGCTTTCAGATGATGATCAGATTCAAAAATCGTAAAAATGTTTTACAAGTGTAACACGTTCATCCTTCATCATTTTTCTGCCATTTTCCGTATGCACACTCTTTATTTTACATTTCAGTTGTTGATTCTTCAATTGCCATTGCATTTCTAGGCCATCGTTGTTACCCTATTCATCCGTCCTATAAATTGTGTTGATTGCTTTATCTTTTCAATGCTAAGAATAAATAAGCAAATAAAAGTCTCCGTCTGTGCGCACTCAAGTAGACATGTTTTTTTTGTTTTGTTTTTAGGTTATCTCTTTCATGCCAACCTTTCCCCTTTTCTTTCAATTATGACGAATTTATCCTTACTAAATTTTCTCTGTACATATTCCTGAAAGTATTTACACACGCGTTCACTCTGTCGAACACTTCCCCACATAGACTTGTGTGCAAGTATATTACCTATAGGTATACACAGATACAAATTAGATCTTCATTTCATTTGTCTGATATTCCATATTATATCGACACACATAAATGAATGAATGAATAAATAAATAATTGAGAAGATTGTTTTTTTTGTACTCGGTAGGTAGACAGTTTGATATATGTTTTTTACTCAGCCACCCCCAACACGGACAAAGCATGACATAAGGTTAATTTTAATCGGAGGAACACTGGTTTGAATTTTCTTTCTCCAAGACTAGTTACCATACCAAAGTTAAAGAATCTAGTTTGTCCTTGTATTGGCTCTTTGCTGAAGCCAGAACAGATTGATTCATTCCTTTCCAGAAGGTATTAGCGCTTTGTGAATTGTAAACAGCCTCGTCCAGGATTTGAAGTCGAGTCGACATGTCCATTTTCTACGGCCTTACTCAAGATGAAAACCGGGATAATGGTTTTTGGTGAATTTTATTTGAAAAAAATAACATTTATTTCAGTGATTAATCTAATAATATTACGGGGGATTAATAGAATCTTGGAAATGAGTTTGTACTTAAAATGTTTGAATTTTTAGAGGTGTTAGTTCCCTTCGACCAATTTTTGGTTAATACTAGCGGGAATAGTTATAACTCTACAACGTAAACAAAATAGACATAGTCATAGGACAGAAACTAAAAGCACTTTTTTTTTATTAAGGTGGATGATCGCCCATTTAACTTAGGGATTTAGCACATGTAAAAGAAGTAATCAGAAAAATAGGAGATAAGGATTTCGTTTGCAAGCTGACATTATGAAAAATCTGGCATATGGTCAAATTAAGATGGGTCAGTTTACAGGAAAACTCTTAATTCTTCAAATACTTTATTTTCATTCCTTTTCATTTTCGCCGGAAAATCTATTTATTTATCTTTCCATATAATTAAATCAGTCGAATGGGATCCGATTTTGAAGATGTTCCCTGGTCATTTGATCTCATTGCGTAGTGACATCGGTTGGCCCGCCCGTTCACTTGATTTAAATCCGTGCGATTTTTTTCTCTGGGGATACCACAAGCCAAAGGTATACAGTAATCGCCCTCAATCTATTGGACAACTTAAAGATGCAATTCGTCAAGAAATTACTGCCATTCCACATGAAATGACCCGCCGAGTTATAGACAACTTTCGTGAACGCCTTCGACAGTGTGTAGACAATAACGGATCCCATTTGACTGATTTAATTTTCAAAACCTAATTAAACAGAATGGCATTTTATGTACTTTTCGAAAATAAAGACACTTTTTTGTTTCTTTACTTTATTTGTCTTTTATCAAACCTACAAATATGTCAGATCATTTTGCCTGACCCTATATATATATATATATACTGTAATCCATATTTGCTGTTTTCTTCGACAAAATAAATCTATAATGACTATTTAACCATGTTTGAGTTTTGTTCCAGTTATAGTGTGTATATATATATATATAATATATATATATTTCTGAGTGTGTCCAATTGTAGTTGAAGACATGTGTGTGCATCTTTTTGAAGGTCGAGCCCTTAACGATCATTTAACTTTGAGGGAAAAAGTAGGGTATTTCGAGCCATGGCTTTTTCAGCCGTGACAGATCACTTGCTGTGGCATCTCATACTCATCGTCGTCTTATGTTTCAAAGCAGTCTGAAAAATCTTCTTTCGGGATCTCCATCAGCTGTTTCGTCCTATTCACTTAAACTTGTCCTTAGATTAACATCGCTTTCTATGTTGATCCTAACTTTTGAGAAAAGTCAGAAGAGAACAGAGTTAAATTTGTATAATTAGGAGGCTTATATAACTGAAATAAAAACCCCTCTTCTCGAGATGTGAGACGCAAACAGTTAAAATTGGGTGAGTTACATGGTTTAGCGGTTAGTAATCTAGTTGGTGCCCGTAGTGTAATTGTTATAGGAAATGGACACGGCGACACGAGTTCAAATCCTGGACGAGACTGATTGCATTTCACATAGCACTAATACCCTTTGGAAATCCAATTATTCTCCCTCCAGCTATGGGTAAATAGTGGGGAAGACTGGGTTCTTCAGCCTTGGTGAGGCAACTAGTCTAGGAGAGGGAAAACTCTGAATTCATACCTGTTAAACTCCGCTTAAAAATTGACCTTGTTTCATATCCTGCCGGAGTGGGGGGGGGGGTTAAATATGATAAAACTGGAAATTATTTCAATCTAGAATAGATATTGGAAGATACAATTGTTTAATAAGTATTATTATTATTATCAATTACTTGAGACTATTTAACTATGTGCAAACAAATGACAATTCATCATCATCATCATATCGCACTGGTAGCACGGATATCCCTGACCCTCTCTCGCCACTCCTCCCTATCGTTCATCGCCCTAGGTAGGTCTTCAGGACAACATCCCGTATCCTCACATAGCTGCTGAATGTACGTTCGTGTTGGTCGTCCTGCTTTTGCGCGGCCATGTGTGGGGATCCATAAGAGTACATCTCTTATGAGTTCATCTCTGCTTCTCCAGCAGTGTCCTGCATGTCTGGTTCGTCTAACTTGAATAGTTTTCGTGATAGGGGGCAGGTGGCCGTACAGTTGGTGTCTTGTGGGGTGTTGCTGCCAGGACTTGTAATGAATTGAAATAATTTTTTAAAACTATATAAAAATTCAAACCGGTTAAACCCCGCTGAAAAATTGACCTTGTATCATATCCTGTTCGAGCGGAGGGGTTGGTAAATATAAGCAAGCTAGTTGGTTGGCTGATTGTTTTGTTTTACGGCTAATCAAGCATTTTCGGATGATTTAACGCCGATAAAAGTTTCGAGAAATTCACCTTAGTATACGTATATACATTTTTTTTGTTTATACACAGAGTTAAAAATCAAAACTCTTCTATTTCAAGCAATTCGGGTTAGCACGAGTATAGACATTTCTTTTGACACAGTTAAATGCCAAAACATTTTAAACCATTCAGCTTAATTCAATTACAGTTCTATTTGATCCATATATAGGACCCAATCAGGTATTACCACTCAGGATCAGAGTAAACTTGGCAGCGATAGCAAAAAAGGGTAACAGGTCTATTGCTACTTAACAGTGAGTTTGATCCTCACTGGATGCCTTATTCCTGTGATCTTAGGGACGGTTGAAAGCAGCTGAGAGAAAACTTCCGAAAGGGATAAGCGGGTGTACAACTAAATGAATGAAAGAGGGAACTAAAATGGGTTTTGTCTGGTTTTATGGCATTGTAAGTTATTTAATGCCAAATCCATGTATATATATATATATATATATATATAGTTCTATTTCAAACAATTATTATTATAAGTACGCTGTTTAAATATCAAAACAGTTCTATTTAAAGTAATTCAGTTTAGATTAAGTACACACTTTAGTTCTATTTGACCCATAGATAGGATCCAATCAGGTGCTACGACTCCGGGTCAGAGGGGACCTGGGAGCGATGGCAATAAAAGGGTACTCCGCATTCCCCAAAGCTCCATCATTACTGGACTCTCAGCATCAGATTGTTTAGTGTCATATCCAAGATACTCGCTGGGTGCAGAGAAACAGTCGATATATACTGCAGCCACAGCCGACTGAGCAAGTTAGCTAGCTTGACTGGCTGACCATTACTAATGTGTTCGAGTATAACTCGGTGCCTTGGGCCACAACGCAAAAAAAACAACTTAGTAATCAACGAGAGCAGTTAAAATATTGAAAAGACCTCACCTGCGCTTACAACCCCCACACAGACAACCGAAAGAAAACAGCCAGCCCAGCATAAGTGGAAGAACTTGACTGCGTGTGTTCTGTGGTTTTCCATTATAACGATATCAATATTAAAAATCAAAAAACAGGGTAGTCTTTGTGTTTAGTGGCTAATGTCTTGGACTGTGATATAATAGAAAGCAAGATCGAACTCAAGTCTTCACTCTGACCCGGAGTGGTAGTACCTGTCAGATACTATCAGTGGGTCAAATGCCCGTGGTGTAATGGTTATCGTCGCAGGAAATGGACACGGCGACACGAGTTCAAATCCTGTATGACACTGATTGCATTTCACATAGCATTAATACCCTTGGGAAAGGTATGAATCCAATTATTCTCCCTCCAGCTATGGATAAATAGTAGGACAGACTTGGGTCTTCAGCCTTGGTGAGGCAACTAGTCTAGGAGAAGGAAAACTCTGAATTGAAACCTGTTTAACTCCGCTTAAAAATTGACCCTGTGTCATATCCTGCCCAAGCGGAGGGGTTGGTAAATATGATCAGTGTGTCGAATAGAACTGTCTATCTATGTGCAAAGAAATGTCAGATGTTGAATTAAGTTGTTAGTGTAAAGATTTAATGAATTGATACCTGTTAATGTTCTGGCTTTGATGATTTTTCTCAATTGTAAGGAATTTAGCGTCTTGGTTAAAATCATAGCCTCTTGAGCAAAAATGTTCTACTTGGAAAAGTTCTCTATAATTCAAAAACGTTATTCTTTATGTATGATTGTTTGTTTAAAAATTGAAATTACGGTCTCATTTCCATTGTGTGGGGGAGAGAATTGCTCCTCTCTGTGTGTGTGTGTGTGTGTGTGTGTGTATATGCAAGTAATTATGTATATAAGAATAAGTCTAAATTTTTTTGAGTGATCACACTAACAAGATCCTATCTGTGGGTCAAATAGAACTAACTATCTTTGTGCAAACAAATGTCAGATGTTAAATTAAGTTGTTTGCGTTAGATAGGAATACTTGAAACCATTAAACTGTGTGCAAAAAAAAAAATATTAATACTGTAATGTAATGCAAGTTGGCAGCCGTAGTCGAGGGCGACCAGAAGGCTTCCTTTTCGATTGCTACTAAACTGAGGTGTAGCGGGGGCGCTACTCCTTTCCCTGGATTTCTCCATTTTACACTCGATACATACCTTATATTGCTGAGTGTTAAGCAAGGAGCAATCAAGTACCATTTTTAAAGTCTTTGGTATGACCCGATCTAGGATTCAACCCAGGTCTCCCGGGCCACTAGCGAACACTCTATCCACTAGTCCAATGAGTGCAATCAAATACCCTTTGGTTCTTTGAAAAATGTTAACTACTAACTATTGCCACAAAACACAGTCAAACCAATTGCCCACTTGTCTTGGGTTGTAGAATACACCGACTGCACCTCTGCAGAGGGGTAAGACCCCCCCACAACGAGAGTCCTGGATATGACACTAAACACTCTTTCTCGTACGGATGTGTGATCGTAAGGACACTACTTGTATCATGGGAAAATTTTCTTAAATATGAAAGAGAAGTTACGTGATAGAGCATTTTCGTCTGATTAATGTGTAGACACGTGAAACTGTGAGTAACGGAAGAAATATTGCCGGACTACAGTATTTAAAATTGAAGGTTTTAAACCAGCCCTGCTCAAAAAATAAACAACTCTCCTTAACTTGCTCATTACGTGCAATTTATTATATATATATATTATGTGTGAGGGAGACGTATTTAACATAGAAGTTTACATCCATAAGAATTATGGTACTTATCTATAAAAACAAACAAAGGAAAAAAGTTTCCAGACTCTTAGAGATTATTCTTCAAGAAAAGTATACGGCTGAATAGGAAGATGAGGAGTAAATAAATAAACCCACGGGTGAATGAATGGCTTGATAGACATAAATCGAATCTTCCATAGAGATAGATATGGATCAAACAAGATAGATGAGGAGACAACGATGTCTGGCCTAAATTTATGACTACATAAACGAAGACGCCAAAATATGGATGTAAATGAATGGTAAAAAATTATTTTTTTCTTTTCTTTTTGTCAAAACGCTTTTGACTACCTTTTCTCCTTATGTACACGATATAAATCTTATATATATGTATATATAAATCTTCATATATATATATATATATATATATATATACACACTCTGACTATGCATCGGTGTGCTCGAATTGTTGATCGGAAATTAGTGGTACTGTAAGCAGCAAAGCCACTGGGCGTCCGGAAATGAAAAAGATATTGCCGAATAATTACCTGCACGCAACTTTAGTGGCTAAATTATGAATCGGCAAGGAACTATGTGGCGTTGCGCACTGATTAACTGCAACCCCGTGTGTAGCGAGGCACAGTATCCAATGTATCACTCCGATGGTTTCGATGTTAAAAGTGCCACTGACACCTCCGGCGCGCTTTTTATCAAACTACAGATTTACACCGCAACCACAACTATACTCTTGAATTTTTTTCCTTTCTTTCTGACCCCTTGTCTTTCCGCCTTGTCCCCTGTTCCAACCGGCTTTCATACTGCTCTTGCCCCCACACCCAACGATGGCATTCTCATCTTACATTTTTCCTGGGTTTCAGGCTGTCTGCCGATGTTTTCTTTATTTCCCCTCTTGTTCTCTTTCACTGACGTCTTCTTCTTTTTAATCTTAACATTTCTCATCCTGTTTTTCATTACCCCATTCCCCATTATTTGCTCTCGTTACTGGTCTATCACATACTGTCTTCACTTTCCTTTCCTTATTTGTAACTTTTTTTTTTTTTGGTAATATCTTTTCCTTTAAGCTCTTTTTGTGTATATTCTCCCTTGTTTTAGTCTTTCTCTCTCAATCTCATTCCTCTCCAGCCCTTTTGAGGCCTTTATCTTCTCTTTCTCTCTCTCCATATGACGTATAGTCCTTTCTCTCTCGTTCTCTCTCTTATTGTTCCCTTCCAATCTTTAATTTTTCTTTGTCAGTCTTGGTCTTAGGCCTTCTCTCCACATATATATTTCGCTTTAGATGTTTATCTATCTATCTATCTATCTATCCTAAGTTCTGTTTTTTTTTATTCTCCTTCAAAGTCATTATCAGATATAAGACTTGGTCTTAGTATTTCTCCGTTTGTTCTATCAATCCATCAATTATTTTCGAGGTTCTCAACCTTTTTCTCTCTTCTCTTAATGTTCATTGCCCATTCGGCGTAGCCTGCAGAATACACTAACTGTATCTCTGCAAAGGGGTAAAACCCTCCCTATGAGTGTCCTGATATGACGATTAACAATCTGATGGTGAGGTTCATGCAATTCAAGAGCTTTGGGGAATGTGGGGTACCCCTTCATTGCCATCGCTCCCAGGTCCACTCTGGCCCGGAGCAGTAAAACCTGATATGGTTCTATCTAAGGGTCAAATAGAACTAAACTGTGTACTAATGCTAAACTGAATAGTTTGAAATAGAACTGTTTATATGTTAAAAATGGATTTTGCATTAAATAACCTACAATGGTTGATATGCCATAAAACCAAACCAAGCAAAACTTAATCTATATATATATATATCATTCTTAGTTCTTGGCTTTCAGCCCACTCGGCCGGGGCTGTAGATTGCGCCGACTGTGTTTCTGTAGAGGGGTGAGATCCCTCCATCCAATGAGTGTCCGGGATATAATACTAAAATATTTCATGGTGAGACTCTAATCTTGGAGCTTTGGAGAATATGGAATACTCCTTCATTGCCATTATTCCCCGGACCACTCTGACCCAGAGCAGTAGTCTCTGTGAGAGTCCCATCTTTGGTTTAATTAAAACTGTTTAATCATTTAATATACTTGAAACCACTTAACTGTGTGCAAACAAATAAGCGCTGACTCATTGAAACATCTTACAAACTATTTGTTTACAAATCACTGCATAATACATGTTGAAAGGGGATATGGCATTAAGTTACCTACAAGGGTTGTGTGCCATAAAACAAAGCTAATCAACCAACCTAGGCTCTCTCTCTCTCTCTCTTCATATCCTTATCATTCAATATAGTTATCTTCTTTCAATCTATATCATTATCAATTCGAGGTAAAAGTATGAATAAAATTATTCTCTCTCAAGCCGTTGGTAAATAGTAGGGCAGTCTAGGCTTTTTAACTTTGATATAGCAACCTGTCAAGAAGGAAAATCCTGAATTCAAACCTTTAATTCTCCATTGAAAAAAAAAATTCTTTTGTCACTTTCTGCCACTGTGGAGAGGTTGGGTAAATGGATATATTATTTTTGATCCGAGGCTTTCTCTCTCTTGGTATCCTTCTCTTTCAGTGTTTTTTTTTATTGTCTCTCTCTATATCATTCGAAATCATTGGGTTTTTCTATCTTTTTATCCTTCTATTTCTACGCCCTTATCTTTTCTATCCATGTCATTCGATAGTCCTAGGCTTTCTCTCTCTTTTAGTGTCTCAATCTCTTCTCTCTCGTTCATAGTCTTTTTTTCCTCTTCTTTTTATCTTCCTCTTTTAATCATCTTACCTTTTATAGATCCATGTCTTTTTTAAATCTCGTTCTATTATTTTTCTTTAATTTCAATTCTTGCCCAAGTCGGCTTGGGCTGTAGAATACCTCCCTCCACCACAACGAGTGTCCCGGATATGACACTAAACAATCTGATGGTTAGGCTCTAGTAATGCTGGAGTTTGGGGAATACGGAATAACTCTTTATTGCCATCGCTCCCAGGTCCACCCTGGCTTGGAGTGGTAGCACCTGATAAGGCCTTATCTATGGGTCAAATAGAACTAAACTGTGTACATATGCTAAATTGAATTACTTTAAATAGAACTGTTTTGACATTTAAATTGCGTACATATGAGAAACTGGATTGATTGAAATAGAACTGTTTTGACATTAAAACCTCATACTTATTCTAAATTGAATTGTTTCAAATAGAACTGTTTATATATATATATAAATGGATTTGGCATTAAATAACCTACAATGGTTGATATGCCATAAAACCAAATCAAACCGAACTTATTTTCGTTCGTTCGTTCGTTCCTTCGTTCCTTCAGTTGTGTACTCCCTTGTTAATTTCGTAAATATTCTATCCCTATCCAATAGATTTTTCAATCAGCTGCTTTCAACCGTCTCTCAGAGCAAAAGGAATAGAGTACCCGAACTCACTGTTCAATAGTAACAGATCTGTGATATGAGTCTGTTAGTCAGGGAACTTCGGGCTATCGTGCCTCAGTTGATCACTTTCTTTATCTTGCCAACGACCTTTTTTTTCACATTATTGCACGTTATTTTTTTTATGTTACGTTTCGTTATTCAAACTCTTTTCTACCTTTCTCCATTTCCACCATAAACTTTCCTTTCTTCGTTTATTTGATTTTTCATTCCTTTTTTTTTTTTTTTTTGCATTACTAATTCAGTAGCCTTGTCTCGTTTTTACTCATAAAATATCTTCCGTCTTGGATGAGATTTTATAAATTTTAATCAACAACATGTCTGACGTGTGTAAAAAGTGAAACTGCTTTTAAGAATGTTCTAGATTACTATTTATGTGATGAGGCTTTAAAAGTCTAAAGGGCTATTCTAAGGTTATCTGCTTTTAATTACATATATATAGTTCTCTTTGGGTGTTCGTGCCTGGTAAACGTTAAAACGATAGGGTCTCTTGAAATCATTTTTGGCATGAAGATTCGTCAGACATCAAATTAAAGGACAGGCTATATGAAGTAGTCATTTGGGACTGTTAAGAAAGAAAGATAAAAAATATCTTGCAGTCTTTCTCTAGGAGATAAATTCTAAATATACTATATCAATGTTGATCGAAGCGGTAATAATCCTAGCTACCATATTTAGATTTTATATACCCGACTTAATATATTTATAACCTTTATTGACTTCCATACAAAACAAATTGTATCTTTTCAATTTATTATAGGTGAATGAGTCGGAACATTATATGAAGGTGTTGTTAGGAAATATTTATACTCAATACAATTATATAGAATGAAACGCAGTTTCTTCCAAGCAGTGATCGTGTCGATACTACTATATGGATGCACTACATGGACGCTAAATAAACGGCTGTTGAACAAGTCCTGGAGGCAACACCCCACAAAGCAGCAGCTGTACGGCCACCCACCACCCATCACGAAAACTATCCAAATTAGACGAGCCAGACATGCAGGACACTGCTGGAGAAGTAGGGAGGAGCTCATAAGTGATGAACTCCTATGGACCCCTCTACATGGCCGAGCAAAAGCAGGACGACCAGCTCGAACATATACGATACGGGTTGTAGCCCAGAGGACCTGCCGGAAGCAATGAACGATAGGGAGAGGTGGCGAGAAAGGAACAGAGATATCCTTGCTGATGGCACGACAAGATGATGATGATATATATATAATATCCAGTCAGCGTCCGAAGACAGTGCGTGTGGACGTGCTCAAATTAGAATGGGTTGACATACAGAGAAGCCCTACTCGTGTTTCTTAATGTTTCTAACACCTACTGGTTTGACCCCCTCTACCCACGCCTGAGAACTTTAATTTTTTTTTTTTTTTTTTGTTGCATATGAACTGTAATTCAATATTTGCTGTTCTGCAACTTCAAGTATTGCATGGAAAAAGTCATTTGACGAGACGGAGAGTAGAGTAATATTCTCTGCCGAAATAAATTTATTTTACAACTTAACCAGGTTTGAGTGTCCATCTAATTACACTATATATATATATATATATATATATATATATATATATATATATATGGTATTGGAAGTAATTGGCCTTACCCTACCATATTGTCTACTGTTTATAGTCAATACAATTATTTATATATATATATATGGCATTGGAAGTAATTGGCCTTACCCTACCATATTGTCTACTGTTTATAGTCAATACAATTATATATATATATATATATGGTATTGGAAGTAATTGGCCTTATCCTACCATATTGTCTACTGTTTATAGTCAATACAATTATATATATATATATATATATATATATATATATATGGCATTGGAAGTAATTGGCCTTATCCTACCATATTGTCTACTGTTTATAGTCAATACAATTATATATATATATATATATATATATATATATATGGCATTGGAAGTAATTGGCCTTACCCTACCATATTGTCTACTGTTTATAGTCAATACACTTATATATATATATATATATATATATATATATATATATATATATATGGTATTGGAAGTAATTGGCCTTACCCTACCATATTGTCTACTGTTTATAGTCAATACACTTATATATATATATATATATATATGGTATTGGAAGTAATTGGCCTTACCCTACCATATTGTCTACTGTTTATAGTCAATACACTTATATATATATATATATATATGGTATTGGAAGTAATTGGCCTTACCCTACCATATTGTCTACTGTTTATAGTCAATACAATTATATATATATATATATATATATATATATATATATATATATATATATATATGGCATTGGAAGTAATTGGCCTTACCCTACCATATTGTCTACTGTTTATAGTCAATACAATTATATATATATATATATATATATATATATGGCATTGGAAGTAATTGGCCTTACCCTACCATATTGTCTACTGTTTATAGTCAATACAATTATATATATATATATATATATAGTATTGGAAGTAATTGTCTATACCCTACCATATATCAGTAAGATATATGAAACACTTAGCTCTACCTGTCACGCTCGTCTATTATCAATTAATAGACTGGATAAATTCTCTTTGACTGATTAGCTTACCAAGAGTAAAGGGTCCATTCCAGATTTACATTTAATCGTCTCAACAAGAAGAGATGGGTTATTGTTTTTACCTTTTGTTCAAAGTCGATGCAATAGCTTTAACCGGAAGTTGAATACGCCTTGCGAGTTGCAATGCAAAATGATTCATAATTTGCATTGCAAACGCCCTCTAAACAAATACAATGCAATAAAATAAGTTGTGCAATGCTTCACGCAAATCTTAAAACACACACACACACACATATATATATATATATATATATATATATATATATATATATATATATAAGTTAGCGTACCAGACGTGGTTCGGGTGAAAAAGATTTCTAGTCTGATAAATGGAGAAATTCCATTAAAACATTTTACGAGAGAGAAGAATGAAAGCTGATCAAATTGAAATTTTTTTCAATAATTAATGGAATTTTTAATTATGGTAGACATTTTCTTAATATTTCTTCTCAAACTAGAAATTTACAGTCATGCCAGATTTCAAAAACTATATCTCCTAGCCAAATAGATATATTGTTGCTAATAGAAGAATACATTTTTGGAAAAAAAAATTCCCAATCAGACGATAAAGAGTAATAGATTTTAAAAAATGAGATTCTATTTGAAGATTTCACGAAAAATTGTTTAGAAAAAGAAATTAAGTGGGTATTTTGAGGAACTGTCGGATGAAATACTGAGCAGGATTTGATTTATAGGGAGGTATAGTATCAATCGTTTCTATATTCTGTACAAGGATTTTTTAAGGTTAATGTGAAAAGGGGAGATGCCCGAGGAGACGTAATAAACAATCAAACAAATAATTCTAATAAAAATCTGAATGATTTTTCGAATAAATCAACTTCCATACCCGTTTGGCTTTGTATTTTTCTCAGACGTTTTAAAAGTTCCTGATCATGAACATTTTTATAAAAATCCAATTAATTAAAAAACAGATTTTTCTCCGATTTTGACACTTTTTTTAAAAACACAAACATGTGGTTTTTATCGTATTTCTTACCATACTTATCATCATCATCATCATTAGGTCATACTTAAAGCCTGGAGTTCTTTGAATCTGTCCCTCTCCATTCACCTATATCGTTCATCGCTCCTGACAGGCTCCCTCGACGGCATCTGGTGTCCGCTCAGAGCTGATTTTATATATATTTCTATCACACCGCTCTGGCAGGATGCGACAAAGTTTTCCTTCTCCTAGAGTGGTTGCCATATCAAGATTAAAGAGTCAAATCTGTCCAACGATTTACCTATATCTGGAAAGAGAAAAATTGTAGTCGTACTTTTCCCAAAGGCATAAGCGAAATGTGAAATGCAAATAATATCGTCCAGGATTTGAACACGTGTCCATTTCTTAGGACAGTAACCATTACTTCACGAACGCCTCTTCAGAGCTGATGTAAGAAATTGATCGGCTGCCACTGGTTTGTCCAGGTGTAGTAGTCCATAGGATAACCCTATTTACCAACCCCTCCGCTCGGGCAGGGTATGACACAAGGTCAATTTTTAAGCGGAGTTTAACAGGTTTCAATTCAGAGTTTTCCTTCTAGACTAGTTGCCTGGTAAAGAACACAGTCTGACCTACTATTTACCCATATCTGGAGGGAGAATAACTGGATTCATACCTTTCCCAAGGGTATTAGTATTATGTGAAATGCAATCAGTCTCGTCCTGGATTTGAACTCGTGTCGCCGTGTCCATTTCCTATGACGATAACCATTACACCACGGGCACCTCCTAAGAAAAGAAGTCCATAGGATAACCTCTTTTATGATTTTGTTTTCACTTTATCAGGATAAAGAATGCAGACGTGAAGGAAATAGAAGACATTGTACGTTCTCGTTAATTTCATGCCACAATATTATTCACGTAGCTTTATTACTCAGTGATAATAGGATTTAGCCGTTTGTCTTTGGTTGTGAAATGCGCTAGTCTCATTCAGGTATCCATTTCTTTGTGTTAAAAAACTCCTCAGAACTCTCAAAAAGCTATTTTTTTACTCGTCCGTTCTCAAAATGCCAAAAAATATAAGAAATGAAGAAAAGAAAAACTCTGTTAATCAATTCATATTTCTTATACCTTTAGAACTTGTAACTTTGCGGTTTAGATAGATTTTTTCTTGTTCGCTATTCTTCTTAATAGCTCACATTCATTTTCATATCAACCTTTCTGCCTACGTCTTTCTTTCTTTTTCCTATTTTTTCTTTCCTTTGTATTTCTTTAGACTTATTTCTTTCGTTCTTCTCTTTCCTCATCGTCATCCTTCTCTCCTTAATTTACATACCAGATATGAAAATATGACCGAAAGTAAAGCATGGAACACCCTCCTCACCACTCGGCATTTTGGGTAGAAAATATAATGGATGATCCAGTCGATTCTTATTAACTTTATTTCACGTTACTTTCAACACTTTATTTCTTTCTCGATTTTTTTCCTTACACAAGCCTATTTTCTTTTCTTTGTTATTTCATTACCTGACGTCATAAGTATGTTTATTTTACTCCTCCGCTAAACAGTAGGGTTTTTTCCCCGTCTTAAACAACCTAGCCTCCAGTCATAGACAGCAGTGTTGTATAGCCATGACCATGATTAACTATACAAACACATAATACATATACATCTACATATGCATGCAGAATCATAACAAGACACACAATAACAACGACGCAATAAAGACGAGTGACACAGTTCTTAGAGAAATATACCTCTCACTTTATTTGAAAGGGTTGTGTGCAAGAGGGAGTTGGAGACGGAACAGAACTGCAACACATAGACCCCCACTCTTATGGCCATCAGCGTTTCTTTCCCGTTCTCCAGGGCGGCTCAACCGGGGGCGTGGGGGCCAACCTCTCTGGGTGATGGTTTTCTCTACCGCATCTTATCTCTAACTGATCTGGTCTCCAAACTGCTCAATCGGAGGCCTGAGGGCTCCCTCTGCTGGGTAATGGCTTTCTCTACCGCATCTTATCACCAACAGGCCTGGTCTCCAAACACTGACTTCCTGTCTTCACCGAGTTATATAATCGCCCACTCAATATTTCCCCATAACTGGCCATCGGAATATGCACTTCCGCCGTCTTTGGAATGGCATGTTTGATCGTCATTGAATGGAAATATTTTTCATGCAGTTCACAGGTCACTCTCGTCCAGTGCATCAGTTTGTGACTGTACCGTGGGATTTTAACCCTGTCCCATATTGTCAGCCAAGCTCGCCCACGCCAATGGAATATGCACATCCACCGTCTTTGGAATGGCGTGTTTGGCGGGGTCGGAGGTCAATATAAAACAGCAGAAATAAAATTGAGATTGAGGGACGTATAAAAAAAGGGTAATCGCTTCGTCTTCCGAGGTAGTTCTTGCTTTGTATCGCTGAGTTCATAGCTAGGCGCCTGAGGCGCCTTCAAAATGGGAATTGCTGACGGGATCAAACATTGTTTGTGACGATCACGCATGGGTCTTGATTTGTACTTCCCCGCAAAAAAAAAAAATAAATAAATAAAAAATAAAAATAAATAAATAATAAAAATAAGAATAAAATAAAATGAAATAAAATCAATGACTCCGTGTCAAATCTTACCTGGTGGGAGGTTGGATAAATATCATACAAAGAAGAGTGACAAAAATAATAAAAAGGGTAAAAGATTCCAGTAACAGGAAGAGATTAGAGAAATTACGACTAACTACTACTAACTATGACTAGCGAAGGCATTGACAGCTATCGGTCGTATGGAAGTCAGATCTATCTGATAAAATAAACACAATTTTTCCCAAGCTGTGGTCGTGTCCATATCAGGGTATGGATGCACCACTTGGACGCTAACGAAGCTTATAGAGAAAAAAAAAATGACGGCAATTGCTCAAGGATGCTACGAGCTATATCAAACAAATCCTGGAAGCAGCATCCCACAAAACAGCTGCTGTGCGGCCACCTACCTCCCATTTCGAAGATCATCCAAATTAGACGAACAGTGCATGCGAGACTCTGCTGGAGGAGCAAGGATGAACTCATAAGAAACGTTTTGCAATGGACCCCTTCTCAAGAAGGCGGAAGTGAAGGACGACCAGCTAGAACTTATCCACAGCAGCTCTGTATGGACACAGGGTGTAGTCTGGAAGACTTGCCGGAAGCGATGGATGATACAGACGGGTGGCAAGAGAGAGAGAGAGTTAGGGAAATCCGTGCGAGCAGCACGAAATGATGATGATGATGATGATGACTTTTCACGAAAGATAATCGAGAGGTGATCTAATTGAAACTTTTCAGTATTCCCCCTTGAACTGGAAATTTACTGTTATGACAGATTAAAAAAAACAACTTGTCACTAACCAAATGGATTTTTTTGCTAAGATTAAATTGGATGGTTTCAGCAAAAATTGTAAAAAAAATATTAGGGTAGGAATTTTGGGAACTATCAGATGAATTATTTAACTGAATTAGACCAGTGTGTGTGTGTATATATATATATATATAGTATTAATAGTGTCTACGGTCTGTGCAAAGATACGTTTTTTAAAAAAGGTTGATGTGAGGATTTTGTAAAAAGGGAGATGCCCAAGGAGGCTTAACAAGAAATTAAGAGATCTGTATAATGACTTTATGGACCCCACCCGTGTACTCGTATTATTTGACCGTAAATGAGTTACCCAGTCGGCTGGGGCTGTAGAATACGCCGACAGCACCTGTGCCGAGGGGTAAGACCGCCCCCAATGAGTGTCCTAGATATGACACTAAACAGTCTGATGGTGAGATTCCATTAATGCTGAAACATTGGGGAATGTAGAGCACCCCATCATTGCCATTGCTCCCAGGTCCACTCTGGTCCGGCGTGGTAGCACCTGTTGTATAGCCACATACATATACAAATACATGCGGAACATAATCAAACACAATGTCGAACTTCAATGAACGAACGAACACACTTTATAAAAATATATCTCTCACACTTTATTCTCGAAAGGGTTAATGTTTCTGTGGTGTGTGAGAGGTGAGTTGGAGACGAGGACTAACTGCTACATATTGACCCAAGTTCTTCTGACCATAGCAGCACTTCTTTCGCATTCTGGCTGGGCTGTTCAACCGTGGGTCACTGAGGACCCAAAGCCCTCTGTCTGCCGCTGGCTCTCACGCGGGCATCTTGTCCTCGACTTGCTCCAACTGGAACTGCCCCCCCCTCTGTGGCACCTGGTTAGATGATAGTCTTACATCCATCTGTTTCTGCTGTTCCTCCGCTTAATTACGCAGGTGCATATCTTGATTGATGACTCGGTCAAGGGTCAATATATCACACACCTAATAGGGCCCTATCTATGGGTTGAATAGAACTAACGGCATACTTACGCTAAACTGAACTGTTTGACTAAAATGAATAGCTTAGAATAGAAATGTAGAAAGGGTAGAACTATATATATATATATATATATTGTTCTACCCTTAAAAAGGGATACAATCATTCGAGTTGGTACTTGAGTGGAAAGGAACAGTCAACATGTTCGTAGGATAAAGAAAGGGTTTTATGGTAAGAGAGATACAATGAGACAGACAAGGAATAGTGAGGCATGCTACTCATTCCCGAAGCAAGGACGGGTGTAATGCCGTGCTTACTGTATATATATATATAGTCACTCCACATAACTGAGTGGGGTTGTGGGATATTCCATTACTTCATATATTGCACGGTTTGGTATTGAATAACCCACATGGGTTGAGGTGTAAACCAAATAAACTTTAACCTTGACAGCAGTTTATTATTTATAGTTTAGTCTTTGTTCATTTCGTATATGGGAGAGTTCCTATGAAGATATTTTCAAGGAAACTGTTTTAGTGTGTTGCCTCATTCCAATGAACATATTTAAGATGAATTCTTATTTATACGTTTCTGCAATTGAGAGAATTGTTTCTAAATAATGGATTCAAAGACTTTTATTGCCTTCTTGCAGTTTGCGTCACATAGAAGGGAAATTAATACGAATAGTCCAAACTACCTGATGCTTTGATTAGGCTCAAATTAATCAACGGAACTCACGTGTTTCGCCCGCCGACACCGGTCTGATCAAAGCAGAGTCAATCTGAAAAAGAAAATGGCCAACAGAAATAGCGGAAAAATGAGAGACTTGGTCTGGAGAGATAGTTGAGAGGAAAAGGAAAGAAAAGAAAGGGATTAATGGGAGTGAATTGATAAGAATAAAATAGGAATTGTTCAAACTAGTTGGAAAGTCGCTCTACAGAGGGTAAAGAGTTTAAAATGCGATATGAATAGGAAGACAAGGATTTGATAAAAGAAAAATAAAGATATTGAGAGATAAAATATTTTCGGTGATAAATATAAATTGTCCCATCGATGGGGCTTAGAATATGTACATTGTAACCCTTGAAAAAAGAGGGCTCCTAGGTATGACAATAACTGAATCTGGCGGTGGGGCTCGAGATCTCGAGAATGTTGAATACTCTTTCGTTGACATTACTCCCAGGTACACTGTGTTGGAGTGGTAGTTCCTTTTAGAGTCTCGTCTATGAGGAAGATAGTTTTGTTAATTTTTTTTTAGATTCGATAGAAATACATAAAACTGGAAAGTACCCGTGGTGTAATGGCTATCGTCGAGATCGTAGGAAATGGACACGGTGACACGAGTTCAAATCCGGACAAGACTGATAGCATTTTCACATAGCGCTAATACCCTTGGGAAAGGTATGAATCCAGTTATTCTCCCTCCAGCTATGGGTAAATAATAGGGCAGACTGGGTGTAAATCCTTAGTATTAGATAGGAATACGTGAAAGTAAACGACTGTAATTGTCTTTAATTGGAATCATTTTGAGATGAGGCTTCTTACTCTGAGAATTAATTTTTATTTATTGCGGACTTTTTATCCTCATCTTGGTAGTTTTTGTGTTGTTTCTTCTTTTCCTATGTTTCGGCCAAATTTCACCTCTGGCCTTACCTATACGACTGTGTGTAAATTATTAGTATTTGATAGGAATACTTGAAACCATACCACCACGTGTAAATAATTCGTATTGGAAAACTTGATATATACCTGTAAAAACTTGATCTCATATAACAGCATAAAAAAGAATTTTAACAAAACAGATCGCTTGGAGCCAGAGGCACCCCAAAATGAGATAATGTCGATGGTGTCAGCCATTTTTTTGTAACGACAGCGGACGAGTCTCGAATTGAGCATGTCCCGCCACTCACCTACCATAAATTGACCTTGTGTCATGATTGATACATATCAAGTAATTATTGGTTGGTTCAAGTCACGTGAGTGTTAACGCGCCACTCTTTGAAAATCTTAGTAAATATTCCGCTTTATAAACAAAACTGCCCATATCGAGAGGTGAGGAAAAATAACTATTGTCATGCGAGTGTCGATATGGTGGTAATAATTGTGGCCGGGTTGAGTTGATTGCTCGGTGCCCTTGAAGAGAAATGGCTCGGGGATCAAGCATTGTTTTTTTTGTTTTTTTTAAGTCCACGCACGAGTCTTGACTCTTGCGTGCCTTTCTTCCACTATAAAATGACTTAATGTCAATTCTGACTCGGTGGAATTCGGAAAAATATCATATTTGACACTTTCCCGTGTATCATATACTTCAAACATTACCGTGTTTGCATTTTAGCTGATAACTCTGAAAGGCTGCATTTTTATTGATTCTCCTTTGTGTAAACGTATCTCTTTCTCTCTCTCTCTCTCTCTATATATATATATATATATATATATATATATATATATATACCAGGGTTGGTAAAAAAAAATTATCAGCCCAATCAAGAAAGCAGCCCAGTCGGCTGGAGCTGTAGAATACACCCACTGCATCTCCCCAAATGAGTAATACTCCACTATCCAATGTCCTGGATATGACATCAAATCATCGGAGGATGAGGCTCCAGTCTTCAAAATTTGGGGAATATAGAGTGCTCCTTCATTGCCATTGCCCCCAAGTCCACTCTGACCGGAATAGTAGTCCCTGATCACGTCCCATCTATGGGTCAAAAATAACAAACTAAGCGAGCAAAGAAATGACTGAAGTTAAATAGTGACAGTTATATAACAATACTGTTCCCGTGGTGTAATGGTTATCGTCGTAGGAAATGGACACGGCGACACGAGTTCAAATCTTGGACGAGACTGATTGCATTTCACATAGCACTAATACCATTGAGAAAGGTATTAATCCAATTATTCTCCCTCCAGCTATGGGTAAATAATAGGGCAGACTGGGTGTTTCAGCCTTGGTGAGGCAGCTTGTCTAGGAGAAGGAAAACTGGGTTCAAACCTGTTAAACTCCGCTTAAAAATTGACCTTGTGTCATATCCTGCCCGAGTGGAGGGGTTGGGTAAATAGGATGAAACTGGAAATTATTTCAATCTAGAATAGATACTGGAAGATACAATTATTTAATAAGGATTATTATTATCAATTACTTGAGACCATTTAACTATGTGCAAACAAATGACTGTTAATGAATTGAAATGATTTCTTGAGACCATATAAAAATGTGTAAATCATTAGTATTATATAGGAATACGTGAAAGTATACGACGATGTGTAAATTATTTGTATTAGATAGGAATACTTGAGACCATACCACCATGTGTAAATAATTCATATTGGAAAACTTGATATATACCTGTGTATGTGTATGTATATATATATATATATATATTAAGGAAATACGTTACGTTTTTAAAACAAATTTCGAACTCTGATGCAGTTTGAAAACAGTACGTCATTAACGAAAATAGAATGTTTAAAACTTTCTAATTTTATTTCGTTTCATTTAAAAAATTAAATCTGAAAAACGTCCGAATATATGTCACACATCTAAATTCCCTGATGAAGGTTTAACGTAAAAACAAGTTGCCGAACGCGCTGTGAGATTTAGAGAAAACGCAAGGGTGTGAGATATGAAAAAGCTGGTGTAAATGTAGATATATGATACATAAAACAATATAAACCGATAGAAATATTTGGACGATGTCCGCAGAGACTGAGATTAATCGATATCGAGATAGAAAGAAAAAGAATGTGACCCGATTTCACAACCAGATGCATGAATGTATGTATAAATATAAATGTGTGTGTGAAAATGCATAGATGGGTATATATATATATATATATACACCCCTGTGCAAATGTATTAATCTCTGCCTGGATGGGTGTATATATATATATACGCACACACAAATAACCATCTATGCAGAGAGTAAAAGATTTGCACGTATATATATATATATATACACCCATCTATGTAGAGATTAAAACATTTGCACACGTGTATATATATATATATATATATATACCCATCTATGCATAGATTAATGCATTTGTACACACACATATACCCCTGTGCAAATGTATTAATCTCTGCCTGGATGGGTGTATATATATATATATACACACACACAAATACCCATCTATGCAGAGAGTAAAAGATTTGCACGTATATATATATATATATATATATATACACACCCATCTATGCAGAGATTAAAACATTTGCACATGTGTATATATATATATATATATACCCATCTATGCATAGATTAATGCATTTGTACACACACATATACACGTGTGCAAATGTTTTAATCTCTGCATAGTTCGGTATATATATATATATGTATACATACATGGGTGCAAATGTTTGATCTATGCATAGATGGGTGTATATATATATATATATATATATATACATACACGTGTATGTGTGTGTGTGCGCAAATCTATGCATAGATATGTGTGTGTATGTGCGCACGCATCTTAAATGGGAGATATTGATATGTCTGCATGAGAATACCATCTGAAATGGATCGGAAGATAAACACACACTCACATATATATATATATATATATATATATATAAATGAAAAGACTGAGATGTTAAGAAAAATCCGTTCCTTTCCATAAGTGCGTTCAGAATCTTTAGTGACCTCTTGCGTTTTCAACTAGCGAAACGGAGCCGACCTGACCCGAACCCACAGCGGGTCGGTCGAGGCGCACCTCTCTGAAGATGAAGTTCGAAAAGTTTCGCTCGAAGCCACGTGGATTTACTGTGGGAAGATGCAATCAAATTATACGCTCCTCCGAGCCACGTCGGTGCCTTGCTGGGCGGCCGAAATTGCATTTACGAAGAGGAATTGAAGAATTTTACAAGATGCAGCCGAGGTCTGTTTGTGCAAGATCTGAGAAGATGAAAAATTTCTTCCAACTGGTTAATAGATTCAGTTAGACGCATCAACAGAATGTAACAAAGACAAAAGACAGAGAAGTGATTTATACATGTGTACAACTAAATATATCTGCGCATATATATATATATATATATATATATATGTGTGTGTGTGTGTGTACAAACACTGATATGTATCCAAACTCACTCTGAAAAGCATAAAAGATAGAGTATTAATACTGCTCTGCTTGTGGGGATTTGAGCACTTTCTTCATTCATTCATTCAGGTATTTACCCTAATAATTATATATGGTGTAGCTTTTTCACGCACACACACACACACACACACATATATATATATATATATAATAGATTTATACAATCCCAAAAATTCAAGTAATTGTGATGAGTGTGTAAATATATATATATATACCCATGCTGAGAACTTGGTAGAATACAAATGACGAGACTGCTTTTTGATGTAAGAAAAATACGACCACACACACACATATATATATATACACAAACAAGTAGGAACAGATACATATATAAACGTATTCGTATCTATGGATTGAAAGGACCGTTGAATATATTCTGAGGGACAGAGAGAGTGAAAAAAAGAGAAGTTCATAGTGATTGGTAGAAAAGTAAAAGAATTCGAGAGAGGGAAGCTAAATATCTATCTATCTATCTATCTATATATATATATATATATATCTAGAGAGAGAGAGAAAGGTTTGTAGCGAGAACGAAAAATGTAGAAATATACAAAACAATCTAATCAATAATAAGGGTGCTCATTTTATGAGTATACCCTGGGGTTCTATAGTTTTCCTCTACCCACACTCTTCTACGAAACTACCCCGACTTAATTTCACCCGTTTCAACCATGAGGCTTTCTTCACATCCACCCGAACAAGTCATTCCACCTTTGCTGTAACATTTCTAGGCTCAAAGATAAACTTCATTTGCGAATTCGCTCTCTGATGCGAAAACTGATCAAATCAAACACCTGGCGATGCACTGACATCAAAAATGCTGTCAGTCCTTTCTAATAACCTGCTGGTTAGAGTATTGGATTGGTAGTAGGGAGGGTTGTAACAAATTAAGGGACATCTTTGCTAGTTTTATGCAGTTGATAAAAACGTGCAACCCCCCCCAAAAAAAACCAATAAAAAAACCCAAAAAAAACCAAAACAAAAACAGGTTTTGCATTACCAAATTTGTATCGTAGTTATCAAATCTTTTAGAATAAATACTAAATATTTGCTACCAGTGAAATCATGGTTGGCAGTTGAAATGCCAAATTGATGTAACGACCAACAAGATAAAAACTCACGTCCATTTCCTCGATTGTAATGATTGATATTTGATCCTTGAATATATATATATATATATATATATATATATATACTAATCTAATATCTACCAGCATTCACGGTACCAGAAAAAAAACCCGCCAGGAACAAGAGATAACAGTATCTCGAATCACCGCCCGGGGGAAAAAGAAAAAATTATAGGTCAAAAAGAAAGAAAAGGCCAACCTCGTCCGACCCCTTGAAAAAAATCAAGGGATACGCAGTCAGTTGGTCAAAAGAAAACTAAAATCTTCCGTGAATCCTGCAATGCTACAATTACAAGAGTGCTCAACACAAGTGGAGCCAATTATAGAATTAACTTAAATCACGAGTCGGAAATCTTCTACTAAAGTTTCACCTTATCGGATCATCAGGAAGCCTAACTCCAACGTACTTGTGTAGTTACGCTTCCTGATGATCCGATAAGGTGAAACTTTAGTAGATTTCCGACTCGCGATTTAAGTTAATTTATATATATATATATATATATATATATATATATATATATATATATATATATATATTCCAAAGCTTAATTCCTTTAACAGAACAGTCACCTATTCCGATCAATTCCGTGTGAGGTTTTTCAGCCGAATAGAAGAGGAATGAAGTGATATGACATTTGGATTGATTTCAGTCTCAATTCAGTGATCAAATACACTTTCCTATAATAGTTTACATATAAGTGTTCGTGTGTGGACCAGCGAGAGCGAAGGTTATAATTAATCTCCGTCCCCCTTGTGAAATATTTTCTTGTCTTTTTTCCGTTTAAAGTCATTTCACCAACTTTACTATTTAGCTGATTTTACACAACCATCCATCCAATCCCCTCAATACTGTGCAGGAACCGGGCCTCTCCCAAGGTCGGTATGACACGGGAAATAAACAATTTACCCAGTCTACCCAAATACACTGAAACATAACGTTTATATGTAATTCTATCCCCATTTCTTTGTATATTATTACGAAAATTATTGAACCAATTTGGGAATTTCAAAAATATTCCTTTGAAATAAAAGAGTGCTTCAGGTTTGAACAGAGTTCTGTCATCGGATTTTGGGTGGCTGTAAAATGCAAACCATATCAAATTTACCGAAGAATGGGTGGTGTTTAAGAAAAAAGCACGTTTTAGGTTTATAAATGGGCTAATCATGACTTCGTTACGACGAGCTTGAGTCGAAAACACAATTGATAGAGTGAAAAAACACTCTCAGGTAAAAAAAAAATTCCGTGCGCAGTAGTCAGTAAAGAAGGTCATACTGACAATCTTCTGGGACATGAACAGACCCATCGACACGTGGCTAACGAAGGCATGGACGGCTATCGATAAGCTATCGATCATATGGAAATCAGACCTGACAGATAAAATGAAACGCAGTGTCTTCCAGGCAGCGGTCGTGTCGATACTGCTGTATGGATACACTACTGTGTAAATAACAGGTGCATCCAGTCGAGGAATATCAGGATATAACCTTGACCGTGGACGGGTTGAATTAAGTGCGATTTGTGACGCCCACAAGAAGAAGGTGGATGTTGAACAATTATATAACCCGGGTGAAGACAGGAAGTCAGGCGGTTGGAGAGAAGATGCTGGAATGAGGAACATGTCCCAGAGAGGCTAGGCCCAGGCTTCTGGTTGAGCAGCCCAGGAGAACGAGAAAGAAACGCTGTTATGGCAATAAGAGTGGGGGTCAATATGTTGCAGTTCTGTTCGGTCTCCAACTCCCTCTCACAGTAAAACCTTTAGTAACCCTTTCGAACCCTTTCAAATAAAGTGACAGGTATATTTTTCTAAAGAACTGTGTTGTTCGTCCATATTGAGTCGTCGTTATGATTCCGCATGCATTTGTGTATGTATAGTTTTCATAGATATATAACAATTAGTTACAACAATATGTTTCTAAAATTAATTGTAAACAATGAAAATGACTCAACATAGCGTGATTTTTATTAGAGTAAAATTTCAAAACCACTCTAAACAATTTCCAAACCAGTATAATAGAAAGGTGGCGAACTTGTGATTATTGTTGATTAAGGAGGTATCTTGTACCATTTTTGAACTCTTTGGAATGACGCGACTATTGGCGAACACTCTACCCCCAAGGCCCATGAGCCAGTACAAAAAACATAATTGTATTTAAATTCTTAGTATTTTGTTGGAATCCTGGAAACCATATGACTGTGTGCAAATAGTAACTAAATTCTGTCGATCGTGTTGATTGATGATCTGCGAGATGCATTTTTTGTTGATATTGTTTGAGGTTTTTTTTTGGTAGTTTTGGTGCGATATTTATTTCGTAGTAAAGGTTTATTATTTGTGAGAATGCTTTGGTTAGCATGTAAGTTGTTAAAGAGGTTAAGCACATCTGTGCTTGGATTGATAGACCAATCAGCTGAGTTCGTAAAATACACGACTGCATCTCTGCAGAAGGGTAAGAACCTCCCGACCAACGAGTGCCCTGTGTATGACACAAAACCATCTGATGGTTAGGCTCCCGAAATGCTGAAACTTTGGGGAATGCGGAGTACCCTTTCATTGCCATCGCTTCCAGATCCTCTCAGGCTCTGATAGGTTGCACAAGATATGGTCCCATCTAAGGGTCAAATAGAAATGTTTGACAATCAAACTGAATGCAAAAAAATGATTGGCGACTTTAGTCGAGAGTGACTCGAAGGCACCCTTTTCAATAGCTACTACACCGAGGTTTAGGAGAGGGTGCTAATCCTTTCCCTGGATTGCTCCACTTTACCCTTGATCCTCACCTTATAATGCTGAGTGCTAAGCAAAGCGGCATCAAGTACCATTTTTTGAGTCCTTGGTATCACTCGACCTGGAATTGAACCTCGGTCTCCCGGGCCATTGGCAAACACTCTACTCATTAGGTCATAGCCCGGTATATAATTTATATACACACACACACACACAGTGTAACAAGGATATAAGAGAGTTGTCAGGACCGGAGAATAAGTCTCTAATATCCAGGTTTCGCTTATACCCGGGTTTGGTCTATTTTGTTTAGGTAACACAGGTTCTAATTGGGGTCCAGAGAGAATCTCTCTTATATCCGAGTTACACTATATATAATAAAATAAAAAAAAAATAAAAAAGGTTTTGTCTCAGATTTGTCCTGAGTTTAATTTTCACAGATTAAAAATAACAAAAGAAACGTTTTCTCAGAAAGGTGTGTCCATATTTTTGCCAGGGGAGAGTCCCGATTTTTCCAGAGGGTGGTGTAATCATTATGCTCGATTTGATCGATGAAACCAAGCGATAAAAGATTTTGACACCATGTGATTTTCTTTGCTGAGCAAGAAGTGTGTTGGAATTCTACCCTCATCACCCGCATGTAATTAGGAATCACCCGGGTACGAAGTGTACTGGAATAGATTGGTTCGTTTGGTAGATGACAAATTGTTTTCGGTCAAGATATTCTTTTTTTCTGTGTGTGTTTTTTCTAATCTCTAGATCTTCCTGTCGGAAGGACTGAGAAAATCTTATTGTATCCACCCAAAAAGGGGTGATCTGAATTTGACACAGAACCACATCTGTAGATGAGGCTTAAATTCTGAACCTCTGAATCGTGAGATATACATTTTCATTGCCATTACTTAGAAGTTTACTATAACCCTGGTTTGGTTTTATGGCATATCAACCACTGCAGGTTATTTAATGCCAAATCTGATGAAAATATATGTATTAGATTTATATGATTTTCAAACAAAAGTCAACTAAGTTAAATGTTTACAAGTAGTGCTATGGATCACTAACATCAGTCATTTGTTTACGCACAGTTAAATGATCAAACAGTTCTATTTAGCATTAGTCAATAAAGTAAAATAGTTCCAAGTATTGCTATATATCACTAACAATTCAATGAAACATCAGTCATTTGTATATACACAGTTAAATAATCAGATTTTTTCAAGCTATCCAATTTAGCATGTCATTTGTTTGCAATCAGATTAAATGTCTAAAAGTTCTATTTGACCCATACAGAGGACCTGACCCGGGCCAGAGTAGAAATTGGCCTCCATGATAGATAGATATTCATAGACTAAGATTATAAACTTAATTTTGGGGACTATGAACAGTTAGCTTGATAGATAGATATTAACAGAATAAGAGAGATAGGCAGAAAGACGAAAAAAAATTGTAACCACAAATATATACACAGAAACAAGTTAAAAGACTTAGGTATTAAGAAATTGAAATACATGAATAGACTGAAATAGATAGAGAAATTGATAGATATTAACGAATTGAGATGGATAGATTTCTTGATAGATATTAACAGAGATAGATAGTTTGACGCTAACATACTGAGCTATATAGGTAGACAAACAGACATAACTTAGGAGACTAAGATAGATATGAGTGATGGGTAGAAATCTTTTCTTTTGATGAATGCTTCTTCTTCTCTGAAGCTGCAGAAGACATTACATGACTCACCTTGCTGTTGTCTACATTCCTTGATGCCATTAAAACTAGTAAACCACGTCTACACCCTAATCTTTTTACAAGCTGCAAATGAAACAGCTTAGCTTCCTTTACCTTCCACTTTCCACACAAAGGATTTCGAAAGAATCCAGTTTCCCAGAAATTTTAAGCAACCACTATTTCGTTTACTAACAGATCACCTTCACCCTCACGATTTCCACCGAGACAATAATAGGCTAAACTTATTCCATATTGTTACAGGATACACACACATACACATATCTATAATGTGTGTGTGTGGGTGGGTGCATATTTGTTTTTACAGCCGGGTAGTTCCTAATGAAAGAAATATATATAAAACTATTTAGAGCCGGATATTATTGAAAATGCCGGAAAACATGAAACAGCTAATTCAAAAACGGAAAATAAATAGTTTAAATGATAATCTGAAAAATATAGATCTTTTAAGTAATAATAGATTATTTAAAACGAGACAAGCTATGAGCCTTGTGGATTCCGTTTGAAACTGAAGTTCCTGATGATATTAAAGAATTCTAATTAGAGTTTGGCAGTAATTATTTTCTAAGTTTTGCTTTGTCTGGCAGACAGGCCTTGGACTATTTTCTATACCTGCTTTTTTTAAATGGTCAGCCTTCCACATATTGAGTAGGCTCATCGTGGTTTAACTTCAGAGAAACTGAAGAGAGCCGGTGCTTTCAATATTTGGTTTGATTTCTTTGTTTAATAGCACATCAACCTTCATGGGTTACTTAATGTCAAAACCATCCTGTTAGAACAGGAGTGATACCCTTTCACCTTTGGATTACTTGGTGCCTTCAATAGGTTTCCAGACTTTTTTTTGTACAGGCATTTAAGATTGTCGTAGACTCTTGAAAATTCAGTATGTTATTGCTATACATCTTATGAGATGACTGACTAATTTCTATGATTTCAGGTTCAAATGAACAGCTACAGCAGCAATTGGAATATACCCTGATTGTCACGGCTGGGGAATTTCAAAAATGCAATGACACTTAGAAGAACGATATGCAATACAATTCTGTTTTAAACTTGGAAAAAATGCCACAGAAACGTATGGGATGTTTCAGACTGCTTTTTGACCATCTTGCATTAATCGAGCATCAGTTTTTGAGTGGCATAAGAGATTCAAGGAAGGCAGGGAGTCTGTGAGGGATGAGGAGAGGTGTGGGAGGAGTAAGGAAGTCAATACACCAGAGTTGATTGGCCAAAGGGTTAGTGTTACTATGTTGAGGTTTTAAGGGAGTTCAGGAAGAGATTCCGTCGGAAGAGACCAGCACTCTTGAAATCGGGTCAGTGGTATTTCCATCAGGGTAATGCACCAGTCCACAACTCTATCTCTGTCACAGCCCATTTGAGCAAGATGGGCATCAAGACAGTTCCTCGTCCTCCCTACACTCCAGATCTTGCTCTCTGTGACTTTTGGTTATTCCCTAAGCCCAGAGGCTATCGTTATGAGACAATTGTAGAGATGAAAGAGGCTTTGACGAAGGTCATTGACACGAAAACACAAGAGGACTTCTATGGGACCTTCCAGAAGTTGTCGGAACGTCACAACAACCGGAGGAGATTACTTCGAAGGGTACTAGAATTTCATGTGTGTACCATCAATAAAAGTGCCCATACGAAAAAAGTCTGGAAACTTATTTAATGATCCTCGTAAATAGTAAGAGTTTTTATACTTTTTCCAAGGATATTAGTCCAAAAGTGATCGTACTAGCACGACTGGAGTTTGAACTCGCTTACTTTGGAGCTGCAGTTCAGCGCTTAGGCTATTACACCACTGGGACTCCTACAGCAATGGTTTTGTTGGATGTTATAATCAGGGAATACTGTAAAGTTTCTTGATACTCATGAACTTAACACTATTTCTCTCAATGATATTTTATGATTAATTCCCAAAGAAAAATAGACCTAAATATTGTCCAAACTGTTCTTAAGTGCTACTTCCTTGCCTCTAATCCCTTAAACACAATCACGGTGATAATTATCTTCATTCATAATATGTTTTGAAACTTTTTTCGGGCGTCTCTTAATCTTAATAGTTCATTTTCATCTCCATGTTAAAAACACAACTCTTACCTGTCCAACCCCTACCTTAACGCTTTTCTTCTTTACCCCAACCGATTCCACCCCACTCTCCCCAATCCTTCTGTACCCTGACTTTACTCACTTCACCCGTTTCTTAGCTTACCTACCTGCCTATGTTTTTGGCGTTGCGTTTCTAGCTCGGCTTGATTTAATTACACAGACGAACATTCTGCTAGACTCATCTCTGTTCCGTTTCATGCAGAGACGATGGTGTCTAAAGAAGGTATCGCCGCTTATCATAACACACGTGCCGAAGCACACCATGCTGCCACACCTCGTCTTTCCGTTCGTCCACGCAAAGCGGGCATTGTGTCGGTTTTAATTGTAATACCGTAAATGCGAGGGTGGGTTTGCTGGTGGCTCATATTATAAAAGCATTTTTTAGCTAGCTGGCTGAAGAGACCATGGTTTCGTGTTCGAAATTTGGAGTCTTTGTTGCTTTGTACAGCTCTGCTCAGTTAGTGTCCGGGAGATTGGAAAGCCGACATGGCAGGGAAATTTTTGTTAAGAGATCTTAGGGTGCTTCGTTTTCTAAAGAAAAATTAGAATGTCAGGTTTCGCAAGATATTAGTGAGATTTGTAGAGAAAAATAGAAATAGCAGTGACCGTGATATCCATAGGTTCTGAGAGTATTATCCTGTGGAAATTAATTAACCCATGGAAAGTAATTCGTTTTTCTATTGGGAAGTACTTTATCATTCTATAGAAAGACTTTTTTCCTAATGCAACGTACTTTAACATCCCATAAAAAGTCCTTTAATTTCCTATTGGAACGTGTTTTATTATTCTATATAAAGTCCTTTATATTCTTATTGGAAAATACTTTTTCCTATAAAAATCCTTTATTTTCATATAAGAATGTGTTTTATTTTTCTATAGAAAGTATTTAATTTTCCTATAAAATCCTTTATTAATGGAACGAACTTTATTCTTCTATTGAAAAGTACTTTATGTTCCTATAAAAAGCCTTTATTTTCATAATGGACTGTACTTTATTTGTCCATAGAAACTCCTTTATTTTCCTATAATTTTTTTTTATTTTCATATTGGAATGTACTTTACTTTTCAATAGAAAGTCCCTTATTTTCATATTGGAATGTACTTTACTTTTCAATAGAAAGTCCCTTATTTTCATATTGGAATGTACTTTACTTTTCAATAGAAAGTCCCTTATTTTCATATTGGCATGTACTTTACTTTTCAATAGAAAGTCCCTTATTTTCATATTGGAATGTACTTTACTTTTCAATAGAAAGTCCCTTATTTTCATATTGGAATGTACCATATTTACCTATAAAAACCCTTTGTATCAATATATTGGAACGTACTTTCGTATCCTATAAAATGTCCTTTATTTTCAAATTGGGAAGTACGAAATTTTCCAATAAAATCCCTTTATTTTCTTATTGGAACGTACTTTATTTTTCTTTAGAAAATACATTTTGGCTGCAATCAAAATTAACTTGCCAGTTTGGCAACCGTTCCAAACGGCAACAGAAATTTGCTTTTCCCTATTTTTGATTGGTTTTGAGTGAAATTTTTGAAGGATTAAAAAAATACTCTTTTATTTTATTCAAGAATACAATTCCTTAAAAGAAAAGAATAAAGTAGAAATTTTGCATTCTGAAAGCCAAAAACGATTAAATTGCATTTCTTGGTAAATTGATTGTCATGAAATTTCGTTATTTTGCCCAATGTTCCTGTCTTCAGTTCTAAAAACGAAATGATTAGAAACAGATTCTCTATTCGTCAACTACTAGGCATCAATAAAATACACACACACTACTAGGCATCAATAAAATACACAACTACTAGGCATCAATAAAATACACACACACTACTAGGCATCAATAAAATACACACACACTACTAGGCATCAATAAAATACACAACTACTAGGCATCAATAAAATACACACACACTACTAGGCATCAATAAAATACACACACACTACTAGGCATCAATAAAATACACACACACTACTAGGCATCAATAAAATACACACACACTACTAGGCATCAATAAAATACACACACACTACTAGGCATCAATAAAATACACACACACTACTAGGCATCAATAAAATACACACACACTACTAGGCATCAATAAAATACACACACACTACTAGGCATCAATAAAATACACACACACTACTAGGCAACAATAAAATACACAACTACTAGGCATCAATAAAATACACACACACTACTAGGCATCAATAAAATACACACACACTACTAGGCATCAATAAAATACACACACACTACTAGGCATCAATAAAATACACAACTACTAGGCATCAATAAAATACACACACACTACTAGGCATCATTAAAATACACACACACTACTAGGCATCAATAAAATACACACACACTACTAGGCATCAATAAAATACACACACACTACTAGGCATCAATAAAATACACACACACGATTTTCATTCAGTGGATTAATGTGCTACCGTACTAGTTCATTTTTCGTCTCTTCTTTTATATCATATCAGCTCTATAAAAAACTATTAAAAAAAACCCTATTCTTCTGTCGATGACATTAAGTTGAAACTAGTTGAGTGGAACCAAAAAATAGATAACTCGAAAGAAATATTTCTATTTTTCTTTTCACTTTTGTCTATCTCATATATATATATATATATATATATATACTCTCACTTTATTTATCTCTCTGAATATATTCCATCTGCCCCATGCTGTCAGTCATTTTTCGTTATTCATTGCAAGACAAGAAACTTCCTTATGAGCTCAAAGGTCAGGGATTAATGAAACTTAGAGTCCTACCTTGGGTCATGATATGTTGGCAGAAGGAGCGCTAAATAAAGATTTATGACAATAATATTAAAAAAAAAAAAAAAAAAAAAAAAAGCCCGTAGCTAATCTACTTTGATCGTTTTCCTCATTTTAAAGTTCCATGACAAGAAAAACTCAGACCATTGTAATGTTTCTCTGTATCATACAGATATATATATATAATATATATATATATATATATATATGTGTGTGTGTGTGTGTGTCTGTGTGTATTTATGTGCGGAAAAGAATAAGATGTGAAAAGTAACATTGAGGGAAGTGTATATATTCATTATGACGTTTAGCCGAGTACATGCCTCCTCAGATAATAATTTTGAAAGCACTTGAACTTCAGCAAGATTGATTAAGTGATTGATTGTTGCGGCATGTGAACCCGTCCAGAGTTTATAGATGCCCAAAAGTTACGTAATCACGTTTATTGTCCTTGCATATTTACATTGTTCGTTGTTTATTTAGAGTGTTTGTTTATCTTTCACTAGATCCTGTCAAATTATTTTTTGACAGATCTCTTTCACACATAAATAGGACGCTAACAAGTCGTACCAATCCGAGTCAGAGTTGAACTTTGAGTAAAAAGGTATTCTTCACAGTTCAGAGCTACAGGAAGGAAACTTCATCGTTAAATGCTGTTCCATGTCATATTTTTCCTGGGGCAGATATTAATCCTCTGCAGGTGATACAGTAAGAGTAATTTAAACCACACCTTCAAGGCAGAATATTTGGAAATGATACTATTATCTATGAAGTATTCATGGCAACGAAAAATTAAGATGTCGCTAACGTGTTAGACTGAGACATTTGTAGTAAGCAAGTTCAAACGCCAGTCTTGCTATTACGTTTGTGGAATATTGACGTGAAGAAGACACCTTTAAAAATGCTACGTAAATATATCGAGTTGTATTACAGGAAAAAGACATGTTTCCTAAAGTAAACAGGACGCAGATGCCCGTGCGGAAATGACGCGTAAATTTCATGGTTGATATGATATGCTTAGAAGAGCCTGACGCTGGAATCCAAAAATCCCCACTCCAAAAAAAAAAAAAAAAGAAAAAAAAAAGGAAGTATATCTATTTCTTAAAATAAACAGGATACCGCTAATTTCTCTGCGAAAGTGCAGCGTAAGATGCGTGAGTGGCATGCTAGGTAGGAGGCGTGTCCACGTACAATGCATTGGGGGAGGTGTAACCACGAAGATTGCATTGGCGTCAGGAAAAATATGATTATAAAAACCAGGGAAGATTTCAACCCAAGCTGAACGAAGCAGAGAGGCAGAGAGGTTTCACAGAAAAATGGCATCGTCACCCTGTGTGTGCATTTAGGCCATCTCCGACTCAATCTCACTCTTTCCATATATACATTTCCGGTAAATAAAAAAAAAAACAAGAAGCAGACTATAATTTCATGCATTAACTTAGTCGTTGTCCTCTCCTATATATATATATATATATATAATCATCCACAGACAGATCTGTTTCGTTCTATCAGAACTCATCAGCGTGGCTAGACAGTATCTTCCCGTAGCTGGGATCGAAATCCGGTTGACTCAAACCTCAAACCAAAGCTTCTAACCTTTCAGCCACAAGGAGATATTAGCTGCGAAGTAAATTTTAAACGGTTATGAATCACAATTACTATTGTTTATATACATCCGTTCAACGGTAGCCGAGACCTCAATTCAAACGAAGAGGCTTGCAATAGACGCTAATGGCAACACGATTACTTCTTCGCCAGAGAACTCAACCCCATATATATATATATATATATATATATACACACACAATGCGTTCACATTCCGGCAAATACCTTTAGCAAATGCATAAACCCCTTTATCCCCCAGTTATAGATTAAAGAGACTCATTGCTATTCAACGAGGATGGTTTCAGCGTTGAATAACCCACGAAAAAATGATATACCATTGAACAAAGAAAGAAAATCCAACAAAGAAGGCTGTAGAATACACTGATTGCATGTCATCAGAGAGATAAGACCCCCGCAAAGTGTGTCCTGGATATGACACTAAGCAGTCTGATGGTGAGTCTCGTGTAATGCAGGAGCTTTGGGGAAAGTGATATACCTCTTCATTGCCATCATTCCCAGGTCCACTCTGACCTGGAGTGGTAGCACCTGATAGGATCCTGTCTATGGCTCAAGAAGAACAAACTCTGTGCAAGCAATGATTGATGTTAAATTGTGACAGTTATATTGCAATAGTTGAAACAATTTAACCGTTTGCCAAAAAGAGCTCAGGCTCGTTAAAGAATTGTTTGGTTTAGTTTGGTTTGATGGCATATCAACCATTATCGGTTATTTAATGCCAAATCTATTTTGACACATAAACATTTCTATTTCAAACAATTCATTTAAAAACGATTACACTGTCTAGTTCTATTAAACTCATAGATAGGACCCTATCAGATGCTACCACTCCGGACCAGAGTGGAGCTGGGGGTGATGGCTTTAAAGGGATACTCCGCATTTCCTAAAGCTCCAGCTTTACTCGAGCCTCACCATCAGATTGTCTGAGAAGGCCGTTCTTTACAGTACGTTTCATTAGACTCTGATGGAAATCAAAGTCAAATTCAAGGTTTCGTTCAGTAGGAACTACTTTCTCTTACAAATTAACATAATTTGCCTATCTGCATTAGTAACGATATAGATAGATTTAAAAAATAATCTCCAGTCAACGTATTAACACTGACGAGTATTTGTGTGAGAGTTGAGCACGACCCAGTTGTCATTTGAGATCACGACATGTAGTGGAATTAGAAACGTTTGATGTGTAGCTCACAGAGGTGACATATTTGATCATATACATCAAAGATGGATAAAGAATCGAGGAGGAAAAATAACAAAGCTTAACCGAAGGTGTTTATAGTTGTCATCATGACGTTGACTAAGGATATTACATAAAAAAAAATGTCTTGGTATATCAGAATTAAAACCCTCATATCTTAGCTTAATTCTTGCAATTACGATTTCATTAGTCGTTTGCAAATGGAGCTAGATTTTTAAGTATTCAGTCCAGCTCGGCCTTAGGAACCAGCTACCGAGACGACTAAGATGTTTGGGACTATACTAGAAAAGTGAGATCTCGTCACTAGTGGATTGGTCTTCTATACTTTGCCATGATGCTCAGGCAACCATTGGTGGTGTCCTCGTGGTGTAATGTTTAAAGCGATGGACTGCTTTAATCGTAGTAAGCGAGTTCGTACTCCAGTCGCGCTATTACGTTCACTTTCGGGCAAATACCCTTGGGAAAGGTATGAACTCCCTTATCCTTCCAGCTATGGGTTAAATAGTACCGCTACTGTTCTTCTAGGAGAATAGCTTTGGCATTAAATAACCTACAAAGGTTGATATGCCATTAAACAAAGAAACCAAACCAAACCATCGGGCAAGCATTGGCTACGTTTTCTAATTCCCTCCCTAAACAACTCTTGTCCTCGAATCTATCGCCTGACGGTATTTCATGTAATAAACACGATTGCCACCAACCTTAATCACGTGAGCTAATAATTTATGGATGGAGGAAAAAACCCTTTGCAGATATGAGTCGATTATACGATCTGTATGAGATGAGGTGGAAAGTAAAATAGTAGCCCTCGTGGCAAGACTAGTCAGTTGGAATAAAGCAAATAGAGCCTTGACCAGGGGTCAAGATGGTGTCTAATGTCACTACTGAAAGTCAGTCTCATGTACAGTGGTCAAATATCTCAATGACTAATTCTGTTTTTGCGGTATGAATCGTTGTTATTAAAGTCAACTAGTCCCGAGAATACAGTCCTTATTTAGTGAAAAGCAATATGATTTACGCCAGGAAGGACCTGCTGAAGAGTTGAACGACAGGGATGTTGGTAGTTGGTAGGAAATACTTGATCCGATTATATGTCTAACACGAGCAGAACTACTTGCGGTCAAATATGTTCATTCAAATGAAGGTAAATGTATTCATTAATATTTGTGTACATACAAGATGACGTGTGAACCCTGTGGGTTTCTAGCAGTATCCACAGTCCTTGATGATATTGATGTTTCTATTCAGTAACGAGTGAATGATTTTGATTAGTATTTATTCTAATCTTTATCAGAACTAGAAATTAAATAATTTGAATAATAATAACGTTTAACAAGAATGGTGGGCCCCAGATATATCAACATTCATATTAAAATTGGACCGGAGATATATGCAATATCTAAGTTAGACAATTTAACGCATTACTCTAGTATAAATCAGACCCTCTGGGTCTGATTTTGTTTTGGTTGCATAAAAGTGGACAAGTTCACCTGCCTCGGAAGCAGCGTCTCATCTATTGAAAATGACATCAATATGCGTCTATCGAAGGCATGAACTGCTATTGATGGGTTATCGATCATATGGAAGTTAAATTTATCCGATAAAATAAAACGTAATTTTGCCCAGTCGGCTGGGGCTGTAGAATACACTGACTGCGCCTCTGCAGAGGGGTTAGACTCCCCCCCCCACAACGAGTGTCCTGATATGATACTAAACAATCTGATGGTGAGGTTCCAGCAGTGCTGGTGCTTTGGGGAATGCGGAGTACCCCTTCATTGCCATCGCTCCCAGGTCCACTCTGGCCCGGAGTGGTAGCACCTGATAGGGCCCTATCTATGGGTTAAATAGAACTAACGGCATACTTAAGCTAAAATGAATTGAGTAAACTGAAGAGCTTGAAATAGAAACGTTTTTGACAATTAAACCGTACTTACACTTAAACTTATGCTTAACTGAATTATTTCAAATAGGACTGTTTTTCGACATTAAAACTGTATTTACACTTAAGTGAATTATTACATATAACTGCTTGAATAGTTTGAAATGGAAATGTTTTTGACAATTAAATTGTGTACTTATGCTAAACTGAACTGTTTTCAATAGAACAGATTATTTACATAAAAACGGATTTGGAGTTAAATAACCTACAAAGGTTGATATGCCATAAAACTTGATTAACTAACCAACCGAAAACGTAATTTTTTCCTTGCAGTGGTTGGGTCGATTCTATTAAATGGATGCACCACATGGACCCTGACTAAGCATATAGAGAAAAAGCTAAACGGGAACAGCACAGGAATGCTACCAGCTATGATGAACAGATACTGGAAGCAGCACCCCACAAAATAGCTGCTGTATGGACACTTACCCCCCATCTCTAAAACCATCCAAATCCGACGAGCAAGACACACGGAACACTGCTGGAGAAGTGAGGATGAACGACTAATAAGCGACGTTCTCCAATGGACCTCTTCACACGGACGTCCAAGTGTTGGGCGACCAACAAGAACTTATCTACAACAGCTCTGTATGGACACAGGATGTCATCTAGAAGACCTGATGGATGATAGATACGAATGGCGAGAGAAAGAGTGGGTCAGTGAAATCCGTGTTAGAAGCCCTACATGATTATATTAATCATTAAAAATACCATATTTATTCTAACCAGTTAGCTCAGGCTATAGGAGACGCCGACTGCCTCTCTTCATAGACTCCCCACCTCAATGAGCGTCCAGTAGATGACACTTAATTGAATTTGATAGTGAGACTACTGTCCAAAAGCTTTGGGAAATGCGAAGGATCCCTTAATTGGTATAATGCCCAGGTCCACCCAGACCTGGAGTGGTAGTACTTGTTAGGGTCCCATCTATGGGTCAAAAAGAACATTTCAATCATTTACTATATTGGGAACCCTTTAACTGTGGCAAATCGTACTGTTAGCGTTGGATAGGAATACTTGAAACTATTTAACTGTGTACAAATGAAATAATTACAGTTGGTAAACTATTAATGTTCTATAGCAGAGAAAAACAACAACGCTGATGCATAAAAAGATAATCTGCTTTTTTCTTTTCCTTTTAATACCCGAAATGTTCATGAGCCAAAGACAGCTGAGCTGCACATACAGGGGCCGAGGTACGAATTTTCAGTGAACCGCTTGTCCTTTCTGCGTCGAAATCTTTCTCCTTATATGGTATTCCGGACGCCGACGCTTATTCTCGTGGTCTCATCTCTTTTAACGAGCCGTTCAGACAACACACGTGATCACACCCACTTCTAACATGCCGCCCACGCAATTTACCTGGCATTTCCACCAAGAACACCTTTGTCTTATTTACTTTAGGTAACAGGTGTATTTTCTGTTATTTTCGTTCCTAGTGTCTGACTGGCTCATCTGCCTCGATATGTCAAAGGGGTCTTCAAGTCAATATCCAACAAATTATATACATATATATATATATGAACACATGTTCTCATTCATAGTTTAGACACACACACACACACACACACACACACATATATATATATATATATATATATATATATATTTCTATTTTTCTTAAAGCATTGTATAAATTATTTTATTTCATAGTATTGAATTAATTTAGAGGGCTATTGCAATGTGAAATAATATTTATTCATTTATTATTGAATAATTATTGTTTCGCATTGAAATAGCCCTATAAATTAATTCAATACTATATATATATATATATATATATATATATATATAGGTAAAATCTAAGATTCTACTCAATGCAATTTTTTACTGACTCTTAAAACCACCTATCTTGGCACAATAACTCCTTTCTAGCTTCCTCACAATCGGCTTCCGTGGCTTTGTATTTTCAATATATATATATATATATATTGGCAGTGTCGGTAGTCACTATTTTACTTCATGGGTTTGTGGCAGACCAAATGACGTAAAATTTTGAGAGTGCTCAATATCTGTGATAGAGCTATTATATAATAATACAATATTATAGGGGGTGTCCACGTGGTGTAATGGTTAAAGCGATGGAATGCGGAATCGTAGTAAGCGAGTTCGTACTCCAGTCGCGCTATTATGTTCACTTTCGGGCAAATACTCTTGGGAAAGGTATTAACCCCCTCATCCCCCCAGCTATGGGTTAAATAGTACTACTATTCTTCTTCTAGAAGAATGGCTTTGGCATTAAATAACCTACAAAGGTTGATATGCCATTAAACAAAGAAACCAGACCAAACCAAACCAAACAATATTATATATATATATATATATATATATATATATATATATATGAACAGCTATATTTTATATTGTTATTAATCGTCTTTTGACTTTCTCTCGCCATTCGTCCCTATTGATAACTGTTCTTAGTAAGTCCTCCAAACTACACCCAGTATCTACACAGAGCAGATGAATCCTAGTTTTTGGTCGGTCGCCCAATATACGTGTGTCCATGTATAGGAGTCCAAAGGAGAAAGTCGCTAATGAGTTTGTCCGTAGTTCAGCAGGAGTGACCAGGATGTTGGTTTGTCTTTCTGGGATGGTTTGTGAGATGGGATGTAAGTGGCTGCACTGTTGCTGTTTTGCTGGTGACTGCTTTCAGGATTTGTTCAGAAGAGCACGAAACCTCCTTATGTAGTTCCTCCCCAGCCTTTTCTCCCGGCGTTTTGTTAAAGTGCATATGATGCACAAAATTAAAGCTTGGAAGAATTTCCTTTTTTATCTTATCTGTGAGATCAGGTTGCAGTTTTTCTAAAGCTTGGTTTGCATTCTTTGTTTTGAATGGCACATCAACGTTCGTAGGTTATTTAATGCCCAAGACATTCTTGAAGAACATTAGCAATACTATTTAAACCATAATTTAGTAGATAAGAGAATTCATCCTTTTTAAAAGGTTTTTTGTCCGAAAGGGAACTGGATAGCGTGACTGGAGTTAGAACTCGCTATACTGTCGCTGTCTAGTATGTTAGCCATTGTGCTACGAGCACTACCATCCAATCTATAGCAGGCCCTGCATTATCTGATGTGTTTATATATACGTTAATAGGAGCATTGAACTATATCACTCTAGCGTTAACTCTCTTATGGCAACCGTTCTGTGCATCTCAAAAGAAAACTTGAAATAAAAAAGTTAAAACGAAGAATTCTGTGCCTCCACCCCCACAAAAAAGCGAAAATGACAAGCAGCTGATGGAATTAGCCAAGAGTGTAATATGAAGTGATTCGTATATGTTCGATTTCTACTTTAGAGGGTCGATTCTTTTTTCTCAATTGGGCGACACCATTTAGGAATTTTAACTGTTACTGTTTGTTACTTGTTGCGAGGGACTGTGCAGAGGCGCCTTCATATTATTTTGTCATTAAACATCGAACTGAAAAAAAAAACGATTGGGATGTGAGAGGATAATCTTTAAGGTTGTTGGGGAGCCATATGTTAAAAAAATGTGGGACGCAGTAGAAAGGAGGAAAGAAAAGTAGATGAAAAAATGAAAATAGCAAATAAAAAAGGAGAACAGAAAAGAAAACGAAAAAAAGTGGTGAGCCGGGACAGGGCATGAAAAAGAAAGAAAGAAAGAAAGGATTAAAGAGAGAGAAGGGAAGAGAGAAAATAAATAAAAGAAAGCAAAAAGAGACAGAAATAAAGAGAGAAGAAAAAAATGTAGAAGATAAGAAATGCTAAAATGTTTGGTTGGTTTTGAAGGCATATCAACCTCTATAGGTCATTTAATGCAAAAGCCTGTTTACACGGTTTGTAAACACATAATTTAATGATACCAAACTAAAACCAAACAACTCATTTACTCGCATACGAGTAAATATTTTCATGTATTTCTATATGACATTAGTTTATTTAGTGACTATAGTTTTTTATAATTATTTCTTACTACTATTTCTACTAACACAAATATAATAGTATTTCTATTTAGCAATAATTTGCTTTCAGTAATAGTGATGAGAAAAAGACCTTGTTTGTGTACATATATATTTACATACGTGTATATATATATATATACACCAACACCTACACTGCGCGATGATTTAACTGTGTGCAAAGAAAAGAATGTTTCTTTGAATTGTTAGTGATACATAGCAATACTTAGAAATTTAACTTTGTTGACATGCTAAACTGAATTGTTTGAAATAGAACTATTTGATTATTTCACTGAGTGTAAACAAAAACCTGTGTACTTAAGGTAAACTGAATTGTTTGAAATAGACCTGTTTTTACATTAAACTCTCTATTTGTATTAGATAGAAATAAGTCAAACCATCTGTGTGAAAAAATGAGCTCAGGTTCGTTTAACTATATTAATCCTATCATTGGCCTAATGAGTAGAGTGTTCGCCAATGTTCAGGGAGACCAGGGTTCAATCTCTGTTCGAGTCATACCAAAGACTAAAAAAAATGGTACTTGATGCCGCCTTGCTTAATACTAAGCATAAAAAGGTAAGGATCAAGGGTAAAGTGGAGCAATCCAGGGAATGGAGTGGCGCCTTTTCCCACAACTCCGTGTAGTTGCTATTGAAAAGAAAGCCTTCGGGTCACCCTCGACTAAAGTCGCCAACTTATAAAATGTATTTGGCATTAAATGACCTACAATGTTTGATATGCCATTAAACCATACCAAACCAGCCCATTTCATTACGAATATATATATATATATATATATATATACATATATATGTGTGTGTGTGTGTACACGTATTTATATACATTTATATATGTACATGAAGTGGGTAGAGTTTTCGTCAATGGCGTGGGAGACCAGGGTTCAATCCCAAGTCGCGTCATACTTAAAACTTTAAAAATAGTACTTGATACCTCCTTGCTTAACACTCAGCAATATAAGGTGTGTATCGAGGGTAGAGTGAAGCAATCCAGGGAAAGGAGTAGCGTCCTCCCCTACACCTCGATGTAGTAGCTATTGAAAAGGGAGCCTTCGGGTCACCATCAATAACAACATATGTATATGCATGTACAGATTTGTGTATTATGGTCATTTTTATGAGTAGATTTCTGAGGATCTTAAAATTCTTGTATCTTGATAATCGTAAGTTGTTATTTTTTAGTTCATAAGTAAAATCTTTTGTCGATTCAATATTATGTAATTTATCCGTAATTTCTGTTAGGACATTATTCCGTGAATATATAAGTATTATATTATCTATACCGGCTCATTGACCAAGTGGGTAGAATATTTGCCAAAAGGTCCGGGAGACCTGGGTTCAATCCCAGGTCGCGACATACCGAAGACTTTAAAAATGGTACTTGATACCGCCTTGCTTGACACTCAGCAAAATAAGGTATGTATTGAGGGCAAAGTGGAGCAATCCAGGGAAAGGAGTAGCGCCTTCTCCTACAACTCGGTGTAGTAGCTATTGAAAAGGGAGCCTTCAGGTCGCCCTCGCCAACTATACTTACTTAAATAGAATTGCGCGACTGGAGTTCGAACTCGCTAAGTACGATGTCACAGTCCAACGTGTAAT
>OY757929.1:80626785-80686785 GCA_963585895.1 Sepioteuthis lessoniana
ATATATATAACTTTATCGATAGTATATATTTTTGTATATATATATATAACTTTATCGATAGTATATATTTTTGTATATATATATAATATACATTTTTGTATTTGTATATATATATATTTATTGATAATATATATTTTTGTATTTATATATACCGATTATATAAATATATGTATTTGTATTTATCGATAATATATATTTATATTTACTGATGATATATTATCGGTATATATTTCTATTTACCGAGAATATATATATATATATATATAATCGGTATATATTTGTATTTACCGATAATATATATTTATATACTCTGGAGATATAAAGATAAAAGTCTACTCCGTCGTGAATAAAGAATTCTGCTATTTTTCTAACAGCATGTCTATAAGACCGCATACACCAACGCAGACAAGCATGCATATATATATATATATATATATATATATATATATATGTGTGTGTCTGTGTTTGTGGGGGGGTGTTTGTGTGTGCTCCGATGAACAAAAATAAGCCCATAAATCCCCATCTAAATTTCACTTTTTTTTCCCTTGCATTTTGGTGATTGATAAATTGATGCATTAAATGTGTTGAAAGTCGAAAAAGAAACCCAGAAAAAGAAAATTCCTTGAAATTTGGCCATACAGTTCAGCAGGAAAATGGCAAAGGTTATTCCCTGTTGTACAGAAGAGCAGAAAATTGGAACGGGAAGATGAACCCCCACCCAAAAAAAGCCTACAGAAGTAAAGAAAGAAATGTCAAGGAATGATTTGGTGACAATCCAACGAAGAATAATGAGAATAAAATTATTGGGCCTTGAAAAAGAAAAAAATCTTTTAATTTTCTAAGATGCTATACTCGAGGAAAGAGAGTAGTCATTATCTGGGATTGTGAAATCAAAATGTTTTAGGTTTTTACAATGAGTAAAATATATATATATATATATTATATATTATATAGTGTAATTAGAAGAAAACTCAAACCTGGTTAAGTTGTCATAATATATTTATTTCGTCGGAGATGACAACTTAACCAGGTTTGAGTTTCCTTCTAATTACACAATATACGCCCTGAATGTGAATTTTGTTATATGCCTGCAAGGGAATAAGTGATGTAAGAATAGCCATACACCAAGCACTCACATAGATTTATATCATATTCCTCATATATTTTATACAAGAATAATCTACACCCACTGTCTTTGGACAATGACTGGATATTACGTGTGTGTGTATATATATATATATATATATATATACGAGGATCATTAAATAAGTTTCCAGACTTTTTTCGTATGGGCACTTTTATTGATAGTCCCCTTCGATGTAATCTCCACCAGCTGCAATGCACTTGTTGTACCGTTCCAACAACTTCTGGAAGGCCCCATCGAAGTCCCCTTGTGTGAGCGTGTCAATGACCTTCATCACAGCTTTTTTCATCTCCTCAGTTGTCTCAAAACGACAGCCTCTGAGCTTAGGGAATTACCAAAAGTTACGGCAAGATGTAGACATAAGGCTAAATTTAAACTCTAGACTAATGATTTTTTTTACAAAAACATAGAAATAAATTATGAAACAAGGAAAAAAAACGTATCCAATATACGTACATGGAAAAAATAGGTAACTGAGGAAATAGACTCGAAATTAATATAAGTATTAATATTTCACTTAGAAAAATTTATTATATAAACATAACACATAAAAGTTATTTATCGAAATGAACAAAAAAAAAAAAAAAATAAGAAAATAAATAAAAAAGTTAAATTACCATAATTCCAATCGACGGTAAAATTAGGAAAATAAATAAGTAAATAAAAAAAACGGATGTTTAATAAAACGCAGAGATAACTCTTCGCCTCTCTCCCTCTCCCCTCCCTCCCGTGTTTATTCTGTTTTATTTTATCCATAAGATCTGAAGAAGTCCTGTTATATTTTTTTTCGTGGTTTTGGTTTGCATCAGAAACGCAAAACAGGATAGAAATAAATTTAGAATCCTTAAATAACCGGTCTTTGGTTTTTTCTTTGAAGAAAGTATATATATATATATATAAAAACGAGGATATTTATAATTGCTTTAAGTTTGTATATGTTAGAATATTGAATTTAAACATTTCATATGTAGTGTTCGCCAATGGCCCGGGAGACCTGGGTTCAATTCCAGGTCGAGTCATACCAAAGACTTAAAAAATGGTACTTGATGCCTCCTTGCTTAACACTCAGCATTATAAGGTATGGATCAAGGGTAAAGTGGAGCAATCCAGGGAAAGGAGTAGCGCCCTCCCCTACACCTTGGTGTAGTAGCTATGGAAAAGGGAGCCTTCGGGTTACCCTCGACTATGGTCGCCAACTTTACTTACTTTATATATATATATAGTGTTTTCTTTGGACGCCATCTTTGTTGGAAAGTACTGGTACTATTTAATCCATCATGTGAAGGATCAGGGGGTTCAAAAGTTTCCTGATCGTTTCGTCTGAAAGTGACTGAAATAGCACGATTGTAATTCGAACTCGTTCGCTACAGTGTTACAGCCTAGCACCTTCACCACTAAGTCTACATGACGAGGATTCTCTCTCTCTCTCTCTCTCTATATATATATATATATATACAAGTTCTCCTCACAGCCTCTTTCATCTCCTCAATTGTCTCATAACGACAGCCTCTGAGCTTAGGGAATAACCAAAAGTCACAGGGAGCAAGGTCTGGACACGAGGGAGGGTGAGAATCTGTCTTGATGCCCATCTTGGTCAAATAGTCAGTGACAAGGATGGAGTTGTGGACTGGTGCATTGTCTTGGTGGAAATGCCACTGACCCGATTTCAAGAGTGCTGGCCTCTTCCCTAGGAATCTCTTCCTGAACTCCCTTAAAACCTTAACATAGTAACTCTAACCCTAACTCTTTGGCCAATCAACTCTGGTGTATTGACTTCCTTACTCCTCCCACACCTCTCATCATCCCTCACAGACTCCCTGCCTTCCTTGAATCTCTTATGCCACTCAAAATCTGATGCTCGATTAATGCAAGATGCTCCATAATCAGCCTGAAGCATTCCATACGTTTCTGAGGCATTTTTTCCAAGTTCAAAACACAATTTTATTGCATATCATTCTTCTAAAGTGTCCCCACGTCCAGAATGCATTTTTGAAATCCACCAGCTGTGGCAATCAGGCTTTAGTAGGGTGTATTCCAATTCCTGCTGTAGCTGTTCATTTGAACCTGAAATCATAGAAACTGATCAGTCATCTCATAAGATGTGTAGCAATAACACATTGAATTTTCAAGAGTCTACGCCAATTTTAAATGCCTGAACAAAAAAAAAAAAAAAAACAGTCTGGAAACTTATTGAAGGCACCACGTACCCTTCCCAAATAATCAACTTTCTTATTCTTCCGAAAATAAAGGTAATAGCATGACGGGAGTTTGAACTCTCTTACCTTGATTTTGCAAGCTAGCAAATCAGTATGTCACGGGTACTCCTCACACATACACTCAGTAAGTCTGTGTGTATGTGTTTCTCTCTTTCTCTCTCGATATATATACATAGAGAGAGAGAGAGAGAGAGAGAGATAAAGTATATTAAACCTTTCGTCAACTTAAGTTGGGTCAACTCCAAATTGTGTAAAAATATCCAATAAAAAAATCCTTTCATTTGGACGCTCTTGTGTGTTTTTCGTAGCTGCGTGAATATATTAAAATATGGCGAAGTAGGAAATTATTCATAGATTTTTATACGGACATGTCTCTGTTTGCTTTGCTAGACATCTACATGCGACTGTGTTGACATATACGTCTTTTTTTCAATGTTTAAAAGAAGTTCCTTTTTCATTCAAAAGTATTTGGACACATCAAGATGTTTCCATGACACTCAGTCACGTATGTAAGTGCAAATTTATTTTACAAATAACATAATGGAACCAACTTCTACCTATGTTGGTATGTATATGAATATATATTGCATGGAAATAGATGTATGTATGTATGTATGCGTGTTAACATGCAAATATATGTGTATGTATATATATATATACCTATATATGCGTGTCCGTGTATATATATATATATATATATATATATAATAATATCCAGTCAGCGTCCGTAGAGAGTGGTTGTGGATTATTCTTGTATAGAATATATGAGGAATATCATATAAATCTATAGGAGTGCTCGATGTATGGCTATTGTTCGATCAGCAACCTCAAGTCCGACATGTAAAAAATTATCCGAAGAGACGGAGAGTATAGTAATATTCTCCGGCGAAATAAATTTATAATGACAACTTAACCAGGTTTGAGTTTCCTTCTAAATGCAATATATATATATATAAGTAATATCCAGTGGGCGTCCGAAGACTATGGGTTTGGGTTATTCACGTATAGAATTTATAAGAGATTTCATATGAATCTATGGGAGTGCTCAATGAATGGCTATTGTTTTATAGACCTATTTTAGTTTATATTTTAAAAAATCACTTAGGAAGCGTATACAATGTGATTGGAAGAAAACTCAACCCCGGTTAAATTGTCATTATAAATTTATTTCGGCGAAGAATATAATATTCATCTCAACAGATGACATACACGCTTAATTCAGGGGTAAAAACAGTGTGTGTATATATATATATATATATATATAGGCAGCATTTCTTTATTAATACAAATTTCGTTAAACATAATAGATATTTTCTGTGTACATATTTTCTTTTGGATCCGTTCGTATTCCCGTATTGCTTTTATCGTATTCGGCGGGAATTGATTTATGTATTGTGTATAGTTGTATATATCCCTAGTACTTTCTGCCCGACTTTGGGCCATCATCAGGGGAGGAGAAAATATCAAGACAGAAAATGTCTACGATGTTTAACAAAATTTGTATTCATAAAGAAATGCTGCCAAAATATACATATTTTAAACTCCATGATCCTGCTGCTCATAAATATATCAGCACTTTGGAATACAGATGGGATCGCGTGAAGAGACAAATTACTCTCTGTAAGCAAACGCTATACTCTCTAACGGTAAAGACGCTCTTACATAGTAGTAATATGCAAAAACAAAAATTACATCACTTTTGGAATAGATCCTCCCTTGATGTTGGCCCTAAGTCGGGCAGAAAGTACTTGGGATATATACAACTGTGGAAAATACATATATCAGTTCCTGCCGAATACGATAAAAACAATACGGCAATACGAACGGATCCAGAAGAAAATACGTAGACAGAAAATGTCTACGATGTTTAACGAAATATATATATATATATATATATATATATATATATAATGTTTAGGTAAAAAGCAAAGGGAGTCAAAACATTAAAAATATTAAGAATCCAGAAAAAGGAAACCCAATCCAAGGTGAAGACGTATTGGTTTTATATTTTATGGTACGTAGTAGTAGGAATTTTAATATATAAATTACAATCATTTATTTTTCTATTTATCCCTTTTACTAGTGTTAAGTTCCTAGGTTATTTAGGCCTTCCTTTTCCCCTCCAAAATCTCTCAGTATTTACATCGGTCTCTGATGAGTGTACTACTCCTAAGTTTATTATTTTTACTACATCACGACTCGCTTTGAATATCTTGTACCACAACAAAGCACGTGTATGTGTGCGACCTGGTATTCGGCCTATACACACGCTGAAGCATTTCTAGTGTTTGTGACGGTGTTTTTCTCCAATTGAACCAAAAATTTCCAGTTGATTCTTCGAATGCAGTTCATCCTTCATTCAAAGATGAAAAAGAGGAGCAAGTAAATAAAAGCACACGAAAAAAAAAAAAAAAAAAAAAAAATACGGTAGCTGCAGAGAGCTAAGATAAAAGTTTATCTACTATCAAAATCACGATGACTCGATCTGGTTATCCTTCTTTCGCCCGTTGCTCACACAGTACATACACACATAACAAAAAAAAGGTTTTATGGAAATGAACAAAATAGCGAGACATATGCTTCCCTAGATGTTTTCTGACTAGGCAAAATAATCTTTCTGTCCAGTCAGCTGGGGCTGTAGAATACAGCGACTGTTTCTCTGCAGAGGGTAAGATCCCTCCAACTATTGTCCTGGATATGACACTAAACAATCTGATGATGAGGCTCTAGTGATGCTGGAACTTTGGGGAATGAGGAGTACCCCTCATTGCTATCGCTTCCAGGTCAACTCTGGCCCGGAGTGGTAGCATCTGATAAGGGCCCTATCTATGGGTTAAAGAGAACTAAACTGTATACTTATCATATTTACCAACCCCTCCGCTCGGGTAGAATATGACACAGGGTCAATTTTTAAGCCGAGTTTAACAGGTTTCAATTCCGAGTATTCCTTCTCCTAGACTAGTTGCCTCACCAGGGCAAAAGAACCCAGTCTGTCCTACGATCTACCTATAGCTGTAGGGAGAATAATTGGATTCATACCTTTCCCAAGGGATTAGTGCTATGTGAAATGCAATCAATCTCGTCCAGGATTTGAACTCGTGTCGTCGTGTCCATTTCCTAAGACGATAACCATTACACCACGGACACCTCCTAAACTGTATACTTGTGCTAAACTGAATTGTTCGAATTAGAAGAACCTTTTGACTAAACTGAATAGTTTGAAATAGAACTGTTTTTGATAATTAAACAGTGTACTCATGCTAAACTGAATAGTTTGAAATAGAACTGTTTTTGACAATTAAACAGTGTACTCATGCTAAACTGAATTGTTTGAAATAGAACTGATTATTTACATAAAAATGGATTTGGCGTTAAATAACCTACAAAGGTTGATATGCCATAAAAACCCAACCAACCAACCAAAATAATCTTTTTATAAGTTTCTGATGTAGAAAAAAAAAAGGAAAGTTAGTTTTTACGTGTTTATTGAGTCATTTCTTTCTTCTTACTTATGTTTTCATGGATGCGAAGGGTCTTTGTTGGACTGTTCCGTTTTTTTTCTCCCCCACGGTCAATAAAAAAAAAACACCAGCTGTGGACAGATTAGAGATGTATGTGTGCGAGGAAGGGGCGAGATTTTGTGCAAATGACAGGGATACGGGTATAATACCGAGGTTGTAAAAGGGCTATAAGTATTTAGTCCCCACCAGGATTGTTCTCTCTGCTACCACCAAAATATCTATCAAACTTTCATTTTCCGTTCTTTCTTTTTCTTAGTTTTTTTTTTCTTTTTCTTTCTAGTTGGTAACATGTTCTTTGCTTCCCTTTCTTTCTTCACAATCAAAACCAAATTGTCATTTAAAATTCCGACTAGCTAACACATCATGGGTCAACATGGCAGTGTTAGGTCCATTTAAAAAAAAGCATGTGTGACTGTTGATATACAGACACACACACACACACACACACACACACACACACACACACACACACACACACACACACACACACATGTATAATCTGTTCATATCTATGTATGTATTGATCCATCAATTTATCCATCTGATTCCGTTCCTATCTTTGCCCAATCGGCTGGGGCTGCAGAATACACCGACTGCTTCTCAGCAGAGGAGTAAGACCCCCCACCCACCCGCCAACGATTCAAGGTATGAATCCAATTATTCTCCCGCCAAATCTGATGGTGAGGTTCCACACATAAAATATAACAAGGAGACTTAAAGAATTACAATTAAAAAGAATAAACAATATTTCATCATTTTTAATAAAACTTAATAACTTGCTGCCTAAATATACACTATTCAATATATATATATATATATAAGTAAAGTTAGCGACCTCAGTTAAGGATGACCGGAAGTTTTTCTTTGCAATAGCTACTACACCAAGGTGTAGGAGAGGGTGTTAATCTATTCCGTGGATTGTTCCACTTTACCCTTGATCATTACCTTATAGTGCTGAGTGTTAAGCAAGGCGGTATCAAGTACCATTTTTTGAGTCTTTGGTATGACTCGACTTGGGATTGAACGCCAGTCTCCCGAACCATTGGCGAACACTCCACTCATTTGGCCAATGGCCCGGTTACATTTATACATACACAAGTATTCATGTTCATATGTATGTAAAGATGTGTGCGTGCATATATATATATATATATATATATATATAAATAAAGTATACCTGTATATATAATCAGATGAATGCGTTTGTATGCAAATATATCATATTTTAATTCTTTATTTTTCTTACTCAAAAGGAAAACACTCAATCATATATGAGTCTATTTTTCTAAATTTTTATTTTTATTTTTAACTTCCTTTCAGTCGAGAAAGGGAACGGAATAATCTTGCAACAAGTCAAACTCACTCCTATTCCCAATGGTCATTGATAAGCAGTTTTTTTTTTGTTTGCTTGTTTGTTTTGTTTTTTAATGTTCTTTCTGGAACCTTGCCGATCTTGAGACGTGTTAGTTAACGGTTCAACCAGGGAGGGTTGGGACTGACCATGTCAGAAGTCGCCTGATCTATGAACCGGACAGTAAAATAACATGCCCGTTCGCGCTGCTAGGGAGTATATGTGATGGCGCATGTGTCCGTATTAAAAAAAAAAAAAGTTTACGTACTGTTTAGACACTCTTTCATTTCATATATATATATAAAATAAAGACTGACAATTTGAAAGAGCAAAACATATACGAACAATTTTTGTGTTTCAACAAGTTGGGTTTTCTTGTAGTCATATTTTTAACCATATTGTCGGATATTATTATGTAAATTATAAATATATATATATATATATATATATATATATATATATTCTTTCATGCGCATATATCAAGTGTTCGTCCCTTCAGGCTAACATGTTGTCACAGTTTGTTCATTTAAGAATTAGGGAAAAGTAGGAATCTCTTATCCCTTCTCACCATTGTCCCTCGATTTGGATTGATCCATCTATCTTGGTATTTTCGTTGCTTAACTCAGATTACACGAACGCATCTATCTATCTTCGTTGCTTAACTTAGATTACATGAACGCATCTATCTATCTTCGTTGCTTAACTTAGATTACATGAACGCATCTATCTATCTTCGTTGCTTAACTTAGATTACATGAACGCATCTATCTATCTTCGTTGCTTAACTTAGATTACATGAACGCATCTATCTATCTTCGTTGCTTAACTTAGATTACATGAACGCATCTATCTATCTTCGTTGCTTAACTTAGATTACATGAACGCATCTATCTATCTTCGTTGCTTAACTTAGATTACATGAACGCATCTATCTATCTTCGTTGCTTAACTTAGATTACATGAACGCATCTATCTATCTTCGTTGCTTAACTTAGATTACATGAACGCATCTATCTATCTTCGTTGCTTAACTTAGATTACATGAACGCATCTATCTATCTTCGTTGCTTAACTTAGATTACATGTACGCATCTATCTATCTTCGTTGCTTAACTTAGATTACATGAACGCATCTATCTTTGTTGCTTAACTTAGATTACATGAACACATCTATCTATCTAATCTTGGTATGTTCTTTGCCTAGCTTAATTCCATAGTCACATACGTCTATCTAATCTTGGTATTTTCGTTGCTTACCGACGCCGACTACGCAGCGATACACCCAACCAGACCGAAACACTACTGCATAGTTTAGAACGAGCCGCCGCAGGCATTGGCCTCCATGTCAATGCACACAAAACTGAATATATATATGTTATAATAGAACAGGCGACATTTTCACACTTGACGGAACCTCTCTGAAAGTGGTAGACAAATTCACCTTTCTAGGAAGCAGTGTCACATTAACGGAAAAAGACATCGACACGCAGCTAACGAAGGCATGGACAGCTATTGATAGACTATCGATCATATGGAAATCAGACCTGACCGATAAAATTAAACGCAGTTTCTTCCAGGCAGCTGTCGTATCGATACTGCTGTATGGATGCACTACTTGGACGCTCACTAAACGGCTGGAGAAGCTGGACGGCAATTACACCAGAATGTTGCGAGCAATATTGAACAAGTCTTGGCGGCAAAACCCCAAAAGGCACCAACTATACGGCCACCTGCCTCCCATCACAAAAACTATCCAAGTTAGACAAATCGAACATGCAAGACACTGCTGGAGAAGCAGGGACGAGCTCATAAGTGATGTGCTCCTATGGACCCCCATATATGTCCGGACAAAAGCAGGACGACCAGCTTGAACATACATACAGCAGCTCTGTGAGGATACGGGATGTAGTTCTGAAGACCTGCCGGAGGCGATGATCGATTGGGAGAAATGGCGAGAGAGGGTCAGGGATATCCGTGCTAGCGGCACGACATGATGATGATGATGATGATGATGAACTTAGATTACATAGACGCATCTATCTATGTATCTATCTATTGCAGATTGTTGATATCTATCGCTCTATCTATCTGAAAATACCACTTTAGTCTCGATACTTTTTGACCATACTTCGTAATACAGCTTACTGATCTAAATTCTAACAATTCACAGATTTTTAAATGAAATCATTAATTCTTTCGTTTATTTCCATACAAATTGCATGATGGATGCTCTTGTTAACAAATTTGCTCAAAAAACAAAAATGAAAAAATAAAGGGCGAGTATCGAAAGACTTAAAAGTTATTCAAGTCTATCAATTCATGTGCCCTTTTAGGCTCGTAAGGTTAAATGGTTTTGCAGACACACCACTCTAATCTTGAAGTTCGTCTCACCCACCAGACACTGTTGGCGTTTCTATCGTTTATTATTCGCTTTTTTCTCTAATTTTATGAATCATATATCAATGCCCACTGCGATCTTTCATTGAGAGTTGATCATTAAGGATTATCAATGGGAAATAACCCGGTGTGAATGAGGTTGGAAGAACGATTGGGGAGTGGAGTGATAGTCACATTAAAAACGGGAGTCGAAACAATTAAAGAACCGATACTTTTTTGTTTTAAATTCTGAGACAATCTTGGATGATTTTCAAATGTAGAAAAACAAGAGAGGATAACAAACGAGTTTCTTTTATTTCAACTTGAATTTATCATTGAAAAAAATCAGAAGAAAATTAGCTCCCTTCGTTTTTCTGTTCCATGTTTTACTTTTTTTCTTTTCTTTTTGCTCATTTAAGCATTTCTTTTGCTTGCGTTATTATCGTTTGTTTCTTTCAATAGATCGTGTTGTCATTATTTGCCTGGGAGGGTCTTAATTTATGCCTTGATGTCATAAGCGGCCTCGAAGTCGATGTCGAACTCTGACCACCATTTTGTTTTTTGTTTTATGACTGGTATCTTTACTGCTGTTGGTATTGAATCTTTCGTGTTTGTTTTTGTCATTGCTTTGTCTTTGTCGTTTGATTTGATTTGATTTTTTGGGGGGTGGGGGTTGAAATATTATTTGATTTTCTACATTTGTTTGTCTTTCCATTTATATTTATTCTCTTGTGATAGCAAAAAATTAAAGAATTTTTTAGGAAATGACTCTGAAAAAGAAAATAGTTTATCGCTCTATTAATTTCTGTCGGGGTATTTTTTTTTTTTTATATCTGAATGTTGCAAACATAGAATTGATTTTGGGGTTATTCTTGTTATATTAAGTTTCAATTAGACAAATAAAGAATAAGTTGTCCCCGATATTCTTCCCTTTTTAAAGGTGTGAAAGATTCTCATAAACATTTGAATAGTTATATCCGTTATAACACGGAATTAGATGCGTGAAAATAGGTCATTTTTCGGGGGGGGCGGTTATACAATGGCATATCATACTGTTTGACTCATTTAATGTTATAGACATCTTTGAAGAAAAATAGCCCTGCTAATATTTAATCCGTAGCTGGGGTTATAAGGGGGTTCATATCTTTCCCAACGGTATTAGTCTGAACGTGACCGTAGCGGCGCAGCTGGAGTTCGAACTCACCACAATGTCATAGTCCAGTACGTTTGCTACTGCGCAGTGGATACTCTTCCGCTTATTGAAAATTACACTAATCTCCCATCCCATAACGGATGTTTTTCCCAAGATGAAGGTACATACGCCGACACATATATATACTCCCCTACCCCTGTAGGGTTGAGTTCTCGGGCGAATGAAGTAATCGTGTTGCCATTAGCATTTAATGCAAGCCTCTTCATATATGAATTGAGGTCTCGGTAGCCGTTGAACGGATGTATGTAAACAATAAAAATTGTGATTCATAACCGTTTAAAATTTACTTCGATGCTATTAGCTCCACGTGGCTGAAGGGTTAGAAGCTTGGATTGGCGTTTGAGTCAACCGGGTTTCGATCCCAGCTACGGGAAGCTAATATGTCTAGCCACACTGATGAGTTCTGATAGAACGAAACAGATCTGTTTGTAGATGTCACTTTATCGATTTCTTAAAAGTCAATGTATCAATCGAGTTCTCAACCCTTTCAAGCATTATATTAAACAGAATTATTTGATAACCCCTATATCGTTAGTTTGATTATCAGAGTTTTGAGAGCTTGAATATCAATAAATTTGCTTGGTTGATTAGTTGGGTTTTATAGCATATCAACCCATGTAGGTTATTTAACGCCAAATCCATTTTTATTTATTTTTGTCAAAACGGTTCTATATATATATATATATATATATATATATATATATATATATATATAACAATTCAGTTTAGTGTAAGTACAGTTTTACTGTAAAAGAAAAACAGTTCCACTGCAAGCAATTCAGTTTAGCATAAGCACCCAGTTTAAATGTAAGTACGGTTTAATTGTCAAAAACATTTCTATTTCAAGCTATTTGATTTCGTCAAACATGGCGAATTCAAACAGCTCTGTTTGGTATAAATATGCTGGCAGTATAAATCATTCTATTTACTTTTCCTCATTTGTTTGCTCACAATTTAATTATTACAATAGTTTTGATGTAACATTAAGAATTTAACATCAGTCATTTTTTTGCACACATTTAAATAGATACGTATGATATGAAAGAGATTATCTATTTAAAAAAGTGATTGAGCTCAAATGTTTGCCGACAGTTAAGTGGCTTCAAGTATTGTAGTTTTTTATTATTTCTTCAAGATTAAGACTGGCAAATTCGCGATCTTTTGGTTGGTTGTTTTTTTTTTATGGCGTATCAACCTTTGTAGGTTATTTAACGCCAAATTCTGTCTATATGTATATACCTTTTACCAATGAATACTTAGTAGTCAATTTTCTATTAGCAGGATTTCACTTGGTTGCACATGATTAATCAGTTTTAATTCGTCATATTATTTCGTACAACCCTGTTTCTCGCAAGAAGGACAGAACGTCATCTATTTTGTGCGAGAGGGTAAAGTCCAACAAGGATCAAAGCGTATGTTACGGATCTCGTTACGGTTCCTCCGTCCCTGGCAGAAAAGGGCAGTACGGTCACGGGCCTGGCGGAAGACGTCACTTAACAACCGGTTAAAACTGCAAGGGTTTGAGATCGCCTAACATCTGCAGGACATCGCGCGTCGACCTGCACGCCGAGATCGAGTCACAACGATCGCAAATCATTTTAAACAGACAAACACTTAATACTTAGTTTCAAGAGACAATCCATCAATTTGGTTTGAGTTAAACATAACAATGTGACCCATTAATGTGTAAGGTGCCGGATCAGAGTGGACCTGAGAGTAATAGCAACAAAGCGATGACTCAGCACTTCTCATAGACTGAAGCTTAGTGCTTAATCAAGAAGACTGAGCGTCCTTGAAAAGTTTCTAGATGGTACGGGGTGAATTCAATAAGTTTCCAGACTTTTTTTGTACAGTCATTTAAAATTGATGTAGACTCTTGAAAATTCACTATGTTATTGCTATATATCTTATGAGATGACTGACCAGTTTTTATGATTTCAGGTTCAAATGTACAGCTACAGCAGGAATTGGAATACACCATACTAAAGCCTGATTGTCTCAGCTGGTGAATTTCAAAAATGCAATCTGGACGTGAGGACATTTTAGAAAGACGATATGCAATAAATTTCTGTTTTAAACTTGAAAAAAAATGCCTCAGAAACGTATGGAATGCTTCAGACAGCTTTTGGAGCATCTTGCATGAATCAAGCATTTTTTATTGTGTTACATAAGAGATTCAAGGAAGGCTGGGAGTCTGTGAGGGATGATGAGAGGTGCGGGAGGAGTAAGGAAGTCAATACACTAGAGTTGATTGGCGAAAGGGTTAGGGTTAGTGTTACTATGTTGAGGTTTTAAGGGAGTTCAGGAAGAGATTCGGTCGGAAGTGGCCAGCCAGCACTCTTCAAATCGGTTCAGTGGCATTTTCAGGACAATACACCAGCCCACAACTCCATCCTTGTCAAAAAATATTTGAGAAAGATGGGCATCAAGACAGATACTCACCGTCCCTTTAATCCAGACCTTGCTCCCTGTGACTTTTGATTATTCCCTAAGCTCAGAGGCTGTCGTTATGAAACAATCAAGGAGATGAAAGAGGCTGTGACGAAGGTTATTGACACGCTCACACAAGGGGACTTCCATGCGGCCTTTCAGACGTTGTTGGAACTGTACAACAAGTGCATTGCAGCCGGAGGAGATTACTAGGAAGGGGAGCTTTTTGTGTGTACTATCAATAAAAGTGCCCATACGAAAAAAATCTGGAAACTTAATGATCTTCCAAATCAGGATGCAACTAGGTAGAATTTACAGGCACATATTTGTTTACGTGTAGACCGGCACTTAATTCTCTTTCCTTCTCTATTGTCTCTTTATTTTTTTCCTCTTTGTATAAAACGTTGAATATAGCTATTGTTCGATTTTTTATCATCTATAATACTAATAGAATAAAACATGAGTGAATTTGTTAGACCCTCTCATGAACTTAGATGAATCAACACAATTTCACGTTGAAGAAGAGAAAGAATGTCTCATACACCTGAAAGAAGAACAAAGAATGGCGAAAGAGAAAGGAAGCGTTAACTCTATACCTCAGACGCTTATCGTCTGCTTTAGGGGATTGTAAAAAATAATGAAACGGAAGGTAGAGAATGACAGAAACGAAGAGATGGGTGGATTTAATTGATTGACATGAACTATTCTAATCTGTTAATCTAGATTTTTAAAGCGATTAAAAGTGATGAAAGTAGTTTAAGTGATTTAAAAGATTTAAACTACTTTGGTATTGGAAATGAAACCGGCAGAATCCTACGAAAGCAAACTGAACTCATTTGTATCAGCAATATATATATATATATATATATATATATATATATATATATATATACACTTATTATCATTATTTATATATATATATATATATATATATATATATAATGATAATAAGTAAATATATATTATATATAGTGATTTACTGACGACCAACACTCTCATAATATATATATATATATATATATATATATATATATATATATATATATATATATGCGTGTGTGTGTTCAAGAGAGAGTCTCTGTATGTGAGACTGAGTGTGTGTGTAAGAGTGTGTATATATGAGTGTGTGTGAGAGAGAGAAAAAGAATGCATTCAGAAATATGACATGAAAATGAAAGAAAAGTTGTAATAAACAAAATTTTGTATACGGCTTCGGCGGAAACTACGAAACTTTTTCTTTTTTAAGAATTCCTTAATGCAAATGGTTATAAAAACAGACACTGAACGCCGATTGCTTGCGAGCTTTTAAATTTAAAAATGATCAAAAACCCTGCTTTGTTATTACTATTATTACAAAAAGATATAACTCAATGTTATAGTAGTTTGGTTGGTTCGGTTTTTTTAATTGGATATCAACCTTCACGGGTTATTTAATGCCAAAGGCATCGAAGTAGAATAACCGTAGTATTGCTACTAAACCCATAGCTGAAGCACAGTAGGGTATTCATACCTTTTCCATGGGTATTTGTCCGAAAGTGAACATAATAACGCGACCGAAGTTCGAACTCGCTTTTTCTAAGGTTGCTGTTCAGTACTTTAGCCATTAGGGCACATAGATTCTCTCCCATGATTGTCTTGTCCAGTCGGTTGGGGCTTTAAGATACACCAACTGCACCTCTGCAGAGGGGTATGACCCCCCTAACAAGTGTCTTGGATATGATACTAAACAATATGATTGTGAGGTTCCAGTATTGCTGGAGCTTTGGGGAATGCGGAGTACCCCTTTATTGTCATCGCTCCCAGGTCCACTCTTGCTCGGTATGGTAGCACCTGATAAGTGTCCTATCTATCGGTCAAATACAAGTAAATTGCGTACTTATACTAAACTGAATCACTAGAAATAGAAGTGTTCGGCTATTTAAACTGCGTACTTAGGCAAAACTGAATTGTTTGAAATAGAACTGTTTTGACATTGAAACTGTACTTACCCTAAACTGAGTTGTTCATGCTAGACTGATTTATTTGTAATATAACTTATTATATGTATAAAAATGGATTTGGCGTTAGATAACCTAGGAAGGTTGATATGCCATACAACTCAACCAACCAGCCATAATTATCATTAAAAAATGAAAAACATGCCCGTCACTAAATTTCCTTTTATAAAATTTTTTTCGTCCAATTTTTATAAGATGAAGCTTGATAATGTTTTATTTAGAGTAATCCGATTATTGTCTTAATCTTTTATATTCAAGACGTTTTCCCTAGTAGTTGGAATAGAAACGAGGAACACCTGGATAAAGCCGAAGAATGCATCGGCCGAAATTTTTAAAAAGCATTTCGTTTTTCTTCAATCATTGATATTCACTTGAAGTGGAACACGTTATACGAATAAATTATTAATTTCAAAAACTTTTTTTCATTTTCTTGTCATATTGCCGAAACACATTCCAATAACTTTTGCCCAATCGTCTGGAGCTGTAGAATACAACGACTACTTCGCTACAGATGAGTAAGACTCCCTCTAAATGAGTATCCTGATTTGACACTAAATCTGATAGTGAGGTTCCAGTAATGCTGGATCTTTTGGTAATATAGCATACTCCTTCATTGGCATCGCTCTCTGGTCCACTCTGGCCTGGAGTCGTATCTGTAGGTTAAATAGAACTAAACTCTGTACTTCTGCTAAACTGAATTGTTTGAAATTGGACAGTTTTGGCATTTAATTGTTTGTAAACAAAAGTTATACTTATTCTAAACTGGATTTGTTGAAATTTAATTCGGCGTTAACTGACCCGAAAATGGGTTAATACACCGTAAAACAAAAAAAAGCAAACAACTAACCAACCAACCAATCAGATAGCCTTATATATATAGTAAAAAGTAAAGTTAGCGACCATAGTCGAGGGTGACCCGAAGGCTCCCTTTTCGATAGCTACTACACCAAGGTGTAGGGGAGGGCGCTACTCCATTCCCAGGATTGCTCCACTTTACCCTTGAACCGTACCTTATAATGCTGAGTGTTAAGCAAGGTGGTATCAAGTACCATTTTTAAAGTCTTTGGTATGACTCGACCTGGGATTGAACCCAGGTCTTCCGGGCCATTGGCGAACACTCTAACCGCTGGGCCAAAGCGTTTGTTTTTATTATTAGTTTCAATTGCATCATACGCCTCTTTATTGAGACGACGTTAATTTTTAGATCCAGTACTTTAAATCTCAACCTCGGATGCGCAAAATTCAATTTTCATTCGTCTCTGTCGACAATAGAATAATACATACTTCTAGACGACATGTGAGAGGGTAGGCAAAGAGCAATACTTTTTTGATTTTATATATATATATATATATATATATATTTTTTTTTTTTTTTGCAAGGGTCATTCAAAAATTTCTAAGCTTCATCTGAATTTTAGATTTTTCCCATGCTTTTCATTTTTGTGTAAACCTCATCTGCAATGAAATTATAACAGAAATCTTAAGAATTTTTTTTCTAGTTTTATAAAAAGTGGTTATGAGTTGTTAGCAAAAATGTTCAACTGCGTCTCTTCTTTCTTAGTGAGGCTGCGAACTATTTCAAGAATCCTCTACTCTATACGATTCTACAACAACAGAATATACAAGTTCTCTGGGTGATGGCAGAAAGCATGTTTGGTTTACTAGTTTAATGGCACATCAATTCCTTATGGGATATTTAATACCGAATTTTGGTACCCGTGGTGTTATGGTTATCGTCGTAGGAAATGGACGCGGCAACACGAGTTCAAATCCTGGACGAGACTGATCGAATTTCACATAGTACTAATACCCTTGGGAAAGGTATGAATCCAGTTATTCTCCCTCCAGCTATGGGTAAATAGTAGGGCAGACTAGACTCTTCAGCTTTGGTGAGGCAACTAGTCAAGGAGAAAGAAAACTCTGAATTCAAACCTGTTAAACTTTGCTTAAAAATTGACCTGGTGTCATATCCTGCCCGAGAAGAGGGGTTGGGTAAATATGAATACCGAACATTGATTCATTTTATAAGTATTTATATCTTCAGCGTTCAATCGCAATTTTTTTAAAAATTGCCTTTTCAAAGATAATTCTGTAATCGTTGGCTTGTACTTGATTATTTCGTTTCAAGTATTCTTATGTAATACTAATAATCTATAATTATATGTAACAATAAGAATTAGTTGGCACACAGTTATATGGTTTCAAGTATTCCTCTCTAATACGACTTGGCCGAGTCGGTTACAATACAACGACGTCATCTCTGCAGAGGGGTAAGACTCCCCCAATGAGTGCACTAGATATGACACTAAACAATCAGATTGTGAGGTTCCAGTAATGCTGGAGCTTTGGGAAATGCAGAGTACTCCTTAACTGCCATCACTACCAGGCTCACTCTCGCTTGGAGTGGTTGCACATAATAGTGTCCTATCTATGAGTCAAATATATCTGAACTATGTACTTATGCTAAAACGAATTGTTTGAAATAGATGTGTTTTTATATTCAACCATGTGCAAACAAAAAACTGTACTTAGGCTAAACTGAAATATTTGAAATAGAACTGTTTGATCATTTAACTGTGTGTAAACAAAAGACTGATGTTTGATTGAATTGTTAATGATACATAGCAATATTTGAAAACATAAAACTTTATGCAAACAAATGATTAATAGTAAATACAATCATTCATATTTGATAGAAATTAGTGAAGCCATTTAACTGTATGAGAAAAAGAGCTCAGGCTCGTTTAAAAATGTTGTCGACAAAATGAGTTTAGAAATCATATATTTAATGTATATGTGTAAAAAGGATTTGTGTTGCATATTGACCTCCGACCCGGCCAAGCTGTCAAAATAGGAAATGCACCTGTGTAAATAACAGGTGCCCCCGGTCGAGGAATATCAGGATATAACCTTGACTGTCGAGGGGTTGAATTGAGTGCGAAATTGTGACGCTCGCAGAAAGAAGAGTGGGCGTCAAATCATTATATAACCCCGGCGACAGGAATTTCAAATCAGTTGGAGATAAGAAGCTGGAATGAGGAACATGTCTCAGAGAGGTTGGGCCCCCAGGCCCCGGTTGAGCAGCCCAGGAGAACGGGAAAGAAACGCTGTTATGGCAATAAGAGTGGGGGTCAATATGTTGCAGTTCTGTTCGGTCTCCAACTCTCCTCTTGCACAATAAGACCCTTCGTAACCCTTTCGAACCCTTTCAATAAAGTGAGAGGTATATTTTTCTAAAGAACTGTGTTGCTCGTCTTTATTGTGTTGAATATGTTTCTGCATGTATATGTGTATATATAGTGGTCATGGCTATACAACATGTGCAATTAAATAACCTACAATGGTTGATATGCCATAAAATCCAACCAAACCAAACAAAATCCTATATATTTAATATATACGTATAAAGAGGATTTGGCTTTAAATAACCAACAATGGTTAATATTCCATAAAACCAAACCCAAACAAATCTAATAAAACTAATTTTTATACAGAATTATTTGGCAGATAAATTAGACCCTAAAAGGTTCTACTAGTCTGGGTCAGAGTGGACCTGGGAGTAATGGCAATGAAAAGATACTCAAAAGTTCCTTGATCTCCAGAACTAGTTATTTAGTGCTGGTTGAGGTGTAGTATCATACACAGAGCATTCTCGAATGTAAAGGTTTTTTCTCCACGGCAGGAGATAGAGTCGGTGTACTCAGAACCCTTCCAACAGGTCTGGAGAAAAGTGGTTAAATCGTGGAAAGCAGAAAACTTAGGGCTTCCACTTTATCAGAATGAATCAAGAAGTGGATATTCGAGAGACAAAAAGGAATAAAACTTATAGAAGGACTTGCTGACGAAAGAGAAAAAATTGTTTTTGTTTATCTGTTTAACAGCTTATCAAACACAAATGCGTTATGTAATACCAAAACTCCATTTGTGAATTTTTTCTGGCTGTCATAACGAAATTCTCAGTGTTCTTTTTCATTTTTTCATGGCTCATCTTTTTATTCGTCGAAAATGACACTTTTGGACATCGTTATATGATATTAAGTATTCTTATTCAATACAAACAATTTTCACACAGTTTTAACTATTTTTATCAAAAACTAATTTATATACAATTCTTAAGGTATCAAGTAATTATTACTATTGTTTAATACTCATTTGTTTGCAGACAGTTAAATGGTTTCTAGTTATTTCTATTGAATAATTCTTGTTCGTTTGCGCACTGTTAAATGTTACTAAACAACTATAATTGAAAGTTATTAGCGTGAATACGACTAATTAATACATATACATATATCAAGTATTTCTAATACAAATAATTTTCAAACACAAGCAGTTAATACCACTCTAGGTCAGAGTGGACCTGAGAGTCATGGCAACGAAAGAGTGGGTCCATAATCCTCAGAAATCCATAACTGAAGTCTCGCAGCCAGTTGTATTTTAACATCATACCCAGGATGCCCACCCTTTTTTTTTTACCAGGGTCTTACCCCTGTGTAAAACATGCAGTCGGGTTTTTTTAAAGTCTCAGGCCGAAAAAAAGAGTGACGGTATAAGAAATCGACCTTCAGACGCAAATGCACAAATATATATATATGTATATATATATATATATATATATATATATAATAAATTGTGTGGGATATGTGCAGGAATTATAGTGATGTGATGAAAGGGAAAAAAAAGGGGGGCAAATATAGGGAAGCTGAAAGGGACTGTTTTGCGCCTTATGACAATGGTAGGTCTTGTGTCTTGCCCTGTGAGAGACAGGCAGAAAAAGAGAGATATACACGAACAGAGAGAGACCAAGAAAGAGGATAGAAAAACGTTGACGAGGTAGCTGGGGCGGTGGGTTCAGGGTGGTTTCAAAATGGCCGGACGTAGGCGGGATGCGTGTCGATTTTGTGATGTGGCACTGTAGAGAAGACTGATCATTACCAAAAAGTCAAGAACTACCCTGCCCCATCCCCACATATCGTAGCCACCATCAGCCCCAGCCCCAGCCCCGAGCCGGACTACATGCCTCGAACCCGACACCCACACACCCAAGCAACGCATCCATCATCTCATAACCATCTCCACGGCCACCTTCCAACATTTGCGCAAAACCTCACCACCAAATCCCACCCCTCCACCTTGTTACCACCTCCCACCCCCGAATTTCCGCTGCCTGGTGTCAGACCGTCACTTCCTTTTCAACGTTTGGCGTGATCATCGTTAACAAAACTTCCCAAATGCAGATCAGGCTGGTCCGGTGATGTTGAGTAAGATGGGTTGCTAGACTGATGAACAGTGTCGGGGAATCTTGTTTTAAAGAAAGTGGTGGTGATGGTGTTTGTTTTTCGAAATGACGGTGATGGCGTATTATTCGATACGGAGGGCGCTGGGAAAAGAGGAGCAAAAGAAAGTAAGGAGGGAGGTAGGAAGGGTCATGGGTGTTGACAAGGTGTCTGAGTCGATAATTCCTCAATTGCTTAAGGAAATCACCCTCCGAAAAGAATATCAGCCTCGAGTAGGTTTAAATCATTAGTATGGCAGTATGGGTGATTTTCGCTTCAGTTATATATATATATATACCTGTCAATCAATCAACCAAGCTAGTTAATGCTTATATATATCTATATATAAATAAAAGCTAGCGAAACAGAGATACACACACACACACACACACACACATATATATATATATTCGTGTGTGTGTACGGAGGTGTGTAGTTGTAATTGGACGGTGAATTATATAAACTTTGACGAGTCACTATTATTTTAAGAATAAATGTGCAAATTAAGTTATCGACTTCCCCGTTATTTGTACCCCAGTGTGTGTACATATATATATATATATATATATATATATATAACAATCGTTGATGGTTATCACTATCTCACTAGTTGGGTTAGGGGTTGACCAAATGCGGTCATAATTTGAATGCGCAGTATCTTTGATAGCGCTAGTAATTATAATTATAATAATGATAATAGATTGATATATATTATTATTTTTATATATATATATATTTAATAGCATTGATGCCGCCTTTACACGACAATCATGAGGCAATATATAAGTATATATAAAATTAACTTAAATCACGAGTTGGAAATCTACTAAAGTTTCACCTTATCGGATCATCAGGAAGCCTAATTCTAAATGAGAATTGTGTTAAATTAAGTTAGAGTTGCATGCCAAACATCACTGGCATAATAAACAAGAATAATATAGCTAAATTAAGTAAGGAGAAAAATAAGGTGATTGTTAAATGTAACTGTAGGGAGAAGGTTAGATGTCCACTGGAAGGCAAATGTAAGCAAGAATGTATAGTATATAAAGTGGAAGTATATAGTGATCCGAATAATAAGAGAAACATAAAGATATACTTTGGGTCGACGCATGGGGATTTTAAGACTAGGTACTATAACCATAAAACGAGTTTCTCACACGAGAAGTATAGGCATAGTTATCTAGTTATGTGTGGGAGCTCAAGGATAACAAAGGGATAGATCCTATAATGAAATCGGAAGTAATAAAGAAATGCCGTAAATATAGGGCTGGGGATAGAAGTTGCCTGCTTTGCATGGAGGAAAAACTAGCAATAGCATCTTGTAAAAGTAGGGATATGTTAAACCAAAGATCGGAGGTGTTAAATAGTTGTAGACACAAAAGGGCGTGGTTGCTCTATAATTAGGGATAGGTTTCAGAGATTTAAAAAAAAAATAAAATAAAGGTTTTTTATTTTATTTATTTTATTTAAAAATTTTTTTTAATGTAAATTCTTAGATAGGTGGGTTTTTGGTGAATATAAGACGGCGCTTTCTCCTTTAGCATTAGTCGGAGTTAGGCTTCCTGATGATCCGATAAGGTGAAACTTTAGTAGAAGATTTCCAACTCGCGATTTAAGTTAATTTTATAATTGGCTCCACTTGTTTTGAGCACTTTTGTAATTGTAGCATTGCATGATTCGCGGAAGGTTTTAGTTTTCTTTTGACCGACTGACTGCGTATCCCTTGATTTTTTTTCAAGGGGTCAGACGAAGTTGGTCTTTTCTTTCTTTTTGACCTATAATTTTTTCTTTTTCCCCCGGGCAGTGATTCGAGACACTTTTATCTTTTGTTCCTGGCGGGGGTTTTTTCGTTTTTTTTTCTGGTACCGTGAATGCTGGTAGATATTAGATTAGTAAATATATATATATATATACTCGTCTGCACTGGCAGGATGGGACTCAAGACCCTTTCTTAAGCGGGATTAAACAGGTCTGGATTCTGAGTGTTCCTTTTCCTAGTTTGGTTACCATATCACAATTAATATCCTGCTATTTACCCATAACTAGAGGCAGAATAGCTTGATTTACACGTTTTCCAAGGGTATCAGCGTTATGTGAAATTCCGACAGCTTCGTTCAGGAGTTGAACTCGAATCGACGTTTCCAGTAGCTACGACAATAACCATTATACCACGCCCCCACCCTACAGACTGTTGTCAAGATTTATTACATATCATTGATAAAGCTTGTTTTAATGTTTTATTTGTACCCAGATGATCCTGCCTTCACTCAAAGGTGATAATCTTCCATTGAAGATTAAATGGGAATTATCTGAACCTTTTAAGTATTTTAAGAATAAATTTTTATTTTCAAAGTTAAATTTGAATTCCAACTTTATTTTTATTCAGAAAAACCGATATATTAAATCTTTCTAATTCTATGTTTATATTGGTACTGAAATCATTAAAAAAATGACTCTATTATTTACGTATACATACACCCCTTGACAAAAGTATAAGACCACCCTTAAAAATGAAGAAAAAGATATTGCTTACAATTTATAAATTATGAAAATCTAATATATGAAAGATAAGGCATAAAATCAAATAGATTTAAAATATGAAGAAATTTCAATTCATTTTTAATATGTACATTAGAATTTATGCTTAATTTGAAAATTTTCTTTCGACATAAATATAAGACCAATGAGTAGAACTATTGAATATAAAGGCAATTTTTTTGGTTAATATTTGGTAGATTCTCCATTAGCTTTGATAACCTCAAAAATTCGGCTAGGAATACTATCAACTAGTTTCTGAAGTTGAACCGAAGGTATTTTTCCCATACGTCTAAGATAGCGTTTTTCAGTTGAGAAATTGCTGAGTACTGTCGACCCCCTTCATAAAGATTTGCAACAATCAATCCACACAAATTTTCAATAGGATTTAGGTCTGAAGAGCATGCTGGGTGGTCAAGAAGTCTTATTTTTTATTCAAGCAATTTCTTTGTTATTGATGCATTGTGGATAGCAGCATTATCTTGCTGAAAAATCCATCCTTCTCCACATAGACGACGCCCTTCTTTTGTTAGAGATAAATTATTTAGCATCTTCACATAATCTGCTGCTTTTTGTCGACCAAATCGTAGTTTAAGTTTTCCTGAGGATGAGAAGACCCCCCCAGATCTCAAGAGATCCTTCTCCACTATGCGTTGTTGAGTAATTCTCTTCTGGAAATTTTTTTTGCGTGCAAATACTTCTGAAAGCCACCTGGACCATCGAAATTGAATTTCTTTTCGTCCGAGAAAACAACTTTTCGCTATCTTTAGCACTCATGGTTTGATATTGAGAGGCATATTCCAGTCGTTTCTCTTTATGCTTCAGAGTTAACCTTGGACGATGAATTCTTTTCTTATGCTAATTTTTTTTTTTTCGTTGTTTAAATGCCTTCTAATTGTTCTAGTACAGCAAGGAGTATCCTTTTGAGATTTCTATATTTTCGATGTTGACGAAGTTTTCATTGTTACTTCGTGAACATTTCTTCTCTTGAATTGTGGTGATAATTTTTCTGGCATCTCTGTCGGTTTTCTTGTTCCATACCTATTTGGACTTTTCAAGTAATTGCAGATATCGGTTTTACTGCATCCTAAATTTTCTTTCTGAGATTTTCTGACTCTTTTCAGAGCTGTAATCTCGCCTTTTCAAGCACTGATTATTTAGTTCCTTTAGCCATTTATGTTTTTAGTATTTTAAGTATAACAGTTTTAATTGTTTTTTTTTATTTCGTAGACACAATATACTAAATTTATCAATTAATTTAAGTCCTTTTTTCTTGAGTTTTTATTGGTTGTCTTATATTTATGTAAAAAATAAAATTTTTAATTTAGCATAAATGCTAATGTACATATAATCATCATCATGTCGTGCAATCAGTACGGATATCCCTGACCCTCTCTCACCACCCCTCCCTATCGCCCATTCTTCCGGTAGGTCCTCAGTACTACATCCCGTATCTACACAGAGCTGCTGTATGTATGTTCGAGTTGGTCACCCTGCCTTTGCTCGGCCATGTGAAGGGGTCCACAAAGGTACATCACTTATGAGCTCGTCCCTACTTCTCCAGTTGTGTCCCGCATACAGTATGTTTTTCTTCATTTTTTAGGTTAATCTCACATTTTTGTCCAGGCGTATATAATATATATAATATAGCTAGTTTTCTCTCGCCACTTTTCCCTATCGTTCATCGCGTCTGGCAGGTCTTCAGGGCTACATCCCGTATCCTGCTTTGCTTAAATCTATGAACGACGTATCTCCAGTACAAAACTTTGAAATCAAGTTTTTAACTTGGCGGTCAGTTATGTCTGCTTGGCCATAAATAGTAGAAATTTTCTCTGTTTCTTTTTGGAAGCGTTTTTGTTATTCTTAAATTCCTGCAACCTTACATATCCAATATACTCTGTGAGATTCTCCATTTTAGGGGCGTGAAATCATCGATTAAGTTATAATGCGCACTTGTTCAATATAAAAATGACAGATGAAGGGACTGTAATCTGTTTATGGGGTGTCCTCGTGGTGTAATGGTTAAAGCGCTGGACTGCGGAATCGTCGTTCGCGAGTTCGAAATCCATTCACGCTATCAGATTCTCTTTCGGATAAATACCCTTGAAAGGTAGGAAACCCCTTATCCTCCCATATGTGGGTTAGATAGTACCACTACTGTCCTAAAAGAATGGCTTTGGCATTAAATAACCTACAAAGGTTGATATGCCGTTCAAATAACAAACAAAATAATCTGTTTATTTTTGTGTTTAAAATACTGGGAGTCTGAAATGCTTAGTTTAAATTTGTTTATGAAAAAAGGAAATACATATATATACGATAGATTTTCCCATCGAAATCTGTTACATATCCACGTCCCTAAATATACGATCAAGATGTGAAATAGACATATACTGATACGGAAAACGTTCACAAATGTTCATAAACATATAGGAATCCGAAAACACTCGAAATTGGTTCAGGTACGAAACTTTTTATTACCTTTTTGAGTTGAAGGTTTTTCGACATGAGGAGAGAGAGACACACACAATTTCTTCACACAAACACGCGGCACATTTCGTAAACCCCAACTGGTCTCCCCTCGGCGAGACTAAAAATCGACTACCTTCCTCTCGACTCGAATCTCAACTAACTGCTTTTTTTCAAATCCTCAGCGCTTTCGGGCATGATAAGGTTATTCACGTCCCATTTCCTATCTGGGGTTTTTATTGTGACATCTCTGATTATCACATCCGCTCCGCGCGCGCGTGAACACCTGCGCTCAATGTGTGCACCTAACTAACCCATGCACTAACCGAAAAGTTCTCAGCCTAACTAAACAGATAAGATATACAAAACGAAAAATGATAATATAAAAAAAAAATCCCTCCGCAATTATATTACATATCGACCAAAGAGGGCCCGACAGCTTGGGGTATTTCTGATGCTTGTGTCTCGTATGCGATTTCAAAGTAGCCACAGATTTATGTAGAAGGTCGTAGATAGTGCCTGCAGGGAGATTGACTTGATGAAGTATCTGGTATGTCTGATCGAGCTTTGACCTTCTCGCTCAATTCTTTGAAATGTTGAAAAAAGATTTTGTCATATTTCTTGATGACTTTGTGGCATTTTGGTCCGAAATGTTGGACGAGAGAATTGTGCATAGTAAACACGAAAAATGAAACGGGAACGTGTTTACTTTATCCCCAAAAAAAGCCTTTACAAATATTAAAAAAATATCCAGTTAACAGAAAAAAATATTAAAGATTTACTTCCATTAGTTTGGTTTGGCACAAGGCCGTAATTATAGGCATCCAGTTTGAATCGAAATTACCATTGTTTCTAAGCTAATGTCGCTAACAGTTTCGTCACACGAAGAATCTATATTTGTAAATTTCTTGTAAGATGTTGTTGATTTGACTTTGTTTAATGGCATATCAACCATTGTAGGTTATGTAATGACAAATCCTCTTTATACATATATATCAAATGTACAGGATTTAGTTTGGTGGGGTTTTATGACAATAGGTTATTTAATGCAAATCTTGGTTGAGTTTTATCGCATATCAACCGTTGTAGGTTACTTAATGCCAAATCCTATTTATACATATATATATTAAATATATCTGATTTGGTTTGGTTGAATTTTATGGCATATCAACCATTGTAGGTTATTTAATGCTAAATCCTCCTTATACATATTTATATTAAATATATATGATCTAGTGGTTTCGTTGGGTTTTATAGCATATCAACCATTGTAGGTTATTTAATGCAAATTCCTCTTCATATATATATATATATATATATATATATATATATAGGGTTTGGTTTTATAGTATATCAACCTTTGTAGGATGCTTTTCTCAAGGGTATTAGTCTAAAAGGGAACATAATAACATAATATTTTGAACTCCCTGACAATGATGTTGTAGTCCAGGACGCCACTAGAAAATGCACCGATTAGTTGAACACAAAGGTGCCCGTGGTGTAATGTTTATCGTCGCTGCGACTCGTGTTCAAATCCTGAACGAGATTGATTGCATTTCAGTTAGCAATAATACCCTTGGGAAAGGTATGAATCCAATTATTCTCCCTCCAGCTATGGGTAAATAGTAGGGCAGACTAGGTTCTTCAGCTTTGGTGAGGCAATTAGTCTAGGAGAAGGAAACCTCTGAATTCAAACCTGTTAAACTCCGCTTGAAAAATTGACCTTGTGTCATATCCTGCCCGAGCGGAGGGGTTGGGTAAATATGATCAGTTAAACACAAAGAAGTATTCAATCAAATATTGACCACCACGTGAGAATCGGATTCACTGCGAGTCACGTTGGCTCACCATTTGAACTATTCAAGACCAGGGTTCAATCTCTGGTTGAGTCATACCAAAGATTGAAAAAAATGGTACTAGATGCCGCCTTCCTTAACACTCGGCATTATAAGGTATGTATCAAGTATATTCAATATATATGTATAAAGAAGAATTTGCATTAAATAACCTACAATGGTTGATATGCCACAAAATCCAAGGGTGAAGCAATCCTCTGTCGTCATTTACTTAGCTTAGTATAGTTTGACGCGAGACCAGATATATGGGGTGTCCGCGTGATGTAATGGTTAAAAAGATGGACCGCGGAATCGTAGTAAGCGAGTTCGTACTCCAGTCGCGCTATTACATTCACTTTCGGGCAAATACTATTGGGAAAGGTATGAACCCCATTATCCTCCCATCTATGGGTTAAATAGTACCACTACTGTTGTTCTAGAAGGATGGATTTGGCATTAAATAACCTACAAAGGTTCAGATGCCATTAAACAACCAAACCAGAATAGAACTCACTTCTCGTCTACTTCGCTGACTATTAAACATGGAAGGCATCCAGAGGATAATTTCTGAGTTTAGCATAGTTTAACCCACAGTCAGAAGTATGGAGCGCCCGGATAGAATTGAACTTACTAATAATGGTCTGCGAGGTTTGTTCGTAAACCGTTACATTATAGGTCGCCCTCTCTTTAAACATTTGTTAATATAGGTGGCACAACGATACTAACAGATTGACGAGCGAAGAGAGGAAGAGAAAAGTATGAAAGGAAAGAAGGAACACTTCTTTCCTTTTTTGCCCAATTTCAGTGGTCATTAATCAGTGGATTTTTCGCTCTGTTACAGAGCCAAAGGTCAAAACAAAAGTAAATGAGACAGGCTGAGAACTGAAATTGAGTGGATCTGTAGTGATGTGAAAGGGTTAGGAATGGTGGGCGTGCTGCTGGAGTAGGTGTTAGACGTTATCTGTAAGTAGGTTGCTCAAAGAAAGGTATTTTTTTTCTTTTCGTTATCGATAAAAAAAAGTTTTGATTGTAGTGCGCCATTAAAAAGTCATGACGCAGTCCCCAAGCAATGACCCTTTCCCCACCTATTCCGCCTCTCTTCCCACCACCCTGAAGACGGATAACTCGAAGATTAGAATCAAGTGGTTAAGTCAGGGGGATGAGGATGAAAACAAAATGGCGCTAAACTTTTTTCTCCTTTTTTTTAAGTGTCGTCTGCTTATAGTGAATTAAAGACATGAACAATTCTAAGCGAACAGCATTCTACAGAAAACTGTTATTTCCATTTAATGTTTCAAAAACTGACTTTCGTGCGATGTAGATCTATTTAGTATTTATCGTCTTGTTTTGATGTGATTAATGCGTCATAAAAGGTTGCCAAATCACGTGATTTAACGATAAGTTCAACTAGTTGGAAACTTTTATAAAAAGGCTTAAGCCTTGATTTCCCTGAGTTCTTAGAAGTAACTTAAAGCACTGTTTTATTGCCAACAGTGTGGAACGCTATGCTGACAGTGAAAAATTGAACTCAATCGTTTATAGGTATTGCTTACTTTAATCAAATTTTAGATAAAAGAGTGGGGCGTTGACCAGTCGTGGGAAGGGAGATAACTAGTCGAACAAAATGGAAAGAAAAGAAAGGGGATGATGAGCCGGGAAGTAAAAAGTTGAACTAGATAGAAAGATAGGCCATAATAAAGAAAGAAAGAAATTAAATAATTAAAAGAAAGAAAGGGAATAGGAAGAAACTGTAAAAAAAGAAAGAAAGGAAATAGATGGAAAGAAAAAAGATATGGACAAGGACCAACCAAGGAAAAAGAGACCCGGTCGAATATAATAGAAAGAAAGAAAATAAAAAGAGTTTAAGAAAGAATGGAAAGAAAGAAAATTGACAGAAAGGAAATAGAAGGAAAAAAGAAAGAAAAGAGATGTGGAAAAAGAAAGGAAAAAGAAAGAAAGAAAGAAAGAAAGAAAGGATGATCATCAGTCAAAGAGGAAAAAAGTTGAATAAAAGATAAAGAAAGAAAGAACAAAACATTGAATGAGTGAATGGAATAGTTAAAAAAAGAACGAACGAAAACAAGTTTAAGATGATGACTTGGGGAAGAGAGCAAAAACTTGATGCCAATATGAATAAATAAATGCAAAGGGGGTAAGACCCCCACCGAGTGTCCAGGATATGACACTAAACAGTCTCATGGTGAGGTCCCAGTAATGCTGGGGCTTTGGGTAATACGGAGCACCCCTTCATTGCCATTGCTCCCAGGTCTACTCTGGCCCGGCGTGGTAGCGCCTAAAAGGGCCCTATCTATGGGTTAAATTGAACTAATGGCATACTTATGCTAAACTGAATAGCTTGAAATAGAAATGTTTTTCGCTATTAAATAGTACTTACATTTAAATTGCGTGCTTATGCTAAACTGAATTATTTAAAGTAGTACTGTTTTTTGTTTTTAAAACTGTATTTACACTAAACGGAATTGTTTAACATAGGACTGTTTTGACATTTAACTGTGTGGAAACAAAGTCTGTACTTATACTAAAGTTAATTAGAACTGCTGGACTAAACTGAATAGCTTGAAATAGAAATGTTTTTGACAATTAAACTGTGTACTCATGCTAAACTGAATTGTTTGATATAGAACTGATTAGTTACATTAAAAAAATGGATAGTGGCGTTAAATAACCTACAAAGGTTGATATGCCATAAAACCCAACCAACTTGGTACAAATAAATAAATAGATAAATAAAGCAAGCCAGATGATTACCTGGTTAAATAAAACAATAACTCAAGCAAAATAATCGGATAAATAATTTCAGTATACACGAATGTCCAGAGTAAAAAAAAAAAAAAAAAAATTAATTAAAAATTTGAATAAAACCTCTTATTACTTGTAGTCTATCATTGGTCAAGTCACTTCTTCAATCAGGGAGTCAAACTTTCGAGTTGAAGAAATCTGGTTAGCGCTCCGCTAACCAGATTTCTTCAGTACCACGACTGTTCTTCATGAATGATGGTTCATTAAAAGAATGTTCCCAAATTCTCTCTCAACAAATGTTTCTCTCTTACCATCATTTACCAGTCAAAGAACCCATCTTCTCTCGGTATTATATAAAGAATTGGAAAACAACTAGTTTCTCTTCAAATCCTTGTTGCCAATTAGAAATTTACATTGAACAATTACTTAAAGCACTTGTTACTGGTAGAAGAAAGGAAGATTGATTCTATTGATTGCTATAGGACAAATATATAATGAATCATTATTAAACAAAGAATGTCTGTACTGATTGTCGTTGGATAATTTATTTGAAGGTCTCCCAATCGAGTCCCGGTTTCAATCTCACTTCGAGGCAGCGCGACCCTTTAAATCATAATAACACCTTCGGTGACCCAATGGATTGCCAGTTAGGCAAGGAGACCGTTGTTAGTGGGTTCCGTTCTCACTCGGTGGAGCAGTAGAATACACTGATTGCACCTCTGCAGACGGGTAAGACCCCTCCCCCAACGAGTGTCTTGGATATGACACTAAACAATCTGATGGTGAGGTTCAAGTGATGCTGGAGCTTTGGGGAAAGCTGAGCACCCCTTTATTGCCATCACTCCCAGGTCCACTCAGATCCGGCGAAGTAGCACCTGATAGGGCCCTATCTATGTTATGCTAAACTGAATTGTTAGATTAAACTGAATAGTTTGAAATAGAAATGTTTTTGACAATCAAACCGTACTTCCATTTAAACTGCGTGCTCATGCTAAACAGAATTATATTAAAGAACTTTTTTTTTTACCTTGAAACTGTATTTACACTAAACTGAATTGTTTAACGTAGAACTGTTTTGACATTTAACTGTGTGTAAACTAAATCTGTACTTACACTAAACTGAATTAGCTGAATTAGAACTGCTTGACTAAACTGAATATTTCGAAATAGAAATGATTTTCACAATTAAACTGTATTTATATTTAAACTGGGTGCTTACGCTAAACTGAGTTATTTGAAATTGAATTGTTTTTTTACTGTACTTGCATTAAACTGAATTGTTATATATAACTGCTTGAATAGTTTGAGATAGAAATGTTTTTGACGATTAAACTGTGTACTCACGCTAAACTGAATTGTTTTAAATAGAACTGATTATTTACATAAAAATGGATTAGGCGTTAAATAACCTACAAAGGTTGATATGCCATAAAACCTAACAAACTAAAACCAAACGTTCTCATTCGGTGTCCTATACTTTTGACCTTGTGCCAAACCTTGCTAAACAAAGTGGCAGCATTAAACGAGACCTAAAACCAATGAAGAAAGAGGAAGTCCCCGAGTTGTGCTGACTAAAGTGCTGGTCTGCGACATTTTAGAGAGCGAATTGGAACTCCAGTTACGTTATAGGTTAAAGAGTACCACGACTGTTCTTCATGAATGATGGTTTGGTCATTAAATAACCTTCGAGAGTTGATATGCCATAAAATAAAGAAACCGATGGAAGAAAGAAAGAAAGAAAAAAATGGTTTGGATTGCCTGGCTTAATTTGATTTATTTATCAACCCCCTATGGTATCTTTGTAGATGGAATTTTATTCATTTTCGATATCTTTTAAGATCAGAACTACGATTTTAAGGACTTGGGCACCTCGGGTGGTGTAATGGTTAGCAAACTAAACTAGCAAACCTATACATGTGAGTTCGAGTCTCACTGGGTGCCCCATTTATATGGCCTTGTGCCACGTCTAAGTAAAAAAAGAAGCTTACTACAATTTTAAGAACTCAGCGTATTTTTATTTGTGAATCAATATTTCCTTGCTAATAAGTTGATTAACAAAACTCAAACTCAAACTTTGACTATAAAAGAAATACTTATCTCTTTAGAGTTGTCCTTCCGGATAGTAATAAGGAAGTTCGATCTCCAGTCGCGCTATTGCATTTACTTTCGGACAAATACTCTTGGGAAAGGTATGGAACCCCTTATCCTCCAAGTTTTGGGTTAAATAGAACCACTAATGTTCTTCTAGAAGGATAGCTTTGGCATTAAATAACCTATGAAGGTTATTATGCCATTAGAAAAAAAAAGGACCCTGAATACACATCTCGAGTGTTGATTAAAATTTCTGAAATCTTTCCTTCCTTTATTTTTTTTTTCTTTTCTAAATTACCAATCTAATAGTGAATTCTTTCCAGCGATTCAAGACTCCTTTGTTGACTCTCCTAGAATTTTCTTTTTGCAATCTTGTTTTCTTTTGTAGTCACTCAATTCTTATCTGGGGGTGTCCTCGTGGTGTAATGGTTAAAGCAATGGACTGCGGAATCGTAGTTCGCGAGTTCGTACTCCAGTCGCGCTATTACGTTCACTTTCGGGCAAATACCCTTGGGAAAGGTATGAACCCTCTTTTCCTCCCAGCTCTGTGTTAAATAGTACCACTACTGTTCTTCTAGGAGAATAGGATTGACATTAAATAATCTACAAAGGTTGATATGCCATTAAACAAAAAAAAAAAACAAAAACAAATTCTTATCTCTTCTGTGGCAAAAACAAAAAACAAAAACAAAACAGAAGACATTTTTCCCGAGGCTTTAAGTTCGCAAAGAACGTCCAATTCCGAATAATAGAACCTCACTGACAAGAACGAACCTAATGTCCCACACACCAAATCCAAGAAAACAAAAAGAAAATTTTTTAAAATTCTGAACACAAACTTAACCAGTCGATACCTTTTAAAAGATTCATGGGCGTGTCCTCTTAGTGTAATGGTTAAAACGCTGGACTGCAGAATCGTAGTAAGCGAGTTCAGTCGCGCTGTAATGTTCACTTAGGGACAAATACCCCTGAGAAAGGTATGATCCCCCTTATTCCCCCGTTATGGATTAAATAGTACCACGAATGTCCTTCTAGAAAGATGGAAATAGCGTTAAATAACCCAAGAAGGTTGATATGCAATTAAACAATAAAACAAACAAGCGAAAAATGTATACTTGCGTTCTTATACATTTTTGTCAACCGACTGAGAGAAAGTCGTCATCCCTCTGAGTGAAAGAGTATTTTAGTAAAAAGGATCACTGTAATTTTGTTTCAGTTTCTCTGTTTAACAGCATATCAACTTTTGTGGGTTATTTAATGCCAAAGTCATCTATGTAGAAGAACAGTCGTGTTCATGTACTACTATGGACCCCCACATATGGCCGAGTAAAAGCAGGACGACCACCTCGAACATACATACAGCAGCTATGTGAGGATACCGGATGTAGCCCCGAAGACCTGCCAGAGGCGATGAACGATAGGGAGAAGTGGCGAAAGTGGGTCAGGGATATCCGTACTAGCGGCACGACATGATGATGATGATGATTATTTAACCCATATCTGGCGGAAATAGAGGTTCATTCGTTTCCCAAGGGTTTTAGTCGGAAAGTGAACGTAATAGCGCTATTGAGGATCGAACTCACTGACTACGATGTTGCTGTTTAGCACATCAGCCACTGCACCATGGAAACTCCCAGCAATACTAAGTTTTATCTTTCGTCTTTAGCGTCACTTGGAAAATAATTCATTTGTTAAAAAAATTCTATTAGAACTGTTGAAATACTGTAATCATACGAAGCTTGCTGAAAAGTCATCGGCCTAGTCAAAAAACCTTTTTAAAAATAGTGAATTTATTTTGAAGGGACGAAGTAATTTTGAAATGCGGAACAAACTGAGACAGCGTATTCTCAGGCCCGGCATCAAAATTTTCATGAAAACAAGAGCAAATGTTATGTTGCTAAAGATTCCAATTTCAATAGCTCTAATTGTATCAGTCCTTCAGTTATGGAACAATGGACGGACGAACGAAAATACATTGGAGCAATGACAATGTGGTGGGCACAATGGAGCAATCGAAAAAAATCGGCGCCAAACAATGATCTATAAATCATTACAATATATATATATGAAAATTAAAATAAATCCGACTGTTTGTGGGGGGTGTCCTCGTGGCGTAATGGTTAAAGCGATGGACTGCGGAATCGTAGAACGCAAGTTCGTACTCCAGTCGCGCCATTACGTTCCGTTTCGAGCAAATACCCTTGGGAAAGGTATGAACCCCCTTATCCTGCCAGCTATGGGTTAAATAGTACAACTACTGTTCTACTAGGAGAATACCTTTGGCATTAAATAACCTACAAAGGTTGATATGCCATTAAACAAAGAAACCAAACCAAACCGACTGTTTGTAAACGTATAAATATGGAAAAATAAGGTATGTAGATGAGGATTTTATTTAGATTTAAAATATTTGCCAATGCAGTTTTTACATTAAACCATCATCAGGGATTTTAATTTATGATGTTCTCTCTTCTGAAACAAATTATCTATTTTCATTAATAGCATTCTGTTTGCAAATTGGATGACTCAATTAGTGTTCAAAATTTATTTAAAAAGCTTAACGTATTTCCTTTAAAATATATATATAAAACTTTGTTACATATATATATATATATATATATATATATATATAAAAGAAAGTTATTTATATCTATCTATATATATATATATATATATATATATATATTTAACAAAGTTTTATATATATATATATATATATATATATATATATATATATATATATATGTAAAACAAAGTTATATATATATATATATATATATATATAAGAAAGTTATGTAGATGTTGGTATATTATAAAGAATTATGACAAGAAGGGTAACTGAAAAAAACAATACCAAGTGAGTATTAACAAAAAGAAAGAAATAATTGATGAAAACTAACAAGTTCATATTTGGTATCTGGTAACTTTTTTGTACTAATTTGACTAAATAAAGAGATTAGCTGAAAAAAGCCGGTTTTTCTTTGTAATTAAAAAATGTTGTAGATACCAGAATTTTTCTGGATTTTTTGTCATATATTTTGTATTCTTTAAAATTGTGGTTTGTTTCTTAATTACGTCTGACCGTTGCGTTTTTTCATCGCTTCATATATATATATATATATATATATATATATATATATACGTATTGAAAGTTTTTTCAATTCACGTCTGTACTGATTGCCGTTAAGATAAGAATATATTTTGCGCAGATTTTCTGCGTATGAAAGGTAGACCTACCTTAAAATAACAGGAGCCAGACTCAACAAGATAAACATGTTCGTATCTTAGCAAGAAAGGAGTCTCAAATATTAGAAAGATATGGTGACATAGCGATGTAAATAGATATTTATACACGCATAGATATATATGAATGTATAATATATATACATTATTTGTGTATCACTCAGTACTTGATATAAGAAAGTGCATATAAATATTCAGGCATAAAGTAACAGACATAGATACACACTCACACACACACACACACACACACACAAATACATATACATATATATATATATATATTTCTTTTTGTTGGTCCAACGAGGCGAAAAGTAAATGTTATAAAATGAATGGGTCCACAAGTAAATTTGCTATGTTAGATTTTTATTTTTCATAACTTTGCTCTACACGTGTTTCTGACTTCATCGTCGTCTTCAGGAGGTATATGTACATGCACACGTTTTAGGCGAAATATGGGAATATTTTTTAAACGTTAGATGCTCTTATCAAGCAGACTCAATTTCAAAATTTAATATCAAAATGCTCTCAATATCACCCATGTCTTTGATGTTCATGGGCCATATATCGCGCGATCATTCATCTCAGTGAGCTTGTGGGTCAATGTTTGGTCAGTATTTAACATTATGATTATTTTAATCCTCTCTCTCTCTCTCTCCCTATATATATATATATATATATATATATATATATATATATATTTGTTAGCTCTTACGTAACCATATACATATATTTTCGAGCCATAAGTGGCTGAACACATATCCAATCATATTGTTGCCTAGTCGACTGGGGCTGTAGAATACACCGACTGCTCCTCTGCAGAGGGATAAGACCCCCACAACGAGTGTCCTCGATATGACACTGAGCAATCTGATGGGGAAGTTCCAGTAATGCAGGGGTTTTGGGGAATGTGGAGTACCCCTTTATTACCATCGCTCCCAGGTCCACTTTGGCCCGGAGTGGTAGTACCTGATAAGGGTCCTATCTATGGGTTAGATTGAACTAACGGCATACTCATGCTAAACTGAATTGTTTGACTAAACTGAATAGCTTGAAATAGAAATGTTTTTGACAAACCGTACATACATTTAAACTGTGTGCTTATGCTAAACTGAATTATTTGAAATGGAACTGTTTTTTGATATTGAAACTGTACTTACACTAAACTGATTTGTTTTAAATAGAACTGTTTTGACATTTAACTGTGTGTAAACAAAATCTGTATTTATACTAAACTCAATTAGCTCTGCTTGATTAAACGGAATAGCTTGAAATAGAAGTGTTTTTCACTTTTAAACTATACTTACATTTATACTGCGTACTTATGCTAAACTGAATTGTTTGAAATAGAACTGTTTTCATAAAAATGGATTTGGCGTTAAATAACCTAAAAAGGTTGATATGCCATAAAACCCAACCAAGCGTATTGATTTTCTTCTCTTATTGTCGAATATCTCAAAATTGAATATCGGAAGTAAAAGTAGAAATAAAACTTATATAAGTTCCAACATCAGTTGTTTTCTTTTCCAATTCGGTCTTCTCTCGTTGAAACTTTTATAGTATATTGCGTTCACGAACCAGAACCCAGTTTTTCGAGGGAAGAACGGTTAGAAATCGATAGATTTCTTTTGTTCGATTTCTTTTGGTTGACTGGTCCCAACAGGTGCTGTGTAAAGGATTGCGTGTCTTTTTTTTGTCTCTTCGCATCAGTAAATGAAACCAAATTAGAAGAAAATAAAATAAAGGAATTATTAAAGAAAGAAAATAGAACAAAAGAAGGCGGGAGGAAGAAAAAAGAAGAATAGATATGCTGAAGGAAAAAAGAAACGATGAAAGACTGACAGTTTGCGAGAAGATAAAGAAAAAGAACGAATGATGAGTAAAAAGATGAATTTGAAAAGATGAAAACCGCTAAAAAATAAAGAAAAATACGAAAAGAGAAAAACAAGGTAAAAGAAGAAAAACGTGGGAGTAAAGTAGAGGAAAAAAAAAACGACTACAAATGAAAGAAAAATAAAGAAGAAGAAAAAAAGGAATGAAGAGATAATAAACGAAAGAAGAAAGAGAAAAGAAGGAAATAAAAAAAAAGATGGCAAATAAAATAAAATAACTGAAATGAGGAAGAGAAAGAAATAAAGTTTTCTCCATAAGTGCTGACAAAAGAAAGACACGGGGAACTCAAAAGTGGTTGATGGAAAAACATATATATCCAAGTAACTGAAGCAAGTAACTGGTTAAATGGTAGTCAGTTGATAGGGAGCTGAGAGTCCAGTTGGGAACTGACTATCCGTCCACTACGCAAATGGGATCACACGTGATTGTGTCACGCAGATTGGTGAACTTCGTCGGACGCTCTCGTTGACGTGTATTTATGGAGGAAGCCGAGTACATTATGTAGGGAGTACAACAGTATGTGTGAACAGGATTTGGCATTAAATAACCTATGATGGTTGATATGCCATAAAACCAAGCCAAAGGATTTTTGTTTTTCATACACCTTTACTTTATATCTTATTTTTGCTGGAGCGAATATCAAATGTATTTCACTTTTACAGACAATTACAACAAAGTTTATACTACAAAAAACATCTGAGAAGATTACGTATGAACCCACTATATTATTAATAGCATACATATTCCTGCCCTCTGATTTTATATATATATATATATATATATATATATACACATACTAGCTGTACCCGGCCACGCGTTGCTGTGGCTCTGTTTGTTTAAATTAAAAAAAAGAAGAAAATACATGTTTCTAATATGTTTAATTTTTCAGTACTTGGATAATCGATATAAATAAAAATGTAAATGTTACAAACCGATAATCTCCAGTTTTATACCACTAATTGGTTTAAAATTTTCTGAGAGTATTTGATTCGAATTCAGGAGTGTTTTTATATACTTATTATCCAAGTACTTGAAAAGTAAACATATTTGAAACAAGCATATTTTTTTCCATTTAAACAAACTGAGCCACAGCAACGCGTGGCCGGGTACAGCTAATAAGTATATAAAAACACTCCTGAATTCGAATAAAATACACCCTGAAAATTTTAAACCAATTAGTGGTATAAAACTGGAGATTATCGGTTAGTAACAAATATTTACACACATATATATACAATGAACTCTTCCGTTGACCTTGACGTATGAGAGCCCAACAATTCCATTAAATATATAAGCAGTTCTACTAACTACACACATGATTAGTTTATAGTGGCGAAATTTTGCGTAGAATCCGACACACGTTTTTGGATAAGATGACATAAGAAAAACGGTGCACTAATTGGCAACAGATTAATATTAAATTTATTTATAAGTATTATATAGCAATACTTGAAACCATTTAACGAATGAGTAATGTTTAATAGAATTAGTTGTTCCAACTAGGTTTGAAACTTGACCTACCACCTGTTAATCACACGCTCACGCGATTACTTAAGTCTTTGGTTAATAGCAACGGAGATGTAACTCTTTATTCCCCTATAACACGAGAACTTTGGCCTCACAAGTAGATTCCCGCTCATAATTACATGCGCCGGGGTTTATAGTTGTAGTTCAGAAGTTTGGCAGCCGGACAGTCCATTAGGAGGTGTAAGTTTTTATTGTTTGTTTGCAAAGATTCGTACCATCACTTATCTAAGAAAGTATATAATATCTCATTTCCTATAAGTGGTGTGCGAGAAAGCACTACCTCTTGATTTCATTTGTTGGGTTGCGTCTGTAGCCACGAATAATAATGCTGAAGGTTTCCATCAACAAAAATCATTCAAATCAATGTTCGTCTCGTCACCAGCGACTCTTATAAATTTTGCCATGATCACATGTTATAACTAAACATAGCAATATGTGACCTGAACGACTGATCTTCTCTCTCTCTCTCACTCTCTCTCTCTCTCGGCCAGTCGGATGGAACTGAAGAATACACCGACTACATCTCCGGAGAGGGGTAAGACTCCACCAACGAGTGTCCTAGATATGACACTAAACAATCTGATGGCGAGGCTCCAGTAATGCTGGAGCTTTGGGAAATATGGAGATCCCCTCCGGCTGCAACGCACTTGTTCATAACGACAGCCTCAGAGCTTAGGGAATAAGTCACAGGGAGCAAGGTCTGGACTATAAGGAGGGTGAGGAACTGTCTTGATGCCCATCTTGCTCAAATAGTCTGTGACAAGGATGGAGTAGTGGACTGGTGCATTGTCCTGGTGGAAATGCCACGGACCCGATTTGAAAAGTGCTGGCCTCTTCCGACGGAATCTCTTCCTGAACTCCCTTAAAAACACAACATAATAACCCTAATCCAAACCCTTTGGCCAATCAACTCTGGTGTATTAACATCCTTACTCCTCCCACACCTCTCATCATCCCTCACAGACTCCCTGCCTTCCTTGAATCTTGAATCTCTTATGCCACTTAAAAACTGATGCTCGATTCATGCAAGATGGTCGAAAAGCCGTCTGAAGCATTCCATACGTTTCTGTGGCATTTTTTCCAAGTTTAAAACACAATTTTATTGATTATTGTTCTTCTAAAGTGTCCTCACGTCCAGATTGCATTTTTGAAATTCCCAGCTGTGACAATCAGGCTTTAGTAGGGTGTATTCCAATTGCTGTTGTAGCTGTTCATTTGAACCTGAAAACATAAGAATTGGTCAGTCATCTTATAAGATGTGTAGCCATAACATACTGAATTTTCAAAAGTCTACGACAATTTTAAATGCCTGTACAAAAAAGTCTGGAAACATTGAATGCACCACGTGTCCCTACCTTTTCTCATCCTTAGTTTTTGAATAAAGACCCGGTGAAGGACTGTATGAATGCGAAAGTAAAGCTGAAAAAATGATATTGAGGAGAGTCCTGGAGAATTGAAGAGACTTGTTGTTACCTGGATTCTAATGAAAATATCAAAAAAGTACTGCTGTGAAATGTCGCAAAAACTATCTCAATATCATTATGGATGCATCTAAAGTTAATAAATTTATGCATGGATCATGTTATATTAGTTTGTAATTAGTTACATGTAGGTTTTTAATGCTAAATCTTGTTTATGATACATACAGAAAATATATGATTTGAAAACTCATTTTGCAGAAAATATTTTTAAATGAGTCTGAACACATTTTCTTTTTGTACACAAATAAATGCTTTCAAGTATTGCTTTGTAACAGTAACAATTTAACATCAGTCATTTGTTTGCACACTGTTAGATGGTTTCAAGTATTGCTATGTAACAGTAAGAATTTAACATCAGTCATTTGTTTGCACACAGATGGTTTCACGTATTGCTATGTAACAGTAACAATTTAACATCAGTCATTTGTTTGCACACAGTTAAATGCTTTAAAGTATTGCTATGTAACAGTAAGAATTTAACATCAGTCATTTGTTTGCACAAATTTAAATGATTTGTAACTAATTTTTCAAAAAGTAAATCAGAATTAATTTGCTTGCACACAGTTTAAATATCAAATAGTTCCTTTTGAGCCATAAGTGGGACTCTATCAGGTACTTCAACTCCGGGTCAGAGTGGACCTAGGATTAATCGGAATGAAGAGGTACTCCAGACTAGAACCTCACCATCAGATCCAGATTAGTGTCATATCAGGAGTGAGAGTCTTACTCCTGCAAAAATGCGGCCGGTGTATTTATTCTACAGCTCCCCCCCCCGCCCCAGTCAACTTGCCTGGAACTAAGTTTTGGAAGAAATCTAAAAAAAAGCGGATTAACTTTCGATACATCCAAATTCTTGAACAAACTTCCTGAGCACTTTCTTTGATCATCAGTAACTTTCAAGAAAATTAGTGAAAGGCATTTAGATGTGTCACGAAAACTCACTCAGCCGGACTGCAACGGATAATTGAACAGATCTTAATTTCAGTTTTAGTTTACCAATTAGGAAATATGGCGAGTTGCAGTACCCTAAAGAGAGTGCACGAAAAAATGCAGACCCATCAAAGTAGACGACGCATATTAGTTTAAAAGTAAGCAAGAAGATTTTTTAAAAATATGTAGGTATTAACAATATAGGTAGATATCACGAGGTGATAGAAAATCATACGAATAAACATAGTCGAAATAAGGGAGGTAAAAAAGTTAGAATAATAAATGAAAATAAAAGTAGGTAAAACCTCGAAAGTGAAAGTAGAGCGTGGAGATGACATGATCACAGGGGAACCATGCTGCGACAAATCATCGCAAATTGAGTTGATTTTTCGACATTCAAAAGCCCAAAACACACACACACACACATATATATATATATATTATAATTATGATATAAAATATATGTAAAAAAACCCAGCAAACTTTCGCGCCTCACAAAGCGAAGCAAAGAAAAAAAAGGCCATGGAAGTTAAAAACCAGATTTTATACACACATGTTCGTATGTGTGTATTGGTGTGTGTGTGGAGGGAGGAATGGATGGAAGTGGCTGTGGGTAGTAGTGGCGGGAGGGGGGTAATTGCTGCCAAAACCTAAAAGAAACAAACTTTTTTTTTCTTTGCATCTGGGGATCTTTTGGATGAGGCTAAGATGAAATGTATTACCGGTGGATGTTGCATTTGAAGATCAGGGGGAAAAGAAACAAAACAAAATACAACAAAACAAAAAGAAGAGAGAAATATACTGATATTTTTATTATTAAACATAAGTTTACACACACACACACACACACACACATATATATATATATATATGGAAACCTAATCGCAAGCGCCAGAGGAAAGAAAATGCGGCTAACAACAACAACAAAAACAACAAAATGATGAAATAGATGTAGGCTGGAAAGGACAGAGGAGGGGAGAGGGACACGATTGAAGAAAGGGAGCCATACGCAAAACGAGGCCGAGCAATGTGAAGAAATCGCCGGAAGAAGGTAATAATAACGTTTGAAGGCAAGGAAAATGAAAGCGAATCGCAAATTCAAGACACAAGAAGAAAAGCGAAAAGGTGATACATACTTCTCTGCACACACACACATATATATATATATATATATATACCTAAGACATCAGACGCACGCGTGCACACACAGATAGAAAAAGAGATGTGTCATTTCTGAAAGATTTCTACGAACGCATCCGAGTTATTTTCATATACGTAAGATCTAACCGGGAAATATGAAAATAAAGAATAAATAAATAAATAATATATTTATAACATACATGTAATATAAATCTTAATACTGAAGTCTTACTCACTCACAACACGTTTTTAAGAATGACAAAGGAATTGTTGATGATCATTTTGTAACGGGAATGTAGGGATCGATTTGTTCGTATATTCCTGAGTATCGATATCATCTACCAGGATATGTTCATATTGATTTTGAGCATGTGCGAAAGTTTCCAGAGAGATTGCGATCGAATAAACAATTGAAAACTAGTTTTTGACTGCAAAGCTTTTTAGGTATCTAATTTATTTAGCTTAGTGGCGATACTAAGTCAGCCACTGCGATAATCGAATTCTCTTGAAATAATGTATTTTTGTCACTCGTTAACAGTAAACAATACGAATTACATCTCACATACACACACACACACACACACACACACACACATATATATATATATATATTCTGAGTGTGTTATATATGTCAAGGAGTTAAACTCCAAGTTGCTCTTACCATAGACTGGTTACCAACTTATGGTTAGAGAGGCCTGTTAGCTTTGCTGTTTTATCCTAAACTTGGAAAGGAAAAATGGATTCATGCCTTTTCTCGTGTTATTCATCTAAGAAAATGACTGTCTAAACTGGAAATGTATTTACCTCGTCGATTCCATTTTCCGTGTTGCAAACCACAACTCTCTCTGTCTGTACACACACACACACACACACACATATATATATATATATATATATATATATATATATATATAGTGGGCGTTCACCCGATTAAGAAGATTACCATATCCGAAATATAACTATATATTTTCCGCTTTTGGTTGCTCTAAAATGGCTCTTAAATCCAGAAAAGCTTTTAAAAGATATATCACATCCCTGACAGATTATATATATATATATATATATATATATATATAAGAGAGTGTGAGAGTCTTGCTTAAACCAAATGATATGAACTTGTACACTGAAGTATTTAAAGCTATTTTAAATGTTTTGCACACATATGCATATGTACATAGATATGTAAAAATTGGCCATGTGCCACACTAACATACAGAAACGTATACATTCTTATATATATATATATATATATATAATGTCTCACTTATTCTGGCACGAGGCCAAACTTTACATATAAAGCTTTAATAAGATATGTATATGCTCGAATATGTTTAAACCAATATATATATATATATATATATATATATATATATATATATATATATATATAGCATTCATGATAAATTTATATATATATATATATATATATATATACGTGTATTGGGTCTACCTTACACTGGCACAAGGCCAACCTTTACATATACCTCTAACATAGAATATAAATGTATATTGCTATGTATAATCTTTGACATTAGACTATACGTAAGTGTGTATATATTTCATCAGAGAAAGATATAGCTTTTTTTTTTTTTTGTAGTTTGATGATAAGTATTTACTTGGGTTCATATAGATGTCATGTATAATGATGTGACGAGGACATCAAAGGTTCCTGGGAACTGTAATAATTATTACTCATATTAATAGACACATTCCAGCATGAATATTTCTTATCTATTTGTGGCCATATCTATATCCGAAATATATCGAGTAATGGATTTGTCTGTCATCTAAAATGCGCTGATACATCTTAGGTGAATCTGTTCTTTTCCCTTTGACGCTTCCATATGCCCACACACACTCTCTATCTCTGTCCCACTCCTCCACACTAACACACACACGCTCACACACACACACATATATATATATATATGATACTTAGGCAGCAAGTCGTTATGTAAGTATGTTTGGTTAAAGACCACAGAATGTTTTCTTTTCAAAATCTTCATGTGAAGACGTTGGAGTCTTCTTGCTATTTCTTCTTAGGTCTGGGTCAAGATGGTAAAAAAAGTACCCTAGACTAGACTAGCCCAAACGCTTTCGACCATTTCGCTGGTCATCTTCGGGGGTTGTCTTAAAAAATAGCTACAAAAAAATCCAAATTAACATTAATGAAACTTTCAGCAAAATACAAGCTAACACAACCTCTGAAGATGACCAGCGAAATGGTCCAAACCGCTTGGGCTGGTATGGGGTACTTCTTTCAACATCTTGACCCGGATATTAAGAAAATGGCACGAAGACTTGAACGTTTTCACGGGAATATTTTGAAAAAGAAACAAGTTGTAATCTTAAGCCGAACATGTTATATATATATATATATATATATATATATATATATATATAATGTTGTATAAATTTCTGGGACGAAGCTTGATGATTTTTATCTGTTGTGTTCTGGTTAGTGAACACAAGTAGTAGTAATAATAAGACAAACCACGATATGTGAGGAAAATAGTTATATTTACAGGAAAGAGTATTTACAAGAGAGAGAGACTGTTAGTAATAAGAACATAGGATTAGTGATAGAGTAATGATATACTTCAACAATAGGAACGGCTCTTCTGGTCTGACTCGTAGGATTATTGCAGACTGATCTCCGCTACTGCCATATATGGCAGATGGAACAGCTCATTATGCTGAAAAAGTAGGTGATACCCAACATTATCATTAAGGGTTTTCGGACTATTGTCTTCATCTTTACAATAGTCCGGAAAATCTTAACGGTAAAAATCACCAAGCTTCGTCTCAGAAATTTACACTACTAATATCCAGTCGGTACGGACCCGATACAATATATGAATGGAAACAATTAGAAAAACTGAATAAAAAATTAACACGAATGACGAACCATCTTACATTCGAATACAGATACCGAGACCTGAAGCCCGTTCCACCAGGCTTAACAATAAAAATCCCTGTTCATTCCAGGAGGGCGCGGAAAGTAACAAGAAGATTAGAGCAGAAATTAATCCGAGATTGAATTCATAACAACCGTTGGTGGAAATAACAATAAAGATGAAGACAATAATCCGAAAACCCTTAATGATAATATATATATATATATATATATATATATGCAAATTTCATTAAACATAATAGACATTTTATGCCTACATATTTTCTTCTGGATCCGTTCGAATTCCCGTATTACTTTTATCGTATTCGGGGGGAATTGATTTAGGTATTGTCCATAGTTGTATGTATCCCTAGTACTTTCTGCCCGACTTTGGGCCATCATCAGGGGAGAATCTATTGCAAAAGTGATGCAACTTTTGTTTTAGCAAATTACTACTGTGTAAGGACGTCTTTGCCGTTGAAGATTATGGCGTTTGCTTTTAAATGTAATTCTGTAAATAGTGCCAGTAGCTAAAGACATTTAAGTACATTAGCACTGGTTTGAAAATTAATGCTATTAAGTGCTGGTTGCAGGTTTCTAATATATAGTGCTTCGAGAATCTGAAGTTTTTGTTTATTATTTTGATGTTCGAGTATTGTTGTGTTGTCGGTGAGAATTTTTCGTTGTTGTGTTGTTGTAGAAATGCTGCCTAAATATACATATATATATATATACATACACGTAATATCCAGTCAGCGTCCGAAGAGAGTGGGTGTGGATTATTCTTGTATAGAATATATGAGGAATATCATATAAATCTATGTGAGTGCACGATGTATGGCTATTGTTACATCACTTATTCCCTTGCAGGTATATAACAAAGTTCACATTCGGAGCGTATATAGTGCAGTTAGAAGGGAACTCATACCTGGTTAAGACGCCAGAATGCATTGATATCGCCAGAGAAGATTACTATACTCTCCGTCTCGTCAGATGACTTTTTACACGCTATACTTAAAATTACAAAACATTTCGTGTCCTGCAACTTCAAGTTGAAAAAAAAAAGTCAAGGAATGAGACGGAGACTATAGTAATATTCTCCGCCAAAATAAATTTATTATGACAGCTTAACCAGGTTTGAGTTTCCATCTGATTACACACTATATATATATATATATATATATATATATATAACTTGAAGAAAAAATCCTCATTCTGCTTTTTCCTGAGCCAAAAAAATTATTAAATAAGAGAAATGAACTAATAGCTAGGTGTAGACATAGGGCTAAATTTAAACTATAAATATTTAACCAAATTATTTTTAAAAAAGCATAGAGTTAATTTTGAGAATAAATAAAATAAATTGTTAGATAGAAAATTGTGAAAAAGCATATAATACAGACGTACTATGCATAAAAAGTGTAACTGATTAATGCTTCTAAATAATCTTAAAATATAGTAAATAAATTAAATATTTGTTTTTGGTTTAATATATCTATTACTGTATCTTTACGTGAGGTTATTAATTAAAGTTTAAATCTAATTTAATAAAAAAATCTGCAATTTAGGTCTAAATGTAATTAAAAAATTATTAATTAAAGAAATTTAAAAAAAAATGAATTTACTACATTGCTAACCGAAATTTAAATTTAAAACGGAAGTGGGCTTAATGAAGAGGTAACTCTTCACCCCTCTTCTATTTCCTCCCACTCTTATGTGTCTATTCTAGTTTTTTTTATCAAAAAAAAAAAAACTGAAGAAGTCCTGTTAATTTTTTTTTCGTGTTTTTGGAAATTTCAAAAATGGGTAACAGGATGGAAATAAATTTATAGTCCTATGTGACCGGTTTCGTTGTTTTTTCCTAAAGTATATATATATATATACCAACCCCTCGGCTCGGGCAGGATATGACACAAGGTCAATTTTTAAGCGGAGTTTAACAGGTTTGAATTCAGAGTTTTCCTTCTTCTAGACTAGTTGCTTCACCAAGGCTGAAGAACCTAGTCTGCCCTACTATTTACCCATAGCTGGAGGGAGAATAATTGGATTCATACCTTTCCCAAGGGTATAAGTGCTATATGAAATGCAATCAGCCTCGTCCAGGGTTTGAACTCGTGTCACTGTGTCCAGTTCCTATGACGATAACCATTACACCTCGCGCACTATATATATATATATATAAACTGTAAATTGGGACGTACAAGTCTATCTGGCGTATAAATCGACCTGAGGACTTTTAGTACGAAATTTTGCGTTTGACCTCTACCTGTCGTATAAATCGACTCCTTAAACATAGAGACTTTTTCGTCAATATGATGATAGACATCAAGTAGTATTTACTTGTTATGAGTTTGTCTTGCTGCAGATGTTTTACTGAATTAGTAGTGATACATATCTTAACTTAGAACCACTTACTTTTGTTGACTAGACGGAATAGTTTGAAATAGAACTGTTTTTGATATTTAAACAGTTTAATTGTCTTTAATTGGAATCATTTTGAGATGAGGCTTCTTAATCTGAGAATTAATTTTTTTTTTTATTTATTGCAGACTTTTTGTCCTCATCTTGGTACTTTTTTGTGTTGTTTTTTCTTTCACTACGTTTCGGCCAAATTTCACCTCTGGCTTTCTTCAGGTGATTTAAAAAAAAATTAAACAGTTTACTAATTAAAAAAAGTTATGCCCTAGTGTGTAGAGTTTTCGCCAGTGGTCCTGGAGATCTGGGTTCAATACCAGGTCGCATCATACCAAAGACTTAAAAAAATGGTACTTGATACCTTCTTACTTAACACTTAGCAATATAAAGTACGTATCGAGGGTAAAGTGGAGCAATCCAGGGAAAGGAATAGCGCCCTCCCCTACACCTCGGTGTGGTAGCTATTGAAAAGAGAGCCTTCTGGTCGCCTTCGACTACAGTCGCCGACTTTACTTATCGTTATAAGGTACATCATCTCAACAAAAAAGTGTACTTATGCCAAACTGAATTGTTTGAAATAGAACTATTTAAAGGTATAAGAAGGGATTTGGCATTAAATAACCCACAGTGGTTATTATGCAATAAAATCAAAATAAATGCGTATAAAAGAACTAATAACCTCCCTGAAGATGATCAAACGGTATAAACGAAAGCGCTTGGGAGCTCAACGTAGGATTATTTTTTTCTTTCTGTCAGACTCTTATACCCACCATTTGGCAATGAAACTTGATTATGAGAATTCACCAATGCCATTCTGTATCCAAAAAAGGTTTTCCCGGTGTTCCTTCTCAGCTGCCATTTTTCTAGCTTTCTATTCATAAAGTTCCATCTCTGTGTGAAGTTCTTCAAGCAAGTTTTTTTTTAAATCTGAGAGGCCAAGTCCCCCCAACAAAATAGTTCCATTTTCAACTGGACCCTATTTACTTTTTATGTTTCATTATCAGTTATATTTAGATCACCTAATAAAGCTTATATCAAGTGTTCTATTTTAATTAAACGGGAACGACAGTAATTTGCACACGTCCAAATTTCCAGCTACTACGAAGCTACGTAGATAGAAACAGAAAAAAATCATTACTTATAATTGTATCGATATAATGAACAGTTAAAATTTTTTTTTCATATCAGCCAAAGAATTCGTTGAAATGTCTATAAATCCCTTTTAAATTTCATTTAAAATATAACAAATACATTATACACAAATGTATTTGGATTGGGAAAAACATATGATCATTAAACGCGTAAGTTCTATCATATTTAATCAAAATTGTTTAAACAATTTGCTACAAAAATGCTCACACACACACACACACACACACACATATATATATATATAAGCTTAATCAAAGACTCTTACCTCAGACTGAATTCTTCATGAGACAAAAGAATATGCTACGTCAGCAGTACATTTATATCTATCTGTCTCTCTCTCTCTCTCTCTCTCTCTCTCTCTCTTTATATATATATATATATATATATATATTGTGTGTGTGTGTGTGCGTATATAAATGTCGGGAGCCTGGAGTTCAATTCCAAGTCGAGGCATAGCAAAGACTCAAAAAATGGTACTTGATGCATCCCTGCATAACACTCAAAATTATAAGATACAGATCAAGAGTAAGTAGAAAAATCCAAGGGAAGGAACAACACCCTCCCCGACACCTCGGTGTAGTAGCTATGCTAAAGGGAGTCATATGGTCATTAACTTGCTTTCATTATCAACTTACTGATATATATGTGTGCGTGTATATATATATAGTTGTAATGGAATATTCCACACTTTCTCTCAGTCATGTGGACTGACTATATCCGTGACTATAAATATAGTGAGCACGGCTTTAAACCAGTCTGCGCCCCGGGATAAAACCGATGGTATTAATTTGTTGTTTGCTTTGACCCCATTCGACCTTTTGGCCGGACTAGAATTCGTGTCCGACGGGGCACAGTCTAGCAAAAGCAGACTTGAGACCGAGAGGCCCTCGACTTTGTCTAGGCTACCTTCGAGTGGGCGAGCTGCATCATTGACACCTTTATCACCCTTGTATAGTACTGGACCTTGCCGTCCAGTTTTAAGCTATAATCAGGCATACGTGCCTGGACCGAGATTTGGGTCCAAGTCCCACTAGGCCCATCAGGCCCACATTACACCAAGTGAGCCGATGACCAGCATAGACCAGCAGGGCTCGAGCTTCGGCTCGTACCTGACCTTCCCCTCCCCTAAATCCGCACTGTAATCGACCTTCGGGTCTTTGACCTTGTCTCAAGTTCTGCCTGGTGGGATGCAGAGAGAAATATACCGTGTCACGGGGATAAAACCGACGGCATTAATTTACTGTTTTCTTTGACCCCAGTTGGACGAGGCACTGTCCAGCAAAGACAGACTTGAGGGCGAAAGGCACCCGGCTTCGGCTTTGCCACGTTCGGGTGGGCGAGCTGCACTGGACCACGCTGTCCGGTTTGAGCGATGATCAGATATCCGTGCCTGGACCCATGTTAGGGTCCATGTCCAGCTAGGCTCATCGGCTCACTTCGTATAATGTGAGCCGATGACCAGCATAGACCAGCTGGGCTCGAGCCTTGGCTCGGGCCCGACTTCCCCCTTCCGTAAACCCCACAATAATCTGACCTTCAGATTTGTTTGGCGGGAAGCAGAGACAAATAATTGTCCTGGCTCTAGGGATTAGTAGCGTGTCTCTCTATTCCTAGTCTGTTATATTGTATCTCTTTTGTAATAAAACCCACTTTCTTTAATCTGCGAACGTGTTGACTGTTCCTTTCCATTCAAGTACGAAGTTGTCTGATTGTCTCCCTTTTAAGGACACAACATATATATATATATATATATAACTATTACCAAATAAGAAATAATCAAACACGGTCATAAATATACTCTTTATTGCGAAAGAGAAGTAGTCCTGTAACGGTTATTGCCTGTTGAAAATGAATTTCAAAACCTGGATAAAGTTGTTTTATTTCATTTCTCTCTGATCCCTTAGTGAAAAATGTTAATCCTTAGCTCCTTCCTTTTGGGTATGGGTAAATTGTTTAGCAGATTGAGCCATTTAGATTTGATACGGTAACTGGTATAGGAAAATGAAAACACTTTAAACCAGCTTAATATCGCTTTAAGAATTGACCTTGAGACGCACCCTGATCTTAGATTAATGGTTGGGTAAATACAAATCTTTATAAGGAATTCTATAATTTTATTCTATCAATTGTCTAATTTTTCTCTTGTTTTATAAATTATAATTTTTCTTAATTGATTCGTTGAATTGTTTTACAGCATATCAAATTTCTTCGGGTCATATAATGCCGAATTATGTCATTTTGATAAAAAAAAAAACTTTGTTTTAGTTTTTTTAGCATATCAACCATTGTCGGCTACTTAATGCCAAATCCTTTTTAATACAAATAAACAGTTCTATTAAGTATACACAGATTAAATGTCAAAAACTGTTCTATTTCAAACAATTCAGTTTAGTCAACAAAGTTAAACGGTTGCAAGTATTGCTATGCACCTCAAAATATTCTATTAAACATCAGTCATTTATTTACACATGGTTAAATATCAGAACAGTTCTATTTAAAGCAATTCAGTTTAGCATAAGCCCGCCGTTTGGATCTATTTGACCTATAGATATCAGGCGCTATCACTCCGGGCCAGCGTGGGAGTGACGGCAATGAAGGGGAACTCCGCAATCCCTAAAGCTCCTGTGTCACTGGGACTCACCATCCGATTATTTAGTGTCATATACAGGACACTCATTGCAGGGAGTCTTACACCTCTGAAAAGATGCAGTCGGTGTGTTCTACAGCCCCAGTCAACTGGACCATCATATGACTGAATGTGTGTATGTATATATATATATATATATATATATATGTGTGTGTGTAAGAGTGTTGGTTGTCACTAAATCACTTTGTGGGTATTTGTCGAACCAAGTGCAATATAATATGGAGAATGCTCAATATCTAGGATAGATCTATTATATAATGATTATAAATATATATGTATATTTAATACATGGAAAATATTCTGCAACTCTGGGTTTCATGAAGTTTTTTTGCAAAACAACAATCATCAGGCAGTTAAGAAAATGGAATGAATCGCAGTCTATATTCAATAAATTAAATATATATATTTAATAATTATTTATTTATTTATTTACTATTATATAATAGCTCTATCCTAGATATTGAGCACTCTCCATATTATATTGCGCTTGGTTCGACACACACTCACAAAGAGATTTAGTGACAACCAACATGAAACCCAGAATATTTCCATGGATTAAATATATATATATATATATATAATAAGGTGAACATATATATCTATTTTAACATAATTTACACACACACACACACATAGCTAATAAAGCATATATATCTAATTTGGAAGAGCATACACTCAGAGGTGTTGGTGCTTGTTGGTTGTCAGTTTACCGCCGATATGATCATGAGACTTGGAATCAATATGACCCACTGATAGATTCCTAATAGATTTTATCACTCTGGGTCTGAGTGGACCGGGGAGTAATGGCAATAAAAATATATTCCGCACTCCTCAGTCCTCTAGATATGGAGTCGCACTATCGGAAGCAATTTCGTGTCATACCAGTACAACCCTCTTTCTTAGTGTGTGAATGGGGTGGGGTGTTACCACTCTGCTGGGGATACACCTTGTGTATTCTAAGCCTTTTCGTCAGGGTTGTTCAATTGGTTTTAAAAGAGTCCCTTGAAACATAGTACACAAGAATTACTTAGATTTATTTCTACCGTTTTTTGGTATTGGTTCAGCATTTTATCGTTTTATTGCAAGGTCGAGGTGACAATTTTTTTTTTTATGTGCCTTGATAATGATAAGAAATTTTTTTTTTGTTGCTTTTTTTTGTTTTATTGAACTCACTCTTTCACGGCTAATTAATACGTTTTAATGCTTCTCCATAATAATGTATCCCCGTATTTTCCATTTTTCATTTTTTTCTTCCTTTTTTAAAATCTTTTCTTTCTGTCTATATGTGTAAACTCCCTTTCTCTTCTTCCTTCGGCGCTCATTCGTCTCTCTCCCATTCTCTCTCTCTCTCTCTCGTTTGACAAACGATTTCCTTTCCTCGCCTAAGACATCGATGCCTAAAATTTCGGAATGTCTTTTTAGAACTTGAAAGCCCTAAGAAAAATATATGTATATATATATATATATATTTTTTTTTTTTCTTTTACTGTCACCGGACATGCCCTAACCGGTGCCCTACCCCCGCGTTATTACAGATACAAACTGAAACATACATCGGCAGTCTCTTGCACCTGATCACATCGCAAAAATAACTCTTTTTAAAGAACGGAATGCAACTATTTCATGCTGGCTCTGTAACGCCCCAATCTTTCTCCGACACACAAGTTCCCGGTAACCTCCCGCCCCGTGCTCTTTGCGCTTCTCATGTCCTCGTGGCGAATTGGAAGGCGCTCGGCACGAGCAAAAATGGCTTTGTTCGCCGCCGACCCGGCTTTTCAGGTTGTGTCGAAGATCCTTGCCAAATTTACAATCAAATTACGCGCACAACCATATGATCTGAATGTGCAGCTTCCAGTGGCATTTTCGCTATTCCCAAGGGTTTTGGGTGGGATGGGGGGTTCGAGTTCGAAGAGGGTTTCAGGATGCAAAAAGTTTTTGGTCGGGGAGTAGTTGTAAGCAGTTTCGGCGAAGGACTCTCCATTGCCTGTAGGTTGGGTGGGGTGGTTTGATTTTAACCTTGACGATCGAGAGACTTGAAAAAACTGGATGTGTTCTTTGAGAGACAAAGAAAAACTACAATATATATATATATATATATATATATATATATATATATATATATATATATATATATATATGAGGGGTCCTCGTGGTGTAATGGTTAAAGCGATGGGCTGCAGAATCGTAGTAAGCGAGTTCGTACTCCAGTCGCGCTATTACGTTCACTTTCGGGCATATACCCTTCGGAAACGAATGAACCCCCTTATCCTTCTAGCTATGGGTTAAATTGTACCCCTACTGTTCTTCTAGTAGAATTGTTTTGGTATTAAATAACCTACAAAGAGTTGATATGCCATTAAACAAAGAAACCAAACCATATATATATATATATATATATATAATGGCAGAATTTCTTCATTAATACAAATTCTGTCTACATGTTTTCTTGTTGATCCGTTCATATTGCCGTATTGCTTTTATCGTATTCGGCGGGAATTGATTGATGTATTTTCCATAATTGTGTACATCCCAAGTACTTTCTACCCGACTTTGAGCCATCATCAGGGGAGGATCAAAACATCAAAATAACAAACAAAAACTACAGATTCTCGAAGCACTACATATTAGAAACATGCAACCAACACTTAACAGAATTAATTTTCAAACTAGTGCTAATGTACTTAAATGTCTTTAGCTTCTGCCACTATTTATAGAAACCCATTTAAAATCAAACGCTATACACTACAACGGTAAAGACGCTCTTACATAGTAGTGATGCAAAAACAAAAGTTACATCTCTTTTGAAATAGATCGAAAACATTAAAATTGAACATGAATTATTCAAGAAGGAAATCAAAATTATAAATGATGAATGGAATCTCGGTGATGCATTTAAAGCTGTCAATCATATTTTGTCAGGTAAATGGAAGGATGGGCTAGATTGTTGGAAATTTTATTGCAAGGGAGGTAAATGTACATATTTTTATTTTTTAAGTAGAGAAATTAATATTGTGGATTGAATTACCACGACCAGAAAATCCGGCGAACACCTACGCACGACATACAGGAACACTGGACAGCTGTTTCGACCTTATTAGGTCTCATTAGCAGTGTGTACCTTAATCTCCACCACTGGAGATCGAACGAGCGACCACGGATTGTAGCGCCAAAACTCTACAACTGAGCCACCAGTTCATATCGCGCACAAGTGACGCCAAACCAACTAGTCATGGTAATTGCGCGGCCAAATAACCTAAATGTGTCTTGCAAGTTACATCCGTACTCTTTCAGGAGGTAAATGTTTTAAAATATTTAAAATCGGAGAGTAATGTTAAAATTGGATGACATACAAAGAAGAATGACAAAAATAATAAGAGTTAAAGTTTATAGTTGCAGGGAGATATTAGAAAAATTTGGATTAACTAGTGGGTAGAGTGTTCGCCAATGGCCAAGATCCCAGATCCTGATGCCTCCTTGCTTAACACTCAGCAATAAAAAGTGCGGATTAAGGTTAAGGGTGGAGCAATCTAGGGAAAGGAGTAGCTCCCTCCTCGACACCTTAGTGTAGTAGCTATTGAAAAGGGAGCCTTCGGGTTGATTATCTTTTTAGCAAAAGACTCTTGTTTGTAGATTTAGTTTTCGGAATCTGCATTGACAGTAAATTCTACCAAAATGGGAAATTCCATTATTTTGACGGTTTTAGTTACGTCAGTTTTTATTCTTCTTTCTAGTAAAGTAAAAAGTTAAAGACCTTAGTCAAGGGCAACCCACTAGTTAATCCAGATTTTTCTAATCTTAACTTTAGGTTTAAGTTTTCAGAATTAAAAATTAAGTAAATTTAATGAATTTTGAGTGTTCCTATAATATTTATTACCCATTTAATCAAAAACACCAATGATTTGTTTTCAAGCTGAAAATATTATATACTTGACTCAATGACTAGTGGTTAAAGTGTTTGCTAATGGCTAGGGAGACCGCGATTCAATCCCAGGTTGAGTCATACCAAAGACTTTAAAAAATGATACTTGATGTCTCCTTGCTTAACGCTCAGCATCATTTGGTACGGATAAAGGGTAAAGTGAAGCAATCCAGTAAAAGGATTAGCGCTCTTCGCTATACCTCGATGTAGTAGTTAATGAAAAGGGAGCCTTCGAGTCATCTTTGACTACGATCGCCAACTTCACTACTTATTTTATATATTGTTTGTCTGTCTGTCTCTCTTTCTCCATTTATATCTCTCGCTCCTCTTTTGTGTATCTGTTCATTTCGGTCCTTATCTATCAATCTCCCTGGTTATATATCTATTTATATCACTCTATCTGTTTCTTCATATCTATCTATCTATCTATCTATCTATCTATCTCCTCAACTTTCTTTCTTTCTTCCTTGTTCTATCTATTAATCTATCTATCTCATTCATTTTCTTCTTTCTTTCATGTTATCTATCTATCTATCTATCTATCTATCTCCTACAACTTTCTTTCTTTCTTATTCTATCTATCTATCTATCTCAATATCATCTATTTTATTTGTCTTCCTATCTAGCCATTTAGTTTGTGTCAATTCATTATCTATCTATCTATCTTTGTTCCTATCTATCTATCTATCTATCTATCTATCTATCTATCTATCTATCTCTTAAAATAGGACTCATAATATGAGACTAAAATTTGTTATGGATGTATTCGAATCTTAATAATATTTTTTAGTAACAAGACCACAAAAATTAAAGTGTAAAAATTAACGTTGAATTTATTTTTTGTTTTTAATTTTATTACTTATAATATTTTTGTAAACTTAAACATTACAAAATAATGACAAAATTAAAAAAAATAATTTCCTATCCATATCACCGGTCGATGAAATAGAAAATACATATACTTATTTTTTTTGTTTGTTATACCTCCGGGTGCATCTCTGTTTTTTATCTTCTCACATCAAGCTTTAAAAAATCGTTGTATATACACACAGGGATTAACCCCTAACATACATACTGTCCATAAAATATCTACATACAAATCAAATTCTGTACATTTTCTTATTCTTAAGTAGAGGAATTCTATCGTAAATTGAATTTCCATGACCAGAAAATCCGACAAACACTTGCACACGATTTTGGGCACTACTGGACTGCTTGACCGGTGGCTCGGTGGTAGCACCTGATGGGGTCCTATCTATTAATCAAATAGAGCTAAACTGTGTACTTATGCTCAACTAAATTGTTTGGAATAGAATAGTTTTGACACTGAAACTGAGTATTTTTGCTAAATTGAACAGCTTGAAATAGAACTGTTTTTCTAAATTGAACGAAAATGTGCACATACGCTGAACTGAATTATCTGAAATAGAAACGTTTTTAACTTTTGAACTGCGCACTTATGCTAAACTGAATTGTTTGAAATGGAACTGTTTTTGTATGTTAAACCTCATTGTTTGAAATAGAATTGGCTTTGACAATTAAAGTGTACTGACGTTAAACTGAATTGTTTGAAATAGAACTGTTTATTTGTATAAAAATGGATTTGGTATTAAATAACCTACACAGGTTGATATGCCATAAACCCAAACAAACAAACGCTTAAAATTCTTGCTAAGGCCTTTGACACCATTACAATAAATCGTTTGGCCAGGGATGGGGGAAAAACAATACTGATAATGCATCAACACCCTCCCATATATATATATATATATATATATATATATACACTTCCTTCTCGGTTGATGCTCTGTCTCTTATATTTTTCATTTGAACAGTAAGTTGTGTTTATAAGAATGATGTATTCTGATTTCTTTTCGGACCACAGACCGAAGTTGAAGAATTAGCTTTTTATTAATAAAGTTGCCCTAATACTGTTTATTGCCCTGAACGTTACGTCGGAATCGTATTTGAAGATTGGACTGGAGCCAGACCCTTTCTGAACCGGTGCTATTTTAAAATTTTCTGAATAATCAGACTTTGACATAGCAGCATACATATTTTGCAGGTTGATTTTACCTTCAAAAATCTCACTCCCAAATGTATGTATGGGCTTATAAATTTGTACACATACACGGAAACAGAGAGAGAGAGAGAGAGAGTATGTATATATATATGTGTGTGTGTGTGTGTAATAATGGTTATTATGTAGGACGATAGACAAGACGACCCGAGTTCAAATCATCGACAAAGCAATTTGCATTTCATATAGTACAAATAGCTTAGGAAATCTTTGAATCCAATTATTCTTTTTCCAGCTATGGGTAAATAGTAGGGTAGGCTGTCTCTTAAAACTTGCCATGGTAACTGGTCGAGGAGAAAGAAAATGATGAAATAAACCCTGTCACACTCCATTTAAAAAAAATTACTACGTGTTGTATGCTGCCCGTGCTGAGGAGTTGGGTATATATATATATATATATATATCTTGTTTTTTACCATACATGCGCATATAATTTTCACTATGCATATATATATATATATATATATATATATATATATATATATATATATATAGTCATCCAAAGACAGATCTCTTTCGTTCTATCAGATCTCATCAGTGTGGCTAGACAGGCGAGATTCCTGAAGTGGGATTTATATATATATATATATATAGTTAATAATTCAGGAATACTATTCCTGAATTTCTTGTTTTTTAAACAAAAATATATATTTTGCTCTGCATAAATATATTAAAAGGTCGTGCATTTAGCACTAATTCTTTGGATATTAACAGTTCTTATTTACTTGATATATATATATGCATATATATTTCACTATATATATATATATATATTCCTTTCTCTCTCTCTTTAATATATATGTATATATTCGAACGCTACTCATATCACACAGATTGGTAACAGAACGCAACCGCCGGAAATAAAAAGTTTTTCCTTATTTTTTCATCTCATTTACAATTCATGCTTTTTCATGAAGGTTTACTGTTGACATTTTAAAAAGTCAACTTACACAACGTTTGCAAATAATTCTATCTATATCTAAAAGCATTTCATATTTCTACATTTACCCCCTCTTTCTCTCTCTCTCTCTCTCTCTCTCTATATATATATATATATATATATATATATATATATATTAAAAGGACGAGGTGTGCAAAGAGATTTATATTATTCTGAAAATTATTATTTTTCAAAGTATATTAATGTCTAAGTGGACCTATTCCTTTCAAACTATTTACAATTTTCCCTTTTAGGGTCAGCAAAAGATTAAAAAAATTCATATATATATATATATAATCAAACGCCAAGTCATCCGATAGTGGCAACGATTCTATTTTCGGATTTTCTATTAACAATATCCATGTAATACAAAATCCAAAATACAGCTACATGCAAACTAATGATTAAATAAATTACACAGCAAATAATTCCATATAAAAGAAAAACCTTTAAAAATTACTCATATTTTTTGTAATAATATTTATTTCAGCTGACTATAAAAACAATAAATGCAAATGAAATTTGGGTT
>OY757929.1:80691785-80716785 GCA_963585895.1 Sepioteuthis lessoniana
ATATATATATATATATATATATTGTGTATGTACTTTTTAAATTTCATAGATTTAAGTAAATTATTTATCCAATGTAAAGAGCTCATAAGCGAAAAAGTCCCGATATTTTTGCACGAAGGCTGCAAAGATGAAATTTCTAGTAACGACATTTGATTTTATTTGCGGCTTTTTTGTTTAATTTAAATTTTTAGCTCATATATCGGTTCATCAAAACTCAGTAGAACAGTAAGTTTTATAAATCAATTATTTAACATATGTAAAGATGAGACTTTACAGATATATATATATATAATATACAGGGTGACCCAAGAAAACAGAACCCATAAACTTTTTTATTACTTCTACAAAAATAAAACAAAATAATTCTAATTTTGTACACCCGAACTTCTAGACATGGTGAATACTATGGTCCCAATTTTTCACGCACAGAATCTACTTCATATCCTGAAAAAAGAGAAAAGGCTAGAATTAAATTTATGAATTTTAGTAAAAAATATATGGGTTCTGTTTTTTTGGGGGTCACCCTGTATATTATCATTAGTGATTTAGCAATATTTTTCTTTAGGTCAAGTTTTGCTGAAAGTATTGGTTAGATAAGTGAACAACTCGTTTAGTCCTTAGATGGGTGACTCCTTAACGAAAAGAGATATCACTACTAACCCTGCCAGGGGACCTGAACTAAAATCAGAATCATCAATTCGCAATAATTTGAAAGGAAGACTTGTCGTCATATTGTTTTTTTCTTACGTCATGTTTAATCTTATACTTACTGAATGCACTATATATATATATATATATATATATATATATGTGCGAAGAAAAATTGATTCATCTCAACATTTTCGTGGCTTACAAAAGTCTGTGCCTTGATGCTTACATTCATATTTTAGGATTTTCGTAGGCATATACATTGATATTAAAAAAACATAAAAAAAAAAAAAAACAGATTTATCTGATTTGAATTTCGTCGAAAACGAGGAGTGATTCGAAATCTCTCGATGAACTAACGGAACGTGGATTCTGCACAATGTTTCTAATGTCACGTGACGTATTTTAAAGAAACGAACGCTGATTCATTGATCAAACGGCCAATTTTTCTTGTCCTAAACAGCCCACTTTTCTGGTTGTACAACTTTTCCAAATTTTTATATATTTTAACACTTTTTATACATCCATCTACACTTAACATCACTAATAAAACCCCTCACAGTCCTGATGATGGTTCAGCAGAACCGAAACGCTATAGTGTCGACTGACTTTGTTTCTCTATAAATGCCTACTTTCTATTTGGATTACTTGTTGTCAATTTTTTCTAAACAAATTGTCGGATTACTATCCATTATTTTCTTCCATATATATATATGTCCATCCGAATACATTAAATACATCCAACATTTTCAAAAATGTTGTTACAAAAATAAAATAAAAATAATTCAATCAATAAAAAGGATATACCCAAAATATGAAAAATCTCACCCACTTCACGAAATAAAGAAAAAATGATGGTAGATCCAGTCCTATTTATCTATTTGGAGATTAAACTTTGAGGGTTCATGGTTACACGTGTGTGTGTGTGTGTGTGTGTGTGTGTGTGTGTGTGTGTGTGTGTGTGCTAGTATATATACCCAAGCAAGTGTGTCTATTTAGGCCTACGTGTGCGTATACGCACTCCTGAGTGTATCTATTTGTCTGTACGTATGTGGGTTGAGGGGGTGGATGTGACCATTTATGAATACCTATGTACATGTGGGTGTGGGTACGTGTGCGCTAATGAGTGCATCTATTTGTGCGTACGTGTGAGTCTGTGTTTGTGTATGCGGGTATGTATCCGCTAATGAGTGCGTGTATTTGTGCGTACCTGTGTATGGAGGGCTATGTGTGCATTGATAAGTGTGTCTATAGGTACGTATGTGTAGGTAGGTATTCACTCACGAGGACGTATGCATGGGCCGACGTGTATATGTGGATGTGTTCTTGTATTTGCGCGTGTGTGTATGCTTCCATGGTATTGTATAAGTGCGTTCGTGTGCTTATATGGTGGGCGGTATGTGTGCGCATGCGTGCTTGTGTGGCAAAACGAAAAGGAACTGACAGGAAATTGTTTTGGAGAAAAAAGTGTAAATTTTACTTTTTCGCTCCTTTATTTTTCCTCTTTTTTTAAAAATCATTTATATACTAATTTTCTATGCTTCCAACATTTTTACACACCCTTACCAATATTTTACAAGCAAATTTATGTATCAAAATGTCAAAATAGCTATCAAAACGGCGACTTTTAGTCTCTGTCTATTTTTTATTTTCATTCGTCTTTTTATCCTAGATTCTGTTTTATTCCATTTCATTTATCCTGTTATATATATATATACGTATGCATACACACGTATGCATCAGATTGTTTAGTGTCATAAACAGGACACTCGTTGGTGGGGGTCTTACCCCTCTGAGATGTGCAGTCGATGTATTCTACAGCCCCAGTCGACTGAGCAACTTAAGGTAATATATATATATATATATATATATATATATATATATATACATATACACGTATGCATACACACGTATATATATATATATATATATATAACCTTAGGTTGCTCTGTCGACTGGGGCTGTAGAATACACCGACTGCACATCTCAGAGGGGTAAGACCCCCACCAACGAGTGTCCTGTTTATGACACTAAACAATCTGATGCAGAGGTTCCAGTAATGCTGGAGTTTTGGTGAATGGGGAGTACCCCTTCATTGTCATCACTCCCAGGTCCACTCTGGCCTGGAGTGGTTGCACCTGATTAGGGTTTTATCAATGGGTTAAATAGAACTAAACCGTGATTTCTTGATTTTATTGTTTCTTGCGTTTAAACTGCGTATTTATACTGAACTGAATTGTTTGAAATGTAACTGTTTTGACATTTAAACTGTGTACTTATGCTAAACAGAAATATCTGAAATAAAACTCTTTCGAAATAGAAATGTTTTTGACAATTAAACGGTACATACATTTAAATTGCGTGCTGATGCTAAACTGATGTTTGAAATAGAACTGTTTTTGACATTGAAACTATAAAAATGGATTCGGCGTTAGATAACCTACGAAGGTTGAAATGCCATAAAACCCAACCAACAACCTTAGGTTTCCTTTGTTTTTACGGCATATCAACCTTCGTAGGATTATTTAATGCCAAACCCACCCTTCTAGAAAAACGGTAGTGATACTATTTAACCCATAGCGGGGAGAATAAGGGGGTTCATGCCTTTTTAAAAGTATTTGTGCTAAAGTGAACGTTGATAGCGTGACTGGAGTTCGAACTCGCTTGCTACGATCCTGAAGTCCATCACTTTGGTAATTACACTATGAGGACACCCCTCTTACACCCTTTTATATACATACTTACTTACTGCCGACTGCCTCAGTTCCTTCTTTTCCTTTCTGTCTCTCTCCTTTCTTGTTAGCCAGTTCACGATGTCCTTGTGCCAGACTAATCTCGCTTGAATAAATAAAGTACTTCAATTTTTTTTTAGCTTAGCTTCCAAGCCATTATCACTGATAGTCTCAAATACACCTCATTACCCAATGGCAAATGAGACAACGAAATGGTTTTTTTTCCTTAGTTTCATTTCTTGGTTTTCCCATTCTTTATTTCTTGGTTTTCCCTATCTTTATTTAGTAACCTTTCTTTATTTGTTTCGTTCAATTTTGGACTTTTCCCAGAAATAAATCAGCATATATATTCATATATTTTAGGGGAATTACTCGACAGAGTATTCTGATGATCTAAAAGGCTATTGAAAACTTGCAGATCTATATAGAGTTATTTACTAAGGATAACTTAAATGTGGCTCAAGTATGAAATGTATGGTACCCACAAAGAGACTCGAACTCACTAGTAAAGGTTTGCTAGTCGAGATTGCAAACCATTATACCACCCGACATGCCCTGTTTATATGTAAATAAACTATATTTGTTTATTAATATATGTTTTCCTGTTTTTAAGTATATATAAACTAATTCACTTTATCTATCTATCTGCCGAAAATTCACGCACCAACAAAGCAGTAGATGATGGTCAATTCTCACACCTAAAGATGAATTTCAGCTCGAATCATTTTAAATATAATCTTTAACTTGGAGGTTCGAGTTATGAATGTGGCTACGATCGGGGTAAGATATCGGACAAAAGAAGATAGAATACGTGGATACAATAACAATGATGATGATGATGATGAAACTATTGAAAAGATGAGGGGACATGGGCTCAGATTAGTTGCACGAGGTTTGTGAATGCTGTGGTAAAGGCGAACCATGGTTAACGCTGAATTCAGCGTTGGGGTTGATCGGAGGACTGTTTTGAAATTAGGCTGAAGCAATTTTCTCAGTAAATGGCTGTAAGACGAAGTTGGACTGAGTCCAGCATCAGGAGAAGGTGGTGTGGTATAAGACAGAGGTGAAGCTCAGCTTAAAGCGTAAGAGGTAGGGTGTAAGGGGCACTGTTCTCCGAACATTGTAGAGTTTTAATGGTCTCTCGGCATTCTTAAAGAGAGGTGCCGAAGATAAGGTAGTTTTAAAAATCTTCGCCTATATATACATGCACACAATTATATATATATATATATATATATATAGGTGTGAGCGCAGGAATAGAGATGCAGCAATCGGATACGTGCACGAAGAGCAGCCATTTTTCTCCACCCTCAGTCCATCACGGTCCACGACCACTAAATTTGTCCGGACTGCATGTTGTTGTGACAAGCAATGAAAGTAGCTGTATTACAAACGATGCTTGGAGCAACAAGAACTTTCTTAGGTTCCTAAGCTATTATTTTATCGTGCGTATATACAGATAGACATTCACACAAACAAACCGTATTATTAACCCTTACTCACACACACACACACACACACACATCTTGGCATACGAGGAGCATACAATATGTTTCCAGACCTTTTTTGTACAGGCATTTAAAATTGTCGTAGACTCTTGAGAATTCACTATGTTATTGTTATATATCTTATGAGATGACTGACAAATTTTTATGATTTCACGTTCAAAGGAACAGCTACAACAGGAATTGGAATACACCCTACTAAAACATGATCGTCACAGCTGATGAATTTCAAAAATGCAATCTGACACTTTAAAAGAACGATATGCAATAAAATTCTATTTTAAACTTGGAAAAAATGCCACAGAAACCTATGGAATGCTTCAGACTGCTTTTCGACCATCTTGCATGAATCGAACATCAGTTTTTGAGTTGCATAAGAGATTCAAGGTGGGCAGGGAGTCTTTGAGGGGTGATGAGAGGCGTAACAGGAGTAAGGAAGTCAATACACCAGAGTTGATTGGCCAAAGGGTTAGGGTTAGGGTTACTATGTTGAGGTTTTAAGGGAGTTCAGGGAGAGGTTCCTTGGGAAGAGGCCAGAACTCTTCAAATCGGATCAGTGGCATTCCCACCAGGACAATGCACCAGTCCACAACTCCATCCTTGTCACAGACTATTTGACTAAGATGGGCATCAAAACAGTTGCTTACCCTCCCTTTAGTCCAGACCATTTTCTCTGTGACTTTGGGCTATTCCGTAAGCTCGTCGTTATGAGACAATTGAGGAGATGAAAGAGGCTGTGACGAAGGTCATTGACACGCTCACACAAGAGGACTTCTATGGAGCCTTCCAGAAGTTGATGGAACGGTACAACAAGTACATTGCAGCCGGAAGAGATTACTTTGAAGGGGACTAGAATTTCATGTGTGTACTATCAATGAAAGTGCTCATACGAAAGTAGTCTGGAAACTTATTGTGTACACCTCGTATGTCTGTGTAAATCATATTGATATGTAGCTATTGGAAAGAGAAGGTTTTGTCTGTCCTATGTAGACGGGCAAACTATTTAGTTTACATTTTAAAGAAGAAGAAAATTTTTTTAAAAAGTTCCCTGTTTCAAATAGCAAAGGGGTCAGCTCTCTTGAGGAACACGTCACTTAAAATAAGCAATAATCCGGGAGACAATTTAAGTATTAATTTAAAATCCCCCTCTCTCTCTTTCCACAGATATATATATATATATATATATAGATATTGTCATCCACAACCAGACTGTTTTGTTATATTATAACTCTCCGAGATGCTTTAAACTGCGATCAAAACCCGACTGATTTTACGTCAGTCAGAAATCTTACCCCAAGCCTATCGTCAATCTCAGCGTAAGCGAGGGGATTTTTTAAGTATACATTCGTATGTATGCATATGGCTACCGGAATGATCAGTTCGTGAAAAGAGCTTTCCGTTTATGTGTATTTTGTTGCGGGTAATATATATATATGTATATATATATATATACCAACTCTTCCGCTCAGGCAGGATATGACACAAGTTCAATTTTTAAGAGGATTTTAAGAGGTTTGAATTCAGAGTTTTCCTTCTCCTAGACTAGTTGAAGAACCCAGTCTGTTCAACTATTTACCCATAGCTGGAGGGAGAATAATTGGATATATACCTTTCCAAGGAGGTGCCCGTGGTGTAGTCGTTATCGTCGTAGGAAATGAACACGGCGACTCGAGTTCAAATCCTGGACGAGACTGATTGCATTTCACATAGCACTAATACCCTTGGGAAAGGTATGAATCCAAAATATTCTCCCTCCAGCTATGGGTAAATAGTAGGACAGACTAGGTTCTTCAGCCATGGTGAAGCAACTAGTCTAGGAGAAGGAAGACTCTGAATTCAAACCTGTTAAACTCCGCTTCAAAATTGACCTTGTGTCATATCCTGCCCGAGTGGAGGGGTTGGGTAAATAGTACCTTTCCAAGGGTATTAATGCTATATATATATATATCATTATTACTAGATTATGATTCAACTACGCCTAAAAGTCAACTAATAATTCATTTTAATTTTTGTAGCATTCTATCTTTTTCATTGTGTTCTTATCTATTTATCTGTCATACATTAAAAAATCTAATTTAAAAATGAACTTAGTTGGAATTAATCATCATGTCGTGCCGCCAGCACGGATATCCCTGACCCTCTCTCGCCACTTCTCCCTATCATTCATCGCCTCCGGCAGGTCTTCAGGGTTACATCGTGTGTCCTCACATAGTTGCTGTATGTAGGTTCGTGCTGGTCGTCCTGCTTTTGCACATCCATATGTGGGGGTCCACTGGAGTAAATCGCTTATGAGCACGTCCTTGCTTCTCCAGCAGTGTCCCGCGTGTCTGGTTCGTCTAACTTGTAAAGTTTTCGTTATGGGGGGCAAGTGTCCGTATAGTTGGTGTCTCGTGGGGTGTTGTCGCCAGGACTTGTTCAATACTGCTCTTAACATTCTTGTGTAATTTCTGTCTAGTTTTTTCTCCAGCCGTTTAGTTAGCGTCCATGTAGTGCATCCATATAGCAGTATCGATACAACCGCTGCCTGGAAGAAACTGCGTTTCATTTTATCGGTCAGGTCTGATTTCCATATGATCGAGAGCCTATCGATAGCCGTCCATGCCTTCGTCAGTCGTGCGTCGATGTCTTTTTCGGTTGATGAGACGTTAGTATTAAATCATATTATCGATATTTCTTAAAACTGAAAATATAAAAAAAATAATGATGTGTTTGGAGCGTACAGGTTACCATCATCGAAAACGGTGACGTGAGTTCAAATCCTAAATAAGGTTATTTTTTTAAAATTTCGCTTCGTGATTATACTCTTAATAAAAGGCGTAAATCCACTGTTCTTCTTGGGCTCTGAGTAAATAGTATTTTTTCTGCTTTTGTAAGACGACCTTTTGAGGATTAAAAAAAAAAAAACTAAATTAAAACCGCCTGCTTTTAGTCAATTGGATGCGTAAATACGGGGATTATTCAATAAAGAGAAATATTGCCGAAGGAGTTGGCAAAAGGCTGCTCGGTGTACTGTGGCATCTTTTTCAAGGAAAGTGGCGGCTCCTTTCATGTCCTTGAACACTGACAGCATCACCTTATTTACAGAGCGTTTCCACGGAAACTTTTTCTTCATAGGTGAGTCACTGCAGTTCCAATTCATAGACTGTTTTTTCGACTTAGGCTCGTAATGACAAACCAATGTTTTAGCCAACTTGTAATTTTTTTTTACAAAAAACATGTTTCTCTTAACTGATCACACATCCTTGTGTAAATTTTACTTGGTTAGCATTATCAGCCGCCAAAAATGTGATGGCAAACCACTGTTTAAACCAGGAGCGATCTGTTTGATTTGCTGCCATATTGAATAGCCTCAAAATAAAATTTTTGTTAGATTGGTTTGGTTTCTTTGTTTAATGGCATATCAACCTTTGTAGGTTATTTAATGCCAAAGCGATCTTTCTCGAAGAACAGTAGTGGTACTATTTAACCCATAGCTGGGGGGATAAAGGGGGTTCATAGCTTTCTTCCAGGGTATTTGTCCGAAAGTAAACGCAATAGCGCGACTGGAGTTCGAACTCGCTAAATACGATTTCACAGTCCATCGCGTTAACCATTACACCACGAGGACATCCCCTGTTGTCAGATTAAACTAATTATTACTATATTTATGGATGCACTACCTGGACGCTAACTAAACGGCTGGAGGAGAAGCTAAACGGCAATTACACAAGAATGTTGCGAGCAATATTGAACAAGTCCTGGTGGCAACACCCCACAAGGCACCAACTATACGGACGCCGGTCTCCCATCACGAAAACTATCCAAGTTAGACGAACCAGACATGCAGGACACTGCTGAAGAAGCAGGGGCGAGCTCATAAGGGATGTACTCCAATGGAACCCCGCATAGGGCCGAGCAAAAGCAGGACGACCAGCTCGAACATACATAGAGCAGCTATGTGAGGATACGGGAGGTAGCCCTGAAGACCTGCCAGATTCGATGAATGATAGGGAGAAGTGGCGAGAGAGGGTCAGGGATATCTGTGCTAGCGGCACGACAAAAAGATGATGATGATGATGATGATGATTACTATATAACAATTCAAAACAATGCTGAGTTAATATTTATTGGAAAAAATTCTGAAAAAAATGCTTTTTGAAAATAAAGTCCTCTTGCATATGTTAGTGATTCTCATAGGTATATTCTCCTTATTTATTGAATGAGTCTCAAATATACATACCATATTTGTGTAAATAAAACTCACACTGAGAACAATAAACAAAAATGTTTAAAACGATAAATTTCTGACGTTTGATGAACTTTAATAAAATTATATTTCTATGAAGTTTTCTACAGAAATAATAATAATAATTATAATATATGCATTTGTGTGTGTATATATATATATTGGCCAAGTGGGTAGAGTGTTCGGAAGTCGCCTGTGAAACCGTGCTTTAATCCCAGGTTGAGTCATACCAAAAATTCAAAAAATGGTACTTGATACCTCCATGCTTAACACTCATCAGTATAAGGTACATATCAAGGGTAAAGTGGAGCAACCCAGGAAAAAGAATAGCACCCTACCTTACACCTCGAAATAGTAGCTATTGAAAAGGGAGTCTTCGAGTCGCCGTATGTGTCTTTATAATATATGTATGTATATGCATTAATAGTCTCTCTCTGTCTATATATATATATATATATATATATACTTGTCTGAGCATCTAATTCTTATTCTCAAACTGAAAGGCTGTATCTCTTGTGTGAAGTTTTAATTGACAACGAAGTTTGTTAATTGATAATGCATGGTCCTGATAGTTGTCACACACACACACACACACGTGTATATAAAATCTGAGGTTTGATTCTTATGTTTCAGGAAAACTTTGTATCTATCTATCTATCGATCACGGAGTTTTCCGGGAGATCATACTTGTAAAACGTTGGTAGCAATCTTCAGCTATTTTGTTTGGTTCGAAAGACCTGCTTTATGGAAATATCAAACACTTTTTAAAGTATCTGATTGTAATGCTGGAGCTTTGAGGAATGCTGAGTACCCCTTCATTGCCATCACTCCCAGATCCACTCTGACCTGGAGTGGTAACACCTGATAGGGTTCTATCTATGGGTCAAATAGAACTGTTTGTCATTTAAACTGAAAGTAAATAAATGACTAATGTCAAACTGAATTAATTGAAATAGAACTATTTGATCATTTAACTGTGTGTAAACAAATGACTTATGTTTAATTGAGTTGTTAAGGATACATAACAATACTTGGAACTAATTAACTTTGTTGACTTATGTTTACGAATTATAGATATAAAAACCGGATTTGGTATCAAATAACCTATAATGGTTGATGTGCCATTAAACCAAACCAAACCATATCTATCTAAGAGTGTTTTCTCTATTAGTCTATCTATTTCACTGTTTTAATCTTTCCATGAATCGAAAATTATTTTATAACTGAGTATATAAGTCAACTGATATTTTTCTCAGTCAGTTTCTATACGAAATTAATATAATTTCCTTCTTTTTCGAGAGTTTCACAAAATGTATTCATCTGTATGTAAGAATACATGTATGTCTGCTAGTATATATGCAGGTGAGGACGAAGTAAAAGAGGGGGACAGCTTGAGTGTGAGAGAGAGAAAGAGAGAGAGAGAGAGAGTTTCAGAAGTCTGTTACCCTTTCTTTTAATGTCTCTTTCTTCATAATCTTTGCCTCCTCTTCCTCTTTTCCTTTATTCATCTCTCTCTCTCTCTTCTTCTTCTTTTTGATCTTCTAGTTTTTCTTTTCAAATGCCGAATTGTTAGTTTGAAACAGTTTCATATCCTCCCACCGCCACCACCCTCACTGCCCTCAGTGTTTATCATCGTAGCCACCGGCGAGTTTCGTCCATGCGAGCCATACTGACCAGCCCGGCCAAAAGAGACTGCCCTATAGCATTGCAATAACAGCACAAATATTTTTCTGAGACTTTATGGCCAATTGATAGCGTCTCTTTATTGTGACTGGACAGAGGGGAAAAATGCGCCATGAAGTGGACGTAAAGATTCACAATGTCGCCATTTTAGTGATGATAACTGAATGCTATCCGAGGAAAAGTAGAGAGAAGAGAGAGAAGAAAAATAGAAATTCGGAAGGTAAAACATGTCAGCCGTTGAAAAAGAAGACGAAAATGATTTGAAAAATGGAGGATATTAGATAAAGATTGAATAGGAATAGAAAGGAAAATACTAATAGATAGACAGATAGATAGATAGATAGATAGATAGGAACCGACTGAGATAGATAGATAGATAGATAGATAGATAGATAGATAGAAAATAGAGTGAGGTCGATAAAAACAGAATGAGATAGATAAATAGATAGATAGATAGATAGGAACCGACTGAGATAGATAGATAGATAGATAGAGAGAAAATAGAGTGAGGTCAATAAAAACAGAATGAGATAGATAGATAGATAGATAGGAACCGACTGAGATAGATAGATAGATAGAAAATAGAGTGAGGTCGATAAAAACAGAATGAGATAGATAAATAGATAGATAGGAACCGACTGAGATAGATAGATAGGAACAGACTGAGATAGATAGATAGATAGATAGAAAATAGAGTGAGGTCGATAAAAACAGAATGAGATAAATAGATAGATAGATTGGAACCGACTGAGATAGATAGATAGATAGATAGAAAATAGAATGAGGTCGATAAAAACAGAATGAGATAGATAGATAGATAGATAGATAGAGAGAATTGAACCGACTGAAATTGATAAATAGATAGATATAAATCGGCTGACAGAGATGAATAGATATGGACAAACTCAGAAATAGGGAGAAAGACAGACAGATAGACAGAGTGAGATAGAGAAACATTTAGATATGAAAAGACTTGGATATATTTAAGTAAAGTTAGCGACCTTGGTCGAGGGTGACCAGAAGGCTGCCTTTTCAATAGCTACTACACAGAGGTGTAGGGGAGGGCGCTACTCCTTTCCCAGGATTGCTCCACTTTACCCTTGATACGTACCTTATATTGCTGAGTGTTAAGCAAGGAGGTATCATGTACCATTTTTAAAGTCTTTGGTATGACGTGACCTGGGATTGAACCCAGGTCTCCCAGACCATTGGCGAACACTCTACACACTAGACCAATGATATATATATATATATTTAGATAGATAGGTTGCTAGATAGGTGGATTTGAAGTAACTGAGATAAATAAATAAATAGATACGAATAGGTAGGCATCGATTGATATAAATAGGCTAACTGAGATAAATAGATATGAACAGACGGTGAGGGATATAGTGAGAGGTGGACATATATATATATATATATGAACAGACTGTGATATATACATACATACATATGAACTAACTGCGATAGATAAATATGATAGGACTGAGATCGATAAATCGATAAATTAATTGATAATCAAACTGGATGGTTGTAAGTTTGTACGGCATGTCAAACTGGTTGAGTTATTTTATTCTGAAGTCAGTAACATATATAGTCTCCAATTATATTCGGTAAAAATGTGTCTGCACAATAATTTTAAACAGATAAACACCTCATGATCTCGAAAACATATTCGAACCATAAATAGCACTCCCATAAATATTACCATTTCGAGTCAGGATGGACCTGGGGGTAATGACAAATAAGATGTGACTCCACAGTCGCCAAAGCTGAAGAACTTGGGCTTAAACACTAGTGTCACACTCTGAATGCCCTTTCTGGGGGTGAGGGCGAATTACTCCTCAGTTGGAGTTGCAGTTACCGTAGCGTAGACCCCTGAGAGGTAAAAATATTAAACACACGCACACAGGTATATATATATATATATATATCTGGAAAAAAATCAACAATCGGTCACATTAAGATAATCTCATATATTCTATTTTTGAATATTTATTGGTTCTGATTGGAATTAATCCCTACTCCGGATTTACTGGATTAAGTAATATCTTATATATATTAGCTGTAGCTATGTCAATTATACTGTATGGGTAGACCACACGTAGGCTAACGAAACGCATAGAGAAAAGGCTTGATGGAAAATTGACAAGAATGTTAGATGTTGTTTTGAACAAATGCTGGAAGCAACACCTCACAAAACAGCACCTATGGTCACCAATCATCCATCTCACAAACTATCCAGTTAAGACAAGACGTTCGGAAAACTGCTGGAAAAGTAAAGATGAACTCATAAGTGACATTCTTCAATGGACCCCTGGATATGGCCGTCTCAGTGTTGACCGATCCTCAAGAACTTACACTAGCTCTGTGCCAACCCTGGGTGTAATTAGAAGGATCGGCTGGGAGCGATGGATGATAGGGACAGATAGAGTGGTTGATTTAGGGAAATCCATGTTGTCAACGCGACGATGATAGTGATGATTGTTGTGGAGTGGAACTGGAACTACCCCCACAGGAAGGACTATTCTGAGAACTATTTAGAACAGTGCTTGCTCTAAACCTTGTCTAACAACAAAACGACTAAGATTATCTACAATAATCGGCGTACTGTATTCTCTCCAGAATAAAGTATCCTACATTTTACACATGTGTCTACCGTATTTATTTACAACACAGTATCAGTAATTCTACCTCGTCCCTAGATGTTGAATCGTGAATTAGTAAGGTCGACACGCATGAAAGAGAGATTTTATTCCGGTGGGAATACGGTACGTCGACTAATGTAGTTTTTGTTGTCAGACACCGTCTAGAGCAAGTACCACTCTAAATAGCCCTCAGACCAGTCCATCCTGACATATATTGGATTCGGTTTGTTGGTATGATTTTATAAACTATTTCGACCAAAATTCTCAAAAATGTTTGAATGCTTCTTTGTAAAAATTCGACTCGGTATTCATTGTAGAAGAGGTACGAGTATTTTGATTGTTTTCGCCATGGAAGATAGTACCGGCACCCTGTCTTTAAGTTCTCGCTTCAAGGGCAATTGTCAGTCTTCCGTACAGCCTACTCTAAGTTGTGTCGAAATTCAGATGCAAAACCATAGTCTGAAATGGTTAACAAATGCCTTTATAATCCATATTAAAAGTAATCATGTCAGCCGATCACTTTTTCGGTCTTCTCTTTGAATGGATATTGTTTTTTTTTTGTTTTTTTTGTTGTTGTTTGTTTGTTTGTTTTTGACGTAATTGCTTAATTATTGCCTTGTTCCAATTGAGAAAGGACTGGTTTCGTATGTTGCAATGTTCAAGCTCTTTACTTTTCCTTCACCGGTTACTGACTGACTGACTCTTTTGAAAATCCCTAACTATTGTGTGACTGTTTCTTGCGCTTACCAGGAGAGTTCTTGCTCTTGACGCTTTGTTATCGGCCACACAGCCAAGCACCAGGTTCACTAGAAGTCGAAAGGATACTAATACATAACATTAAGTTATCTATAAAAAATCAAATACAAATAACCCCAAACTGAAAAACTCTACTTATGAAGAAGGCCGAAGAATACATAAGCCAAAATAAGGACGCCTGCTCAGATTGGAAAAGGTGATTAAAAAAGAAAACAAAGAACGAGAGATCATGAACAGAATTTTATCGGCCTGATAATTCTGCGGTGAGGTTTTATCTATTCATTGCAGAGTGGTAAGCTCCTCACCCAACTTTGTAAGAAAAAGGAGGATCCTGGACATATCACATAACAGTTTCTGATAGCAAGACTTCATTTCTGAAACTCTGAGCGAATGGAATATCTCTTTCTTGCCATTACTCCCAGTTCCATTCCAGCTCTGAGCTATTGTATCTGTTATGCTCCTATCTCTTGGTTAAGGTTTCTTTATTTTATGACATAAGGCATCCTTAAAGAAGAACAGTAGTGGTAGCATTTAATCCATAGCAGGGGGATAAAGGGGTTAATACTTTTTTCGGGGCTAGTTTGAAATTGAGCATAAGAGCATAACTGAAGTTCAAACGAATATTCTTCGATATCACAACCCAGTGTGTTAGCCACTATCCCACGGAGACTTGCCCTCCATGGGTCAAATAGATCTGTTTAAAGATTATTTGTATTTGAATATACAATACGTGAGCAAAAATTTACTGGTTTTGCAAAAAAATCATATAAAACATACAATACGCTTGTAAAAATTATATACAGGGTGTCTCAAAATTTATTCAAGCCATGAAAACGATTATAGTTTAATACCAAGACAAGCACGATGGCGGTTATTTGGAACAAGTCCTGTTAAAAATGCATCCTTTGAGTTAAGGACATCAAATCAATGTTTGTGTTTTATTTTAATTATATCAGCTTCCAGGACATGCAATCATTTTTTTTTTGAGTTTCTTGTCTAAGTAATAAACCATTATCACATTAATAGGTTGCATCTATTTTGAGAGTTTTGAATGATTTTGTCTCCAAATAAGCTGTGACGCTAAATATTTTTCCTGTCTTGTCTTTCCCAGTCGGCTGGGGCTGTAGAATACATCGACAGCACCTCTGCAGAGGGGTAAGACCCCCCCCTGATGAGTGTCCTGGACATAACACTAAACGATCTGATGGTGAAGTTCCAGTGATGCTGGAGCTTTGGGGAATGCAGAGCACCCCTTGATTGCAATTGCTCTCAGGTCCACCAGGTTCTTGTCTACTAATCGTCTCTCTATTGTATATACTTTTTCCAGAGAATATATCTCTATTTCCTCTCATATCGTGGTTTGTCCTTCATTTAATATTACAAGCGTTTACTAATCCTATGTTCTTGTCTACAAATAGTCTCTCTATTGTATATAATTTTTCCTGAGAATATATCTCTATTTCCTCTCATATCGTGGTTTGTCCTTTATTTAATATTACAAGCGTTCACTAATCCTATGTTCTTGTCTACTAATAGTCTCTCTATTGTATATACTTTTTCCTGAGAATATATCTCTATTTCCTCTCATATCGTGGTTTGTCCTTTATTTAATATTACAAGCGTTCACTAACCAGAACGCAACAATATGCAAAAATTATATACGAATCACAATACTTACTCGAAAAAATCTTTTTAGCAATAAGTCCACAGAAATATAAATATCAGAGTACATTGAACCCGATTCGATAAAATCTAATCATAAAATAACCCCTGATGAGTTGACATGCCGTTAAAATCAATCAATGATAGTCCATTTAAAAAAAAAGAAGATTTTCCGAAGCTTTGTAGGAGTTAGCTAAATATATAATGTTCCATTTAGCACAATTTTCTTTTTGACACCAGAATTCTTTAGAGGTGAGAAAGAGAGTGCCGTTTTGCCACTCAAGTATAAGTTATCGTCTGGCGTTTCGACAGATTCGAGAAAATCTTGAACGGCTGACAAGCCCTAATTACTCCTTCATTAAGCATTTATTGGTTCAAGAAAAATACCCGGCGATTTTTTCTCTCTAAATTTCATGAAATAACCAAGGCGTGAAGATGGACAATTTTTGTTTACTGAAGATCGCACTCTGCGTCTTAGTTAAGCAAATACAGAGTTTCTTTAATTAACAGTGGGAAGACAACGGAATTAACATTTTTATGGTGTGTGTGGTGGTGGTGGGGGAAAGGTGTCAATCAGTCTCGTCAGAAGATATCAGCTGATATGGATCGTTTGAATAAACGATAAGTTTTCACGATGGAGTGTTGGAGAGGAATAAGTAAGGTTTGTGATCGGATTTTAGGGTGATCTGAAGGGTCTTTTTTCAGTAGCTACTACACTGAGGTGTAGGATAGAGTGCTACTCTTTTCCATGGTTTGCTCCTCTTTACCCTTGATCCGTATCTTATAATGCTGAGTGTCAAGCAAGGCAGCATCAAGTACCATTTTTTGAGTATTTTGGTATGACTCGACCTGGGATTGAAGACCAGTCTCTACGGCCATTATCGAACACTCTACCAAGTCATGGGTTGGTTAGAAGCATTGAAAATTCAAAATAGAAAGAAACAAAAACAGGTCAGAATTTTCAAATTAAAGAAAAAGAAAGAAAGAAAGAAGAAAGAAGTTATTTAATTATTCATTTAATTCTTCGATTGTAATTTTAGAAACATTTTAAGGTCCGATACATGTTAAATATAATTGTTTGGTTTGGTTTCTTTATTTAATGGCATATCACTCTTTTTGGGTTATTTAAAACCAAAGCCATGTTTTTTGAAGAACAGTAGCTGGGTAACACTATTATAGACATATATAAAATATGTGCAAAAGAACAGAAACAAATATACAGTTTTTCCTTTTTTTGGTGATAAACAGATTGGTTTTAATGGTGTTTCAACACAGCTTGGGTTATTTTATGCCTAGAGCTTATAGAATCCCGTTTATTGGATGTTCATATTTACATGTTTATTAAGTTGGTTCCAAAGATTTTTTGGTACTTATGCATCTATGTTACCGCAAAAAAGCCAAACTTTCCCGAGCGTTTCCGGAAAGAATCGAAATATGCCGAAACGCCTAACTAATTAAATTTAAGCATGCAGACGATAAGATAATTCAATCAATTGTTTACTAAGTTACAAACAATTGTAAAAATGAATTTATCGCAGCTAAGTGAATATCTGCAGTGTGCAGAATTGGTGATCCAATTCTGCCAAGAGAAAAACTTTATAGGGAATTTTTTTTTATTAATTTGTTAGGCGGAAGTACAGAATAGATACAAAACACTAACCCTCCCCATGGTAAGAATGGATTTCTAAATTAACTCTTTATTACTTCTGCACGGTACAATAAGTGCATAAATACGAAAAAGATATATTTAAAAAGACAAAAAAATTATACACAAACCCCAAAAAAAACAAAAAAACAAATGATAAAATAAAAATTCAAACTATTTTTTCATATTGAAAATTACTATACATTGACAGTTTATTTATTCTTTTTCTCCTGAAAAGGTTGGTACCATATTCCATTAAAAATTGTTTTTTTCTCTTTTTTTTTTTTTTTTTTGTCTTCATGCGTTTTGTCAACAAATTGGTTGACTTATTTTATCGTCTGCTTGCTTAAATTTCGTTCCGGAATATTCCGATTCTTTCCGTTATCGGCCCGGAAACGCTCGGGAAAGTTAGGCTTTTTTGCGGTAACATAGATGCATAAGTACCGATTTTTTTTACGTGCGGTTCCTTAGAATACTGGTAATTTTTAAATAGATCTATTTGACCTATAGAAGGGACACTGATTGATATTACAACGCTTGGTCAGTATGGACATGGGAGTAATGGCAATGAAGGGTTTCTCCACGCTCCATTGACCTCCATCTCTAGATACATGTGAGTGTGATATCCATGATTTCCCTTTTTGAGGGGGTTCTTACCTTTCTACAGGGGAGGTACAGTCAGCACCTTCTAAATAGTCATGGTAACTGACCTGGGTGTGACTTGCAAAACGAGTACGGATGTAACATGCCAGACACATTCAGGTTAATTAGTCGCGAAATTACCATGACTAGTTAATTTGGCGTCATTTGTGTGCGATATGGGCGGATGGCACTGTTGTAGAGTTTCGGCTCTGCAATCTGTCGTCGATCTCCAGTGGTGGAGGTCACGGTATACACTGCTGATGAGACCTAATAAGGTCGAAACAGCAGTTTAGTGTTTCCATATCTCCAGCGTAAGTGTTCGTCGGATTTTTTCAGGTCATAATTCAATTCACAATATAATTCCTCTACTTTAAAAAGTAAATGTAGACGCACGAACATGGCGGCTTTTTTTTTTTTTTTTTGCTGGAAGAAATAAAAATACTGCTTTTGTGGGGTTTTACCGGATATATGGATACTAGTTTAAAAGGTTATATCTATCTCAATCTGTTTATTTTGTATCTATCTTCTCCACGATCTTCAAATGTGTGTGTGTGTATATATATATATATATATATAAATAATCATGAAGATATCAAAGCTATGGAGATGTTACTTAAATGAAATAACCACTAAAAAGTTGGTAAAAAGACCTTTTAGCGCCAATATAGGCTTTAAGTTGTTATACATCAGTAGCACCAACGCGTGTAAATAAATGAGGCTTACAAGAAAGACGAGATACCATGGTTTTATTTCTAGCTATACTGGCTTCACCCCTAAAGGATAAATTAGCCATTGTAGATTCACTGTTGCTGTTAGAGATAAATACCGTTTTTGCCTTATGAAAAAAGTGCAAAATAAGAGCGATAAATTTATTTCAAAATGGTTCGTGTATTTTTTTTCTTGTTTAAATGTTGCGTGTTGTTGTCAACACTTAACTATCGGAGATAGCCAACTCTTTCCTTTTCCTTCTCATCCGTATCGCCCCTACTCCTTATCCTTCCTGTTTGCTTTTCTATCTACCCGCTTAAGGACCCAGGGTCTCAGTAAGCGGTTTATAGTCAGAAAGCGTTTTCTTAGCCCTGATCCATACACTCACAACATAGCCTGTGACAGGCAAAGCTTCGAAAACGATTCTACGTCGGCACTACCACCCAACCAACCCTGGGATCTGTCAGGTAGCTGGGACAGAGCAGGCCGTCACTGAATGTACGTATTTGAGCAGCAAAGATTCAAAGAAAAAAAAAGAAAGAAAAAAGAAAGCTATAGGAAGCGTAGAGAAGAGTCCTTAAGGCGTTTACCTTATAAGGGTGACCTCCAGCGCCCCCTGCCGAGCGTTTCTCGCAAGTAATTTCAAAGGGGCATTAATCACCTGTATAGGGAGGAAGTTTAGCAAGGCATACTCGCACGTCACCCGAAGTAGCTGGCCAATGATTCTCCAAGCCAAGAAATGCCATTGATTTCACAGTCTGACAGAACGCTATGGTCACTCGCTGGACAACGGTCTGAGATTAATTTTGGCACAACCTAATTTATTTGGAGAATTTCATTGAGTCGCCTGGGACGATTGTTTTTCGCCTACTGCAGCAGCGAGCTGGGTCTCAAGAGTCGGGTGTGTGTTATGAAGTAATATTAATCTTTATTGAAAAGTTGCGCGCGCATCCACTCAGTAATACTGAAAGACCAGGGAGAGATACTAGCATTATAGATAGGAACAGAACGCTTTATATATATATATATATAGAGAGAGAGAGAGAGACAGACAGACAGACAGAATAAAAGAACAATATGAATAGTCTAAACGGATGTATAGATAGAAAGATTAAAAGATAACGTACAAGATATGATCAGATTGAAATAGAGACAAGGAGGGACGGACATGAAGACAGAGAGAGAGAGAGAGAGAGAGATTTACACATAAACGAACTCAAATAAATACATTCAAAGAGACAGTTAGGTGGATAGATAGAATTTCCCTTTACACTAATGCACTTGGGAAAAGCATAAATCCGTCTTTACTTATATATATATATATATATATATATATATATATATATATATATATATATATATATATATATATATATAAGCGCTCAAGGTATAATGGATATCGTCGTTGGAAATGGATCCGAGTTCAAATCCTGAACGAGGTTGTTATCTGCATTTCCCATAGCGCTTATACCCTTGGGGAAAGGCATGAATCCAATAATCGTCCTTCCCTTCATTTATAGATAAATTGTAGGGACGACTGGGCTCTTGAACCCTGGAAAGGCAACTGCCGAGAAGAAGGAAAACCTGTTAAACTTCATTTAAAAAATTGACTTTGTGTCGCATACACACACACACACACACACACTCACACACACACACACACACACACACACACACACACACACACACATATATATATATATATATATATATATATATATATATATATATATAATGAGCAGAGAGTGAAATAAACTAAAAAAAGATATGAATTGTCTGGGGCAGGTAGATATGAATGAAGACAAAATAATATTCAGGTACATTAATGCATTAGATAGATAAATATGAGGAAATTTTGAATATATATATATATATGTGTGTGTGTATGTGTGTTTCTGAGAGAGATAGTGTTTCACTTCACACAAATACACTTTTTGGCCCCAGTTGACAGGGGCTGTAGGATACACCGACTGCATCTCTGCGGAAGGATATGACACCCCCCAACGAGTTTCCTGGTAATTGACACTAAACAATAGTTGGAGCTTTGGGGAATGCGGAGTAGCATTTTATTGCCATTGCTCCCAGGTCCACTCTGGCCGGGAGTGGAAGGACCTGATTGGGTCCTATCTATGGGTCAAATACAACTAAACTGTGTACTTATGCTAAACTGATTTGTTTGAAATAGAACCATTTTTAACATTTAAACTGTGTACTTATGCTTAACAAAATTGTTTGAAATAGAACTCTTTTTACATTTACTGTGTGTAAAAAAATTGTACTTATGCTAAATTGAATTGTTTGAAATAGAAGTGTTTCTATTTATAAAAATGGATTTAGCATTAAATAACCTACAATGGTTGATATGTCATAGAACTTTACCAAACTAACGCAATTTGGAAAGGCTTGAACCCGTCTATTTTATCTCCCACGAAGATTAAATATCAGGACAGACTAGGCCACAGATTTGGGAGAAGGAAAGTGCTTTTATTGAACACCTAGGGTGTGGTTGAAAATATCAGTTTATATCGACTAGCATTCACTATCTGCAGTCACCATAAATTGAGGATAGATATAAGCGAGCAGATGAATTTATAGAGGATCAGATATCCCTATTGGCATTAAATAACCTACTAGGGTTGATATGCCATAAAACCCAAACAAACAGACAGACATACATATGAACCAATATAAATACGTTGTTCATTGTGTACATACATACATACATACATATGAGGCGAATAATAAAAAAAGAACGAACTGACACACACACATATATATATATATATATATATAGTAAATAAAGGATTGTAATCCGACAATATGTAGAAAAACTGACAACAACGATCCAAGAGGAATGATTTATTAACGGGTCGACACTATAGCGTTTCGGTTCTACTGAACCATCATCAGGGCCATGAGGGGTGATATTAATAATTTTAAGTTAACGATGGATGTTTAGAAATGTGAAATACAAAAACCTAGGGGAAAATATGTATAGTAAGAAAAAGTTGTCTGTTTTACTAGCAACAATATAGTCCATCCTTTTTTAATATTTTCCGTATATCTCATAATTTCCATGCTTTCTATTCTTCTTTTGTTCTTTCTTTCTTTTCTTCCTTCTGACTCGAAATCTTTCTCGTTAAACAAACGTACATAAATTCTATACAATATTCCTAATAGGTCAAATGACGTAATTTAAACATCAAACGCTGAGTCACCAGTTAAACGGCCAACTTTTTCTTACTATACATACTTTCCCCTAGGTTTTTGTATTTCACATTTCTAAACATCCATCGTTAACTTAAAATTATTAATATCACCCCTCATGGCCCTGATGATGGTTCAGTAGAACCGAAACGCTTTAGTGTCGACATGTTAATAAATCATTCCTTCCACTTGGATCGTTGTTATCAGTTTTTCTACATATATATGACTTGGATAGATAGAAAGGTTATTAAGTATAAGAAGCTATAACGTATTTAAACATATATATATTAATTTTTTCCAAATGAGCATGAATATATTCAAAATATTGCTATTTAGTAAGTGGGTAGAGTGTTCGCCAATGATCCGGGAGACCTGGGTTCAATCCCAGGTCGCGTCACACCAAAGACTTTAAAAATAGTACTTGATACGTCCTTCCTTAACACTCAGCAATATAAGGTACGTATCAAGGGTAAAGTGGAGCAATCCAGGGAAAGGAGTAGCGCCCTCCCCTACACCTCGATGTAGTAGCTGTTGAAAAGGGAGCCTTCTGGTCGCCCCCCTCGACTGTGGTCACCAAATTTACATACTACAAAGTCTAGTTTTTGCGAGAGGGCCAGAGGTATTGGTCACCCAGTGAGAATCGAACTCAAAAATAATCTTAAAAGTTTTCAATATTACAGCTTGTCGTCACTGAGAATTGAACGCTGACAAATAGCCCAGCAGATTAGATTTCCACCTCAAGAAATACACAAGATGAAAATATTAGAAGATCAATAAAAATAAATTGGGAAGGAGTGTGTAGGTTGATGGGGTAGGTGGGAATGGGAGAGAATTGTGTGCATCAAAATGGAAGTCAACGGCATTATAGTTATGTTATATCATATATATATATATATATATATATATATATTTGCCATCACTATCATGTCGTGCCACTACCCCGAATTTCTTTAAATCTCTCTCGCCGTTCGTCAGTATTGTCCATCGCATTCGGCTGGTCCTCTAGACAACATCCTGTGTCCATACAGAGCTGCTGTAGTTAAGTTCTAACTGGTCGTCCAATACCTGCTCGTCCGTGTGATGGGGTCGACAGGAGATCGTCATTTATGAGTTTGTCCTTACTCTTCTAGCAGTGTCCCGCATGTTTTATTCATTGGATGTGGATAGTTTTAGAGATGGGAGGTAGGTGGCCATACAGCTGCTTTTTTGTGGGATGCTGTTTCTAGGATTTCAATATAGCTCACAGCATTATGTCATAGTATATATATGTGTGTGTGTGATATCATATATTATTACATTACATTAGATGAACGAACGTCTAATGTAATGTCCGCTTTTAGTTGATCTTATGTATACATAGATTTTTTTTTTTAAATACCCTATCCGGTGGCAAAAGGTGCTCGGTAGCGCCAGGAGTGGCAGTACCGCCTTGAGCTACCGAAGCTGTGTTATCACCCTGGATGGCGGCTGATGAGGCTAGGGTATCGCACGTGCTTCCACACGTTGTATGATGAAAAAAAAAAAATGTACATATGTAATATCAAATATATGTATATATACGTAATATCAAATATATATATGTAATATAATATCATTGGCTTAGTGTGTAGAGTGTTCACAAATGGGCCGGGAGACCTGGGTCCAATCCCAGGTCGCGTCATACCAAAGACTTCAAAAATGGTACTTGATACCTCCTTGCTTAACACTCAGCAATATAAGGTACGTATTAAGGGTAAAGTTGAGCACGGCCTCACCTACACTTCAGTGTAGTAGCTATTGAAAAGGGAGGCTACAATCGCCAACTTTGTTTTGCTTTTGCATTATATATATATATATATATGTATATATACACATAAAATTCATATATATATAATTATGTATGTGTATAAGGTTCGATTTGGTTAGGTTTCTTTGTTTAATGCCACGTCAACCTTCGTGTGTTATTCAGTACGAAAGCATTCCTCGAATATGATTGATACATATTTCCTGACTATAATAGTTTGGTTTCCGCATTTATAGGCAAACTAACCTCTGTGGGTTATTTAATGCCGAAGTCCCCCTTGTAGAAGAACAGTGGTGGTGTTATTTAATCCATAGCTGAGGGAATAAGAAGGTTCAAGCCTTTTCCAAGAGTATTTCTCTGAAAGTGAACGTAATAGCGTGACTGGAGTTCGAACTCGATTACTAGGATATCCCAGTCCAGCCCGTTATCCACTACACTACGGGCCTACCCGGATAGATGAACAGATTGGTGGTCACACACAGATAATCACATCTCAAAGCCATTATTAACTGTTCAAGTCCTTATCTAAAAACAAACGTACCTACATATAAACAAATTTTGTGAAGCATTCATGGTGCAATAGATATGGTGAAACGAGTTCGAATCCTGGACGAGGCACTTTAACAGAACGCTAATTGGAAAGGTAAGCATCCAACAATTCTCCATCCAGCTGTGGGTAAATAGTAGGGCAGACTGTGATTTTTGACAATGGTATGGCAACCGTTCTGTGAGAAGGAAAACTCTAAATTCTAACCCGTTAAACTCCGCTTAAAAAAATGACGCATCCTGCTCGCGCGGATGTTTTGCTGAATTGGGGCAGACATACATTCTTACATTGATCGATTTCCCATAGAAAAAGAAAATCTTAGATGCGTTATTGACTTTTCAATTCATTAACTTAACACATGCAAATCTACATAGACATATACATCTTGGTTTTATGGTATATCAACCATAGCTTATTAAATGTCAAATCCATTTTTATTCATATGAACAGTTCTATTTCAGACGAATCATTTTAGTATATGTATAGTTCTTTTTTTTTATCTACAGACAGTTAAATGTCAAAAACAGTTCTATTATAATCAGTTCAATTTAGCATAAGTACGCTACTTAGTTCTATTTGACCCATAAACAGGACACTATCAGCTGTTAC
>OY757929.1:80721785-80926785 GCA_963585895.1 Sepioteuthis lessoniana
AAAACACGTAACGACTTCTCAGTTCGGGTACAAAACTTTTTATGACCTTTGAGTTTAAAGGTTCTAAGGAGAGAGATACACATTCTTTCTACTCTGGCGTTTTCATCTGTACCCCCACCTCCATCTCGTGTGACACCTGCCCAAGGCCTCCGCGAGCAAGCGAAAGACAACCGTCTTCTCCCGAGGCAGGTCTCAACTCTACTAACTGACTTTTTCAAAATCCCAAAATCCTCTGCGCGCTTCCGGTGCGTGACGTCACTCGCACTTGCTAGCCTCGTTTCCCATCTGGGCCATTGTGACATCTTTGAGTGACACGTCTGCTCCTCGCGCGCGCGAGTGAACACCTGTGCTCAAGTTTGCACCTAACTAACCCATGTGCTGAGCCGAAAGGTTCTCAACCTAACTAAACCCAAAGGCATAAAACGAAATCCCTCGGCCATTATATTGCAAATTGATTATGTTACAAGGAACTTTAAAACGGCGAATAAACAAATTATTATTATTAATTGGAATATTTACTTTAAACCAGATAATTGTGTATAAATTATTTGGTTTCTTTGTTTAAGGACATATCAACCTTCGTGGGTTATGTAATGCCAAAGCCATCATTGTAGAAAAATAGTAGTGATATTATTTAACTCATAGCAGCAGGGGTTGGGATAAGGGTGTCAAACCTTTCTAAAGGTGAATTGAATTGACCAGAAAATCCGCCGAACACCAACGCACGATATTCGGGAACACTGGACAGCTTTTTCGACCTTATTAGGTCTCATCAGCAGTGTATACCGTAATCTCCACCACTGGAGATCGAACCAGCGACCACAGATAGCAGTGCCGAAATTCCACGACTAAGCCACCAGTTCATATCGCACGCAAGTGACGTCAAATCAACTAGTCATGGTAATTGCGCGGCCAAATAACCGAAATGTTGTAATTTACTAAGCTTTTTGCTTAGATGTAGCTCAAGGCCGCATGAATTGGGCACCTAACGAGAATCGAACTCACTCGTGTAGGTTTGCTAGTCTACCTTGCTAACCATTACATCCACCCGAGGTGCCCTAAAAATAACCGAAATGTGTCTTGCAAGTTACATCCGTACTCTTTCCAGAGGATACGGTCACCCCCACCAAGGGCCACGTCTTCCCAAGCAGCTTAGAAATCTGCGTAATTATTATACCTCAGGGGCAAGGGAAAAATAAAAATATGTACATCTTTCCTAAAGTTATTAGCGCTATGTGGAAGAAAACCAACCTCGACCAGGATTCGAACTCTGCATACCTAAACAAGGATAAAGAATCCAGTTTTTCTTACTATTTACGAATAGCTAATTTGGTTTGGTTTTATGGTATATCAAACATTGTAGGTTATTTAATGCTAAATCCTGTTTTTACATATATATATATATATATATATATATATATGATTTGTAAACACATTTTGTAGATAGACAGTAAAATGATCCAACAGTACTATTTTTAAAAATTCAATTTAGCATAAGTCAACAAAGTTAAATGGTTCCAAGTATTGCTATGTAAGACTTACAATTCAATCAAGGATCAGTCATTTGTATACACACAGTTAAATGACCAAACAGTTTTATTTCTAACAATTCAATTTAACATAAGTCAACAAAGTTAAATGGTTCCAAGCATTGCTATGTATCACCAACTGTTCAATTAAACATCAGTCAGTTGTTTATACACTGTTAAATTCTCAAACAGTTTTATTTCTGACAATTCAATTTAACGTAAGTTATTTGTTTTCACAGTTTACATGTCGAACAATTCTTTTTGAGCTATCGATAGAACCCTATCAGGTTCTACCACTCCGAGCAAAAGTGGACCTAGGAGCGATGGCAATGAAGGGGTACTTCTCATTCATCAAACTTCCAGCATTATTGTATACTCACCATCTGATTTTTTAGTCTCATATCAAAGGACATTCGTTGGTGGGGGTCTTAGCCCTCTGCAGAGATGCAGTCGGTTTATTCAACTGAGTTAGCTGACAGGGCTACCAGGACATTCATTGGGGGAATCTTACCCTCTGCAGAGATGCAGTCGGTTTATTCTTCCCCTCCCCCGTGTTCGTTTGTTGTTAATGACATATCAAGTCATTCTTGTAGAAAAAGAATGATAGTACTTTCTAATCCATTGATGGAGGGGGGTAATAGGATTCGTACTTTTTCGAAAGACCGAAAGTGAACGTAATAGCGCGACTAGAGTTTGATCTCGATTACGACAGTGTCGCAGTCCAGAACGTTAGCCACTACACCAAGGGAACTTCTTTCTCACTTTTCTTAAGGTGTTTGATTTGGTTTGGTTTGGTGGGTATCAACCTTTGTAGGTTATTTAACGCCAAATTCTATTTTTATGAAAATAATCTGTTCTATTTAAAACAATTCAGTTTAGCATAAGGACACAGTTTAATTGTCAAAAACATTTATTTCAAACTATTCAAGAAGTTATATGTAACAATTCAGTTAAGTGTAAATACAATTTTAATGTCGAAAAACAGTTCTATTTGAAATAATTAAGTTAAGCATAAGCACGCAGTTAAAATGTAAGCACGGTTTAATTGTCAAAAACATTTCCATTTCAAGCTATTCAGTTTATTAATGGCATATCAACCGTTGTAGGTTATTTAATGCCAAAGCCATTCTCCAAGAAGAACAGTCATGGTACTATTTAACCCATAGCTAGGAGGATAAGGGGGTTCATACCTTTTCCAAGGGTATTTGCCCGAAAGTGAACGTAATAGTGCGACTGGAATATGAACTCGCTTACTACGATTCCGCAGTCCATCGCTTTAACCATTACACCACGAGGACACCCCCCTCTGAAGGTGTTGACGTGAGATGAAACAAGAACAGCTTCGTGCAGATTTCGATCTCGAGTCTCTGATTCGATTTCCGAAGACGATAACTCATACGCTAAACTTAGCCCATGAGTAAATTATCAGCAGGATAATTAATAATTAATAGATGAATAATTGTCAAGCATTATTGTTTTTTTTTATAGTGTTTCTTCCCTCTTTATCTTACTAATTGGTCCATGCTAATCAAATAGAAATATCTGTACGTTAGAAAAAGAAAAGATGTGGAAGTCTATAAAAGATAGAAAGCCTGACAGGTAAGCAGACAGGATATCGAAACATAAAAGTAAACTTCTTAAAAGGGCAAATAGATAACACGATACGTAATCAGAGAGATAAGTAAGTTGTAAGGCAAGGAGATTGATAGATCGTACGGCCGTTCATCCGTCCATCCAGTCAAATTTGATTTAATTTTATAGTTGTCATTCGCTTTTAATTATCAAATTCGTCCATTCAAGGCAATAAAGGTTGACGCTTCCGTATTGAGCTAAACTCTCTTGTCTTGTATAGAATGGTTTGGCAGCTGGGCTTTATACGCTGCGGTGTCGGCCGGAGAAATATTTGAGAGGCAGCCAACACTCTTACTTCGGAGTATGTTCTTAATTTCATGAGATGGGTACAGAATAATGAGACGGAACTGGAACAGGAACGTCGTTGGATGTAATGGGAGTAAGAGAAAAAGAAAAGACGTTCGAATGAAGGGAACGGATTAGTAGAAAATGAAAGTGAAAGTATGCAAGGAAATAAGGTTTGTCCGGATGTATGTAGACGTATGTACGCATGGCCCAATGTGGTAGATAATGGCAGGTCAGTAAAGAAGAATGGTTGGGATGAATGAAGGTGAGAAGAGAGATCGAAAGAAAGAACTGGAAGAAAATTAGAATGAAAATCAAAAAAGAAAAAAAAAAAGAAAACATGTGAGAGAAAGATGAAACTACATGAAAGAAGGAAGGAAAGAAAAAAGAGAAGAAGTTAAGTTTTTGAAATGGAAAGAAAAAAATGAACGTGAATATAAAAAAACTACTAGCTTAAGTACCCGTCTTGGGTATGTATGAGGTTGAGACAGACATCTTTAAGACTAACACACACACACACACACACACATATATATATATCATCATCATCATCATATCGTGCTGGCAGCACGGATATCCCTGATCCTCTCTCGCCACTCCTCCCTATCGTTCATCGCCCTAGGCAGGTCTTCAGGACAACAACCTGTATCCTCACATAGCTGCTGAATGTACGTTCGTGCTGGTCGTCCTGCTTTTGCGCGGCCGTGTGTGGGGATCCATAAGAGTACATCTCTTATGAGTTCATCTCTGCTTCTCCAGCAATGTCCTGCATGTCTGGTTCGCCTAACTTGAATAGTTTTCGTGATAGGGGGCAGGTGGCCGTACAGTTGGTGTCTTGTGGGGTGTTGCTGCCAGGACTTGTTGAGGATTGCACGCAGCATTCTTGTGTAATTGCCATCTAGTTTCTTCTCCAGCCGTTTTGTTAGCGTCCATGTAGTGCATCCATATAGCAGTATCGATGTGACCGCTGCCTGGAAGAAACTGCGTTTCATTTTATCGGTTTTATATATATATATATATATATATATATATATATATATCCGTTTTACTTATCTATTTCTACTACTATCTCATAATACAGAGTTTTTTCACTATCTTCTCAGATCGACCTTTAAAAAAAAATCTTTTCACAAAACATATAAACTATTTATACAATATTTATATACAGATCAAATTCTGTTTCGCAATCCATCTGTTAGAGAAAATCCCCTTCTTAATTTTTTTTCAAATCATTTTTGCTGAAATCATTTGATTTTAAAATTCATTTTACTATTGGTGCTTTTGTCCTGTTTTGGCAGTTTGTTCCAAAAATGTATTCCTCTATTTGCAAAAAAATCCAATTGGTTAGTTGACTTAGTTTTTAAAATCTGTCTTGACAGTAAGTAAATTTGGTGAACTTAGTCTAGGGTAACCCGAAGGCTCCCTTTTCAATAGCTACTACACCGAGGTGTAAGGAAGGGCGCCACTCCATTCCCTGGATTGCTCCACTTTACCATTAATCCTTACCTTATAATGCTGAATGTAAGGCGGCATATATTTAAAAACTGTACTTATGCCAAACTGAATTGTTTGAAATGCGACTGTTTTTGACATTTAAACTGCGTACTTATACTTAAAAGGATTGTTGGAAATAGAACTGCTTTTACATTTAACATTGTATAAACAAAAAACTATTCTTATACCGAACTGAATTGTTTGAAACTTTTATCAAAATGATTAAATTCGGCGTTAAATGACCCGAAAAGGGTTGATACGCCGTAAAACAAAACAACCAACTGACCGGCAGATGTTGTTGACAGATATATCCGGCCGTGGATAAAATCAACAAAATGATTACCGGAAACAAGCATTGCGTGGGTGTAAGCTGTGACCAATGAAGATCAAGCATTGCATGGGTGTAAGCCGTGACCATTGGAAAACAAGCATTGTTCGTGGATTGTGTGGGAGTTTTAAGATTATAAAAGTTCTAGGATTTTGCTGAAGTCAATTTCCGCGGGCAGTTTCGATTTCCGACGGCTCCTCCGTGTGCGCAGACTCTCTCTCTCTCCGAGAGTTCTCCTGCTCCACACAATCGTCACTCTCGACGAATAAAAGTGTAAGATTATGTTCCTATATATACGTGTTCCTCGTTGTTTCTCATGACCCAACGGTAGTATACTACACTCAGTTATAAGTTAAATAGTATCCCTGGTGTTCTTCTATAAGCAAGGCTTTGCCATTAAATAACCCACGGAAGATGATATGCTATTAATCTAAAAACAAACAAACAAACAAACCATTAGAAAACAATCACAGCCGACTTTGTCATATCGTTAAAAAGATCGAAAATGGAATTTAAAAAACTTAGGAAACGACCACAACACGGATAACGCAATTTTAAAAATGAACGTAACTTAAACGAGATTCTCGCGGGTTAACATTCCGTTAAAGTCAATCAATCATTATTTTTTGGTTATTTACAAAAATTTGCTAAGTTCTGTTCATAGACGTGAGATTATTTACGATACCTGCTATTGCTTAATGGTCTCTCATCTGCGTTCTAAGAAGACTCGTCAATGATTGATACAATCAAAATTGTTTTCATATTACAGAAACCAGCATCTGATTGTGAGGTTCCAGTAATGCTGGAGCTTTGGGGAATGTGGAGTACCCCATCATTGTCATCGCTCCCAGGTACACTTTGGCCCGGAGTGGTAGCACCTGATAGGGTCCTATCTATGTGTCAAATAGAATTAAACTGCGTACTTATGCGAAACTGAATTGCTTGAAATAGAACTATTTTGACATTTAAACTAAATGCTTATGCTAAGCTGAAATGCCTGAAATGGAACCGTTTTTGTATGCTAAACTGAATTGTTTGGAATTGAACTGTTTTTGATATTATAACTGTACTTACGCTAAACTGAATTGTTTGTTTGAAATGCCACCGTTTTGACTTTTAATTGTGTGTAAACAAAAAAAAAAAAAATACTTATATTAAACTGAATAGTTTGAAATAGATCTGTTTAACTAAATTGAATAGTTTGAAATAGAAATATTTTTGACGATTAAACTGTGTACTTATGGTAAACTGAATTTTTTTAACTAGAACTGTTTATTATTATTTAAATGGATTCGGCATTAAATAACCTACAAAGGTTGATATGCCATAAAATCCAAACAAGCAGAAACCAGCAAAAGCTTTAATAGAAGAGAATTTCAACAGAATTTATTATAGAAATGCTTTTATTATAGAATTGCGTTGGGTTTTATTTTGCAATAAACTTCATTGAAAATAAATTTACAATAAAAATGGATCGGAAATTATTTTTACTATAAAGATGCATTCGAAATACTGATATATACTGTTGTGGCCCCGGAAAGGGTCACTAATGAAAACGCAAACACGGATATTAGATAACAGATTATATTACACAAGAAAGATAGAGTTACATAGAAAAGGTAAGAAGTCTCGTACTGTTCGGATAACACCAATATTGATCAGCCCCTGGCAGCGAAATCTCTAGTACTAATGTCAGTGAGAAGAGTCCATTATGGTAAGATGGGTAAGGCTCCCACAACATATACTTAATCCAGAGACTCAATATCTAAGAATTAAATTAGTTAAGTAGAGTATGAAAATTATGAAAGGTGATTTTTTTTTCTTTATTCATTGTTTTTTTTTTTTTCGTTCAAATCTCTAAGAATAAGCTTCATCTCCCTGGTGTCAATAAAATGTTATCGCGTACCACGTTAGTCCCACAAGGAATAAGTTCAACATCCTTGCTTTGAGTTCAAGAAAAGAAAAGGATTAATTTTATAACCCAGGAGTACTGAGATAAAATGAGAGAAATCACGAGAGTTCTCGTTCCTTCACGTTTCATTCACGTTCATCTCTCGTTCGTTTTGAAGACGGTAAATATTTGACCGTTTCTCTGCGCTTGACCACTAACAATACCCGCCTGTAGCCGGAGCCGAACCGGACGTACTCAGGAGGCCTAGCTCATTGGACACTAGAGAGCACATCGTAATCACGTTACGGCCAATATTGCTCGGCCAGCCTCTTGGCGTTAAGAATAAGCCAAGTTCCGGAAAGAGCGGGAAGAGACAAATGGCAGCTTTTCAATCAACCCCACAGAGTGGGATGATTTTAAGCCGAGTCCATTCAATGAGCCTGAACATTTGAAGGGAAAATGATGAAAAGAACGCGAGAAACAATGGAGAGTTATGGTGGTTACTGTGTACAAAAATTAGTAAATAAAGCGAAGGGTTTGAGGCTGGATGAGATCTGTAGAGGGAATGAAAAAAGAGGGTTAAGGAAAAGAAAAGAAAGAACAGGAGAGAAAGAAGGAAGGAAAGATAAAGAAAGAAAAAAAAAGGGTAGAGCAGAAAAAAGTGGGGGGAAAAGGAAGAAAAGGGGATAAAGATTTTTTTAAAAAAAGGAAAAAGGAAAGAAAAAGAAGGAAAATGGAATGAAAGATAAAGAAACAAAAATAGAAGGGTTGGTCAGAAAAAAGGACCGAGAAAGGAAGAAAAGGGAATGAAAGACAAAGAAGAAAAGGAAAAAAGAAAAGACGAGGTTGAAAGAAAGAAGGAAAAAAAGGAAGAAAAAGGGAGGGGGAAAACGGTATAGAAAGAAAGACAAAAAAATGGAAGAAAAAGAAATAAAGAGGGAAAGGAAAAATGGAGGAAAGAGAATAAAAACGTAGGCAAGAAAAAATTAAAAAAAACAGTAGGAAAATAAAAATGTACAAAAAAGCAAGAAAAGGAATTGAGAGATAAAGAAAGAAAGGAGAAAAAATAGGAAAATGGAATAAAAGAAAAGAAGAAAAAGAAAAAAAGAAAATGGTAGAAAGAAAGAAGAATAAAAAAAAGCAAGAAAAGGAATTAAACGAAAAAGAAGGAAATGAAAATTTGGTCGAAAGAAAGAATAACGACAAAGTAAGTAAAGAATGAAAGAAAAAGAAAGGGAAAAAAAAGAAAGCAATGGGTAGAGAAAAAAAACAAAACCAAAACGAAAGAAAAAATGAAACGAAAAATAGAATAAAGACGGAAGAATTAAAAAAAAAAAAAAAAAAAATCGGAAAAAAAAGAATTAAGGTGAGAAGAAATGAAGAAGAGTTTAAAAAAAAAAAAAGAAGGAAGAAACGAATAAAAGGAGGAGAAAATCGCGGGAGAAAGAGAAGAAAGACAAAGAATGTACAGAGAGTAGGAGAGAAAAAGGAAGAAACAGATAAAGAAGGAAAGAAAGAAAGAAAGAAAGTAAGAAATGGCAAAGAAGAGATCTAGTAATGGAGACAGAAAAAGGAAAAAAAAAAAGGAGCAGAAGAAAAACAGGGAATGAAAGAAAAAAAAAAAGAAGCGAGGAAAGAATATGGTAATAAGGGGAAGGAAAATGAAAGAAAGTTAAAAAAAAAAAAAGAATAACCGAAGAGAACGAGAGAAAGAAGAAGAGATGGAAGGAAAGGAAAATAAAGATAATGAGGAATAAGAGAAAGAGGGAAATAAAGACAGAAAAAAACAAAAGAATAAGGGAATGAAAGAAGAAAAGAAAGAGGGAATAATTGAGGAAAAAAGGAATGAAAACGAATGACAGAAAGAGAAGGAAGGTAGATAGATAAAGACCATTATAGAATAAAAGAAAGAAGCCAAAAGAATAACAACGTGATAAAGGAAAGAAAAAAGAAAGGATGGAAAAACAGAAACGTTCGAATGATTAAAAGAAGGAGAGAACGGAAGAAAGGAAGAAGTGAAAGACATGAGGGAATCAAAAAGAGGAAAGATTTTAAGAATTTAGGAAAAGAACGCTGAGGATAAAATCGTCCAATTACTGTCGCTGTAATCGACTTAAGAAAAAGGGGCCGAATGAGAGAATGGACTAATTGATCGCTCGTTCGGATTAAACAGAACTCTTCCTCATCCTCATCAAACCTTAACGATTTGCTTGGATTGGTCGGATAGAAATTCCAAAGGAATCTATTGTCTAGTGGATGAAAATTACGTTTTACTGTCATACGGGACGCACTCTTCATCAATCTGATGGTCTTTATAAATAAGGAAAGCGAGCTTAACGGATACAAGAATCCATCGTCTGTTTATACATTAGTTATGGTCTGCTAAACCCATGGTTCTCAAAGAGGAAGCTCGCCTCGTCAGCGTGGGTGGTATGGAAAGATTTCCAGGCTGGGTAGTCTTAACAAGAACACCAAACACAAGAAACAGTGAAGCAGTCACGATTTTACCGCGATTTGTGTGAAACAGTTCGGGTTAAATCACCAAAGTTAAGCAAAAATTTGGCAGTTCAATTCTTGGATGGGTAACCATTTAGGGTACAGCAAATTGCGTAAATATTGCTAAGCTTTGTAAAGATGAATTTGTTTGTCCAAATTTGGACTGCAAGATCCCTCCCCCCCCCGACTAAAAAAGGAGCATCATTATTACTACGCTAAACTCCATAGGATGGTGAGGTTCCGCTTCTGGAGACTATTCTTTCGTTGCCATTACTCTCAAATTCTCAATATCCCAGTGTGATTGTTGATATTTTGGTAGGGCAGGAATTTAAATTAGTCTCCAGAAGCGGAACCTCACTATCCTATGGAGTTTAGCGTATGACACAAGGTGGTTTTAATGTGGGGAGATACGCAGGAAGTTACCCACTTGAGTGGCGGTTTAAAAAAGAATGTTTGGATTTCCCTTCAGGGCCCCTGAAGCGCTATGCAATGAACTCAACCCGTACCCCTTTTTAGACGAGGGGGCAGGTGCTGCCTGAAGGGAAGGCCGATTGGAACCAAGCTGACATCAATTCTCACCCACCCAGCAAGAATATGATGATGGTAGTGCCTGCCAAATCGAGTAAAAAGCAGACGACTTTGTCCAAGATTGAAACTGACTCCACTTCGCAAGTTGTTAACTGTTACGCTAAACGCGCCTCTTTGGTGTGAATTAAATAGACTGAGATTAAGAAAAGTTGTCACCACGTACCTGTTGTTAATTGTAGCAAGACCAGAAAAGAAAATTAAAACCACGGTAAACAATTGGCGTATATTGACGTCCTGTTGTAAAGATCTTTATCACACCTAGGTAGGCAGTACTGGCTAGGGCTGTAGAATACACTGACTGCATCTCTGCAGAGGGGTAAGACTCTCCCAACGAGTGTCCTAGATATTACACTAAAAAATCTGAGGGCGAGGCTTCAGTAATGCTTGAGCTTTGGGGGATGCAGTGTATCCCTTCATTGTCATTGCTTCCAGGTCCACTTTAGCCCGGAGTGGCCGCACCTAATATGGTCAGATCTATTGGTCAGATAGAACTAAACTTATACTAAACTTAATTGCTTGAAATAGAACTGTCTTTATAATTAACTGTGTGTAAGCAAAAACTGTATGTGTTCTTAACTGAATTGCTTAAAATAGAACTGTTGTTGTCAGTTGAACTGCGTATTAGGCTAAACTGAATTGTTGAAAAGAGCTGTTTTTATATCCAATTGTGTATAAACAAAAAATTACATTTACGAGGATCATTAAATAAGTTTCCAGACTTTTTTCGTATGGGCACTTTTATTGATATTATACACATGAATCTCTAGTCCCCTTCGAAGTATTCTCCTCCGGCTGCAATGCACTTGTACCGTTCCAACAACTTCTGGAAAGCCCCATGGAAGTCCTCTTGTGTGAGCGTGTCAATGACCTTCGTCACAGCCTCTTTCATCTCCTCAATTGTCTCATAACGACAGCCTCTGAGCTTTGGGAGTAACCAAAAGTCACCGGGAGCAAGGTCTGGACGATGGTGAGGCTGAGGAAGTGTCTTGATGCCCATCTTGGTCAAATAGTCTGTGACAAGGATGGAGTTGTGGACTGGTGCATTGTCCTGGTGGATATGCCACTGACCCGATTTCAAGAGTGCTGGCCTCTTCACAAGGAATCTCTTTCTGAACTCCCTTAAAACCTCAACATACTAACCCTAACCCTAGCTCTTTGACCAATCAACTCTGGTGTATTGACTTGCTTACTCCTCGCACACCTCTCATCATCCCTCACAGACTCCCTGCCTTCCTTGAATCTCTTATGCCACACAAAAATTGATGCTCGATTCATGCAAGATGGCCGAAAAGCAATGTGAAGCATTCCATACGTTTCTGTGGCATTTTTTCCAAGTTTAAAACACAATTTTATTGCATATTGTTCTTCTAAAATGTCCTCACGTCCAGATTGGATTTTTGAAATTCATCAGCTGTGACAATCAAGACTTAGTAGGGTGTATTCCAATTGCTACTGTAGTTGTTCATTTGAACCTGAAATCATAAAAATTGGTCTCTTATCTCATGAGATGTATAGCAATAACAGTGAATTTTTAAGAGTCTACGACAATTTTTATTGCCTGTACAAAAAAGGTCTGGAAACCTATTGAAGACACCACGTATGTTAAACTGAATTGTTAGCAATAGAACTGTTTCTATGTATAAAAATGGTTTTTGCATTAAATAATCTAGAATGGTTGATATGCCATAAAACCAAACCAAACCTAGGTGTTCCTTTCACTTCTGTTCTTCTCTTGTCTGCTATTTAAACCATGTTGGATTGTGGCTAATTTAAGAGACGTGTCTTCTCGTCACCATTATATAATCTATAAGGGCAGAGGGTATTGGGAATTGGGGTAATAACCGCGACTTATAATCATCAATCCAACTTGAAGGAGATTAAACGAATGGCTGTTTTCATTATATTTACTCTTCATGACCATTGTGACGTTTGTAATAAACAAGAAACAGACCCTAACTAGTAAATATGAAAGGATGAAATCTATATCAATAATTAGAAAGAGACTGTCTGTTCTCCAGAGGTGACCAAAAGGTTCAGTACATTAACCCAACTTCTATGCCAGGGACAGAACGTGACACAGGGTAAATTCTTAGATGGTTGCTGGGTGGTTTTACGGTGTATCAAACCTTATCGGGTCATTTAACGCCGAATGGAATTTCGAGAATTCAGTTAGTGTAAGTATAGTTTTTGTGTACAAACAGTTAAATATCAGTGCCCGTGGTGTAGTGGTTATCTTCGTAGGAAATGGACACGGCGCCACGAGTTCAAATCCTGGACGAGACTGATTGCATTTCACATAGCACTAATACCCTTGGGAAAGGTATGAATCCAATTATTCTCCCTCCAACTTTGGGTAAATAGTAGGGCAGACTAGGTTCTTCAGCCTTGGTTAGGCAACTAGTCTAGGAGAAGGAAAACTCTGAATTCAAACCTGTTAAACTCCGCTTAAAAATTGACCTTGTGTCATATCCTGCCTGAGCAGAGGGGTTGGTAAATATGGTTAAATATCAAAACAGTTCAGTTAAATTGTCAAGACAGTTCTGGTTCAGTTCAGTTTAGCATAAGTACATAGTTTAGTTCAATTTAAAACAGTTCTATTTAGCCTAAGTATATAGTTTAGTTCTTGACCCATAGGTCTCTATCAGGTGCTTCACCCCAGGTCAGTAGACCTGGGAGCAATAGCAATGAAGCGGTATTCCGCATCCTCCATTACTGGAACCTCACCATCAGTTGTTTTTTGTGTCATATCAGGATACTCGTTGGCGGTGGGGTCTTGCCCTTCTCCAGGGAAGCAGTATGTGTATTCTACAGCCTCAGCCGATTGGGCAATTTTTAGGTGGCGTAAAACTGGTTTGAATTCAGAGTTTTCCTCTTTTTTTTTTTTTTTTTTTTTTTTAGATAGGTTGTCCCACCAAGGCTAAATAACCTGAAATAGATTTCATGGCTAACTTGCTTGACTGCAACATCGTAGGAAGCGAGTTCAACCTCCAGTTGCGCCATTATATTCACTTTCAGACTAATACCTTCGGGAAAGGTTTAAAATCGCTTATTCCCCCAACAATGTGGTATATAGAACCATGACTAGTTTTTTGGCAAAGTTAGCTTTGGCATAAAATAACCTATGTAGGTTTATATGCCGTTCAACAAAGAAACCAAATCAAACCAAACTAAAGAAACAAGTCTGCCCTACTATTTACCCATTGCTATCGAGAGAAAAGATGGATTCGTGCCTTTCCTAATCGAATTAGATCAAAGTGAAACACATCCAGCATTTGAATTTGGGACGTCAATTCCAATTTCTACTACGAAAACTATAAAGCTTCGATTTGATTTAGAGCCACCAAAACGGCAAAGTGTTATTTGATTATTTCCAATGGATTTTTATTGAAAAATCTGCAGATCATTTTTCTATAAAATTATTCCCGATGTACTTTTATAGCAAAATCATTTCTAATTCATTTTTATAGTAAAACCTTCCGCAATTCATTTCCAATGCACTTTTATAGTAAAATCATTTCTAATTCATTTTTATAGTAAAACCTTCCGCAATTCATTTCCAATGCACTTTTATAGTAAAATCATTTCTAATTCATTTTTATAGTAAAACCTTCTGGAATTCATTTCCAACGCACTTTTATTGTAAAATCATTTCCAAAAGATTTTTTTCAAAAATCGTTTTCACAATATTTTTTGTAAAACTTTCTGGTATAAATTTTTCTACAAAATTCTTGAAAATTCTTTTTTACGGTAACCTAATTTACAAAGCACTTTCATTGCAAAGATTTTGCAATGCAATTTCTGCAATATCCTTACAGATGAAGTATGCAGTAAAATTCTTTTCCAGTGTACTTTTATTGTCAGTTCATCTCAAGTGCATTTTATATCATCCTTTTCTGTGCATTTATCTCACAGAAAACTAATTTTAATGCATTTTATAGAAAACTCTTTTTATCTTATTTTATAGAAAACTCACTTTCAATCTATCTTATAGAAAACTCATTTTTAATCTTTTAGCAGAAAACGTATTTTAATCTATTTTATAGAAAACTCATTTGTTTACTATTTTATTGAAAACGCATATTATTTTATTTTATAGAAAACGCATTTTAATCCATTTTATAGAAAACTAATTTTTAATCTATATTATAGAAAATACATTTTAATTTATTTCATAGAAAAAGCATTTTTAATCTATTTTATAGAAAATGCATTTTAATTTTTTTTTTTTAATTGAAAACGCACTTTTAATCCATTTTATAGAAAACTCATGAAATTTCAAATGTTCACCATTTCATTTGAAACACGCTTATTACCAGTTTACTGTGTGAAGGCAGTAATAACATTCGTTATTCACGAGTGCTACGACCGAGTTACACATAAAACAATATTGGAACGTATATAGATATAATAAAGGAATTTGTAGCGATTTCGACGAGCAAAATGCTGCAGTAGGATTAAATGAATGCTCATTAATTAGAAAATCTCAGTGTGATTGATTTCAGAGGTGTGAGAACAGACTACTTATTTTTAATGGCATATGAACTACTTATAGGATATTTAATGCCAAACTTTGATTCAGTTTTTAATGTTTGTTTGTTTTTTTGTTTTTTTTGTTTCTTAAATGGCATATCAATTTTAATGGGTTATTTATCCTTGTTGAAGAACAGCAGTGAAACTATTTACCCATAGCTATCATAGGTTAGATGAGGAGTGGGGATCATTCCTTTCCCCAGGGTATTAGTCCAGAAATGAACTTAACGCGACTAGAGTTCGAACTCTCTTACTTTGAAACTGCAGGCTAGCCATGACACCACGGGTACTCCTCGGCTACGTATTAGTTTTGTTTTGTTTTATGGCATATCAACCATTGTGGGTTATTTAATGCCGAATCCTGTTTATGCATTTATATAAAAATATATATGATTTGGTTTGGTTGGGTTTTATGGCATCTCAACCATTGTAGGTTATTTAATACCGAATCCTCTTTATACATATATACTAAATATATCTATGATTTGTAAACACATTTTGTAGATGACATTCTTAAACGAGCCTGAGTTTTTTTTTTTTTGCACACAGTTAAACAGTTTTAAGTGTTGCTATATAACAGTCACAGTTTAACATCAGTCATTTGCTTGCACATAAGTCTGTTCTATTTGACCCATAGATAGGATCCTATCAATTGCGACTACTTCGGGTCAGAGTGGACCTGGAAGCAATGGCAATCGAGTGGGTACTTCTTATTCTCCAAATCTCCAAGGCTGGAGCCTCACCATCAAATGGTTTAATGTCATATCCTGAACACTCGCTGGTGGCGAAGAGGTCTTAGCCCTCTGCAAATATGCACCCGGTATATTCTTCAAACTCAGCCACCTGGCGAGGCTAGATATTAGTTGACTGAAATAGAAGGAGACGTTGAATAGTCAGCATTTTATTTTTCGTTTGAACAGACCGAATGAAAACGTGGGTTGAACATTTTAAAAATGTGTTGCACTAATGGCGTCTTCTGAAAAAACAACATTCGTAATTTTGAAGAGAAATAATTCAAATTTATTTTGATACCGTTTTGATTTTCCAATCTGGTCTAAAACCTATTTCATAGGGTCGGTGATTTTATCAAAAAAAGAAAAAATAGACCAGTTCTTTTATTGAAAAAAGAACTAAAATTGATTTGTTTCAAAGGGTCACTGATTTTGAATAGATTTCTTTTATAGGGTCGTTAATCTTATTAAAAAAAAAACAACAAAAAACAGATTTGTTTTATAGGGTCGGTGATCTTATAAAAAAAAAGCAAAAATATTTTTTTCACAGGGTCGGTGATCTAATAAAAAAAACGAAGATTTGTTTTATAGGGTCGGTTATCTCATAAAAAATTAAAAGATTTGTTTTATAGGATCGGTGATCTAATAAAAAAACAAAGGTTTATTTTATAGGGTCGGTGATCTAATATAAAAACAAATATTTGTTTTATAGGGTCGGTGATCTCATAAAAACATTAGAAGATTTATTTTATAGGGTCGGTGATCTAATAAAAAAGCTAAAAGATTTGATTGATCTAATAAAAAAACCCGAAAATATTTGTTTGATCGGGTCGGTGATCTTATAAAAAAAACCCCAAAAGATTTGTTTTATAGGGTCCAATCCCTTATAGTTTTATAGGGTCTCGTCCCTTATAGTTATCAAGAGAAATAAATTTTGTAAATTTTGATAGGATTTTATATTATTATCTGACCTAAAACTTTTTTTCTATAGTATCGGAAAAACAACAACAAATAGCTGACATAAAAGTTTCATGAAGACAATTGATGTTATTTGTGACAAGTCAGGACAATTTATGACCACTTTATATTTGGTAGGGGTATCCATTAACATCAGTTACTGCCTGACAACGTCTTGTCATGTTTTCTGTTTGTGATTGACGAAGATAATGTGATAATAGTTGGTCACAATCGTTCAGAATGTTAAATAGGTCAGTTTATTGGAAGACTTGTGATTTTTAAGCTTTCGGTCAAACACTGACCATAAATCTTCGATTGGATTTAGGTTTTCTTATAATTTTTTGAATAAAACATCAATTAATGGCTATTCATTTTCTTTGCAATATCGCGAAGTGACAGTAGACCAACATTGGATGACACAATTCGACCTTTACTCATCACAAATTTGGATATCAAATCAAGGAAAAGAAAATTCTTAGACATTTTCTATTTTTGGATATTTCTTAGAATTTATCCTTATAGAAAATTATGACTTTTTGCTTGGACGAAGAGAAATTTTATAACAATGATCAGGGAAAGTAATAATTTTGAATAAGTGTCTATGACATATTTAAATTTGTGATTATAATAAAAGAAGTTTAAGGTTGTTTTTTGCTGGGTTGGGTATCCAGTACTGTTTAAGTAGAAATTTTATTTATCAATCAATACTTGTAATTTTGATTGGAAAATTCGGTCATTGTTCTTTTCAGTTTCATTTCAGTTGTTTTGAATGACTTAAGGCATTATTTTTGAATCAATACTCGGAGAATGAAAAATCCTGTTTTCATTTTCCTGTTTTACTTCTCAAAGGATGGCTAAAGCCAATAGAATAAACAAATAAATTTGCTCGTCGTTTTCTTTCTCCCACTGCTAGTAATGATGACTACCATCTCTCTCTGCCAGAGAACAACAACAAATAACAAAACAAACGAACTATAGAATATCTCATCTATAAGAGTGGCTTCTATAGATGAGAATAAAAAAGAAAACAGCCATCGAAAGATAACCATGACCCACACTCAAACCACATACATAAACTGCATCGCTCTTCGCGCGGGTAAAAAAGGGGCGCGTCCTGCTGAGGTTGGAGTCCTGGCCTCAGTGTTCGAAAAATCAGCTACAGAGCTCAAACAACAAAAACTACTAAAATGCAAACAAACGATAAAAATAGCGACATTTAACGTTAGAACCTTAAAGAGAATAGGTCAACTACCGGAGCTTACTGCATCGGCCGTAGAACACAAGATAGATATAATATGCATACAAGAACACAGATACACGCACACCGAAGATATCAAACATCACGATAGGGGCAATGAATGGAATCTAGCCACTATCAGCAGTAGACAAGTTCACCTACCTCGGAAGCAGTGTCTCATCAACCGAAAAAGACATCGACACGCGGCTAACGAAGGCATAGGCAGCTATCGATAAGATGGAAGTCACAGCTGACCGATAAAATGAAACGCACTTTCTTCCAAGCAGCGGCTGTATTGGTACTGCTATATGGATGCACTACTTGGACGCTAACAAAACGGCTGGAGAAGAAGCTAGACGGCAATTACACAAGAAGGCTAAGAGCAATATTAAACAAGTCCTGGAGGCAACATCCCACAAGGCACCAACTATACGGCCACCTACCTCCTATCACGAAAACTATCCGAGTGAGACGAATCAGACATGCAGGACACTGCTGGAGAAACAGGGACGAGCTCATAAGTGATGTACTCCTATGGACCCCCACATATGGCCGAGCAAAAGCAGGACGGCCAGCTCGAACATACATACAGCAGCTATGTGAGGATACGGGATGTAGCCCTGAAGACCTGTTAGAAGCAATGAATGATAGGGAGAAGTGGCGAGAGAGGGTCAGGGATATCCGTGCTAGCGGCACGACATGATGATGATGATGGAACATGAAAGTTAAGGTATTATCAATTGTTGTTGGTGGTGCGCTCTAAACAGTCTTTAAGAGCTGGGAAAAGGGAATGGACAAAATTGGGAATCAGAGGACAAATTGAAACCATCATGTAAAAAAATTGCTGAGTTCAGCTAAAATATCGAAAAGAGTCCTGGACATCTGTTTCTCCGACTCAAGTTAAAGACAAGCATCTAACACTGGTGTAAAAAAAAACCTGCGACAATTTCTTCTAATAGCAGCGCAAAACAGCGCCATAAGGACCAACTATGTTCAAGCAATACTTGATAATACACAGCAGGATAGCCACTGTAGATCATATAGTGGTTGAACAGAAACCATTAATCCCATAATATGCGAATGTTTCAAACTAGCGCAAAAGTAGTATAAGCCTAGACACAACTGGGTAGGAAGGCGATCCCACTGGGAATTGTACAAGGAATTAAAATTTGACCATATTACCAAATACGAGGTGCATATGATAAGTTTCCAGACTTTTTTTGGTTTGGGCACTTTTATTGATAGTACACACATGAAACTCTAGTCTCCTTCAAAGTAATCTCCTCCGGCTGCAATGCACTTGTTGTACCATTCCAACAACTTCTGGAAGGCCCCATGGAAGTTCTCTTGTGTGAGCGTGTCAATGACCTTCGTCACAGCCTCTTTCATCTCCTCAGTTGTCTCATAACGTCAGTCTCTGAGCTTAGGGAATAACGAAAAGTCACAGGGAGCAAGGTCTGGTCTATAGGGAGGATGAGGATCTGTCTTAATGCCGATCTTGGTCAAATAGTCTGTGACAAGGATGGAGTTGTGGACTGGTGCATTGTCCTGGTGGAAATGCAACTGAACCGATTTGAAGAGTGCTGGCCTCTTCCCTCGGAATCTCTTCCTGAACTCCCTTAAAACCTCAACATAGTAACCCTAACCCTAACCCTTTGGCCAATCAACTCTGGTGTATTGACTTCCTTATTCCTCACACAGCTCTCATTATCCCTCACAGACTCCCTGCCTTCCTTGAATCTCATATGCCACTCAAAAACTGATGTTCGATTCATGCAAGATGGTCGAAAAGCAATGTGAAGCATTCCGTAGGTTTTTTGGCATTTTTTCCAAGTTTAAAACACAGTTTTATTGCATATCGTTCTTCTAAAATGTCCTCACGTCCAGAGTGCATTTTTGAAATTCATCAGCTGTGACAATCAGGCTTTCGTAGGGTGTATTCCAATTGCTGCAGTAGCTGTTCATTTGAAGCTGAAATCATAAAAATTAGTCAGTCATCTCATTAGATGTATAGCAATAACAGTGAATTTTCAAGAGTCTACGACAATTTTAAATGTCCATACGAAAAAAGTCTGGAAACTTATTGTATGCACCTCGTAGTACATGCGCAAACTAGAATCCATCCTGTAGAATGAGACGTATAAAATTGTGAGATTTTGAAATTCATACAGATTGCCTAATTCCGGTAAAAAGATCAGATTTAGGGATAATTTAAAAAGAAGGAAGAACTTGCCTTTTAATGGACTTTGCCGTCCCAGCGAACCACAGAGTGAGAATCAAAGAAAGCAAAAAATTGACGAATATTTGGGTTTTACCTGAGAACGAAAAAGCTGTAGAACATGATAATGATTATGATAATTGTAACTGATCTGCTTGGAATGGTTTTTAACGTCTGGAAGAATTGAAATGAGTGGACGAATGGCGACCATCCATACAACACTATTGTTGAGATCGGCTAGAATACTGAGAAAAGTACTGGAGATATGCAGAGACTTGCTATCACTTAAATTCCAGTGAAATACTTGCCCAGTCAGCTGGGGCTGTAGAATACACTGACTGCACCTCTGCAGAGGGGTAAGAACCCCCCCTAACGAGTGTCCTAGATATGACACTAAACAATCTGATGGTGACATTCCAAAATGCTGGAGCTTTGGGGAATGCGGAGTACCCCTTTATTGCCATCCCTCCCAGGTCCACTCTGGCCCGGAGTGGTAGCACCTGATAGGGCCCTATCTATGGGTTAAATAGAACTAACGGCATACTTATGCTAAAATGAATTGAGTAAACTGAATAGCTTGAAATAGAAACGTTTTTGACAATTAAACCTTTCTTACACTTAAACTGCGTGCTTATGCTTAACTGAATTATTTCAAATAGAACTGTTTTTCGACATTAAAACTGTATTTACACTTAACTGAATTGTTACATATAACTGCTTGGATAGTTTGAAATGGAAATGTTTTCGACAATTAAACTGTGTACTTGTGCTAAACTGAACTATTTTCAATAGAACAGATTATTTACATAAAAATGGATTTGGCGTTAAATAACCTACAAAGGTTGATATGCCATAAAACCAAACCAAACAAACCAAACCAGTGAAAGACCATCAGCCAACGCTGGTGTAAAGAATATGCTATGAATAATAATAATAATAATAATAATAATAATAATAATAATAATAGTGTATTGACAAATGATATTTGTACAAATAAGAATAGTTTGTTAGCCATTATTAGAATCATTCTGAGAAAATGAGACGCATAAGATTCTGTCAGACTTTGAGATACACATGGACCGCCAAAACCCGCTCAGAAGACCAGATCTAGTGTTACCAGGAAAAAAATATTATCTTGAGAATTTTACCATTCCAGCCGATGACAGAGTGAAAAGAAAGCGAAAAGATAGACAAATACTTAGAAGTGACAATGATGCCGGTTGAAATTGGGACCCTAGGAATGGTTTCCAAAATCTTGGAAGAGAGTCGAGGAACTGAAGATTAAAGGAAGACTCAAGACCATCAAGACCACAGCAGTGTTGAAATCAACCCGAAGATGTAGAAGAGTCCTAGCGACCTGAGGAGACTTGCGTGTAACTCAAACTCCTGAGAAGACCCCCCCCCCACAATTGAGACTCGCAAGGAGTGAGATAATGATAATAATATAATTAATGTTTATCTTAACCCCTGGGAATTATCATTATTTCTACAAATCCAGACAGTAATTCCCGAGCTGTGCCTATGTTTATTGAACGTCAGGCATACAAGGCAACCAACCAGTAAAGCTGACCAAATTTAAAGACATGGGTACTTTCCTCCTTGTTTACCTTGACTGCAGACACAGCACTTTTAATGAAATGTGGTAATAGTCTTAAACTTGTTAGAGAAGGAAATAGAACGCCCCGGGGCAAACAGTCACCGAGGCGAAGCGGAGAAAGAAGGGAAAGGGGTCACTAACAATGGGGGAAAAGGATGTGTAGCGGGGAGCGGTGTCTGTTGCAAGCAAAGCAACATAGATTGCACGAAGCGAAGGAGGCCACAAAGGTCGGCATTTGTGGAGACTAATAAACGTGACTGGTGTGATCTCACCAATAAAGTGTGGAGCCGTACCAACGCTTCGACCAAATACTATAAAAGAGGGTGTGATGGCGGAGGGGTTGTCTAGCCGAAGGCGACAGCGTTGATTTGACCAACCGCGGCAAATGTCTTAAGCCCTCCAGATCCAAATACACTCATTGACCACACACAGACCAACACCGTTCACTACAACCACCCGACCCTAAGCAGTTTTATTCATCTCACTTTCTTTCTCTTTTTCTCCGTTGTACAATGTTCGCGATGTTAGTGCTGAAGAGATTGATACCCAATACACTTATTGACCACAGACTACCACGGTCTTGCTCCTGTGTCCGACTCTAACTTTTCAACTACTTTGACTATTGTACTTCATGATTTTCTTGGATCTCGTGACCTGGGGTCTCGTATCTAGTGGTAGTGGTCAAGTTGATAGCGGAAGATGAGGCATTGTTTGAGATAGGGTTCGGGAGAATGAGAGGTTTTGGCTGGGTAGCTGAGAGGAGAAGATGGTGTCAGGTCTAAAAATGACCTGTCGTAGTATTGCCATCGTAAAACCGTAACCTACTGTGACCACTTAGAGTTCATTGTGAAGAAAAAGAGCTAACAGTTTAGCGAAAATGAAATTCTCGTTTTTGGTCTTTTTGAAAGGAAAGAAAGAATTTAGATGGACCCGATTAAAACCGTTGTATCTATTGCCAATAAAATAAGTAATTATATATGTATTTATATTAAGAGTGTTTGATATTAGGATTAGACCATATATAGAGGGAGTCCCTGTGGCATCGTAGCTAACGTGCAGGGCAGCAAAATCGAAGAAAGCGATTTCGAACTTTAAACGAGCTGTAGCGTTTAGTTTCGAAGTATATATAAAGAACAGACGGGAAAAATGATTTGAGAAAAAAACCAAAAAAACTTTTATGAACGTTAGATGAAATAAAGTGCTCGGATGCTCTCAAGAAGGTCAGCATAAGAATCAAAAGAAAAATTGTATCACCTTCCTCAGCTGATCCGTTACTATTAGTTTCACGCGGTTTCTTGTCTTTTTCTTAAGAAAATAAAGCAAACATCAGGCCGGAGATTTTGAGATGAATCAATAAATGCCGAGTACTGACTCAGTCAGTTATATAATACGTGAGAGTTAAATAATACCTCTATTATTTTTCTACAACCATGATAGTCAAATGAACATAATTCCTATTTTCTCTCAAATTTTAACAAAAGAGAAAAAAGTCTGTATTTTCCCTGCTTTTGTACCAACAGGTAACATGCTTATCTTATTGACACAAATATGACAATCATCTTTTTATTACTTAAAAAAAAACAATTTTTTAAATATTAATCTCAAGTTCTGAGTTTTTCTTATTTTCCACATTCGACTGTACCCAGTCGAAATGTTGTGGGAACAACAAAAAATGTGTTCCGTTGTCTAAAAATATCTTTCAATGATAATGACTCTTCTCGACAATACAGTCAACTGGTTTTACAGATTCTAAAAAAAAGTTGGGGGTTTCCCCAAGGTGTAATGGCTTAAGTGTCAGATTATAGCCTCAAAGTAAACGAGTTTAAATTCCAGTCACACTATTTGTTCCTTTTTGGACAAATACCATTGAGAACGGTATGAACCCTCTTATACCCAAGCTATGGATTAAATAATATCACTGCAGTTCTTTTACAAGGATGGCTTTGGCATTAGATAACCCATGAACGTTGATATGCCATTAAACAAAGAAAGCAAACTGAACTTCAAAGAAAGAAAGAAAAATTACCAGAATCACAAAGAACTTAACACAATTTCTGTTACATTCTGAATATTCTGAGAAACCCGTGGTGTAATGCTTATCGTCGTAGGAAATGGACACGGTGACACGAGTTCAAATCCTGGACGACACTGATTGCATTTCACATACTCTTGGGAAAGGTATGAATCCAATAATTCTCCCTCCAGCTATGGAGGCGTCTTGGGTAAAACACAAAACTGCATCAGATAGTGAGGTTACAGTTCTAGAGATCTAAGGAGTGTTGAGTACGCCATCATTATTATTACTGCCAAGTCCACTCAGAGTGGTAGAGGTAGAACCTGTTAGGGTCCCATCTAGGGGTCAAACAAATCTCTTTAAAAATTATTTGTTTTCAATAGGACTCTGCCCAAAAAAACTTAAGAAATAACAACACAAAAACGCTACTTGTATCCCTTGTAGATATGAACCCTCTTATACTTAGGTAACGGGTTAAATAGCACCACTGCTATTCTTATACAAGGATGGCTTTGGCATTAAATAACCCATGAAGGTTGATATGCGATTCAACAAAGAAACCAAACCAAGCAAGAGGCAGTGTATCACAGAATTGTCTGATGATCAGGAACTCTTGAAACTTTTAGAAGTAATATATGATTTTTCTTTGTATGCTATATATATATATATATATATATATAGTTGGCCGACCGTAGTCGAAGGTAACCCAAAAGTTCCTTTTCAGTGGCTACTACACCATGGTGTAAGGAAAGGTGATACTCCTTTCTCTGGGTTGCACCACTTTACCCTTAATCTGTACCTTATAATGCCGAGTGTTAAGCAAGGAGGCATCAAGTATCATCTTTTGAATATTTGGTATGACTCGACCTCAGGTTGAACATGGTCTCCCGGGTCACTGGTGAACACTCTAACCATTCAGTGAATGGGAAGATTTAAAAACCTAAAAGAACTTACACTGGAAATATCAAGGAGAAAGAACTTACACTGGAAATATCAAGGAGCAGTTTCTTATGAAGAGAAAGAAAGAATGGAAAGAAAAAAAGGAGAAAAAGAAAAGAAAGAAAGGAAGAAAAGGAAAGAAAGAATATAAAGAAACAAAAGGAAAGGATAAAAAAGAAAGAGGCATAAAGAGACAAAGAGAGAGAAAGAAAACTTAAAAGAAAATGAGTGAGAAATAAAAAAAAGAAGAAAGAAAATAACAGAAAGAAAGAAAGATGAATGAACGTGGACTGTGTATAAGAATAGTTGCGAAAGAGAAAACGAAGCTTGATTGGTTGGTTTGTTTTACGGCGTCTCAACCATTTTGGGATCATTTAAAGCCGAATTAAATTCCATATCGTTTTTGTTTACAAACAGTTAAATGTCAAGACAGTTCTATTTCAAACAATTCAATTTAGCATAAGTACACAGTTTACTTCTATTTGACCCATATATCGGACCCTATCAGGTGCTACCACTGCGGACCAGAGTGGATCTGAGAGCGATGGCAATAAAGGGGTACTCCACATTCCTGGAACTTCACCATCAGATAGTTTAGTGTCACATACAGAACACTCGTTGGTGGGGTCTTATCTCTTTGCAGAGAAGCAATCGGTGTATTCTACAGCCCCAGCCGACTGTGCAAAGAACACGAAAGACCAGAGTGCCCCGTGTAGTATAATATTTAGGAAGCCAGACTAGCAAACCTTCACGCGTGAGTTTAAGCCTCTTTAGGATCCCATTCATACAACCTTGTACCACATCTGAGAATAAAGCTAAGTAAATTACGAAAACACGAAGGACAAAGTATGAGGTGACTAAATCGATATAAGAAAATCAAGTAGGAAAAAGAAAGAAAGTAAAAAAAAAAAAAAAATAACGAAAGCGACAAAATCCTTGAATAAAGAACTGGTTCGTTTCGATATCCTTTATTGGCGTATATTGTATTTACATTTCCAAGTAATCAGAACTTCGTGACTAATCTAACCCCCTTCGATCTTTCCCAACCCACCCTGTTCCACAGTCACGCACAAACCCATTCTACACTTTAGTCATAGTGACTACCAAATGACCAATCCCTGCCTCGCAAACCACTGAGTATTCAAAGCACCCAAGGGCTACTTAGGTTCCGGCCAACTAGAACATTTCGTTTGCTATATTGACTCTTCGTTTCTTAGTATGTACTAGGTAAACGAAGTCAGAGCAGGTTCTCTTTCGAGAAATATATTACAGATTCAGCTGGATTAAGAAATAAAGGGGAAAGGGGTTGATGCATTCCGTTAGGTTGGGCTGACTGGAAGCCGACCAAAAATTTTCGAGTACTTCTCCCTCCCACTTCCTTGTATTCCAAGATGTTAGTCGTGAATCCAGTCTTATACGGAGGCACCTGTGCTGACCCACAGTCAGTTTGACTCTGCATATCGTTACTAATTCACCGAATACGAGACTTGATTGATGAATAAATTCTCCAATTCAATAAAAAGAGTTTGAAACCTCATTGTACAGCAGAAGTTAATGTCGAAATTATTTTACTCAAAAAGAATATAAATTTAACACAATTTATAAATAGTTTGTCTGTTTATAGGAGGTGCCCGTGGTGTAATGGTTATCGTCGTAGGAAATGGACAAAGCGACACGAGTTCAAATCCTGGACATAGCACATAGCACTAATACCCTTGGGAAAGGTATGAATCCAATATTTCTCCCTCCAGCTATGGGTAAATAGTAGGGCAGACTGAGTGAGGCAACTAGTCTAGGAGAAGGAAAACTCGAAATTCAAACCTGTTAAACTCCGCTTAAAAAGTGACCTTGTGTCATATCCTACCCGAGCGGAGGGGTTGGGTAAATAGGATAAACAGTTTGTCTGTGAGGCATCGAATATCATAGAAATCCTTTTGGAGAGCCGCCAGACTACCTGACCCATTGTTGTATAGCCACATAATACATATGCCGATGCATGCAGAAACATATTCAACACAATAAGGACGAGCGGACACAGTTCTTTAGAAAAATATACCTCTCACTTTACTGAAAGGGTTGTGTGTGAGAATATAAATTTATCACAATTTATAAATAGTTTGTCTGTTTATAGGAGGTGCCCGTGGTGTAATGGTTATCGTCGTAGGAAATGGACAAAGTGAGTTGGAGACTGAACAGAATTGCAGCATATTGACCCCGTTCTTTCCCGTTCTCCTGGGCTGCTCAACCGGGGACCTGGGGACACAGCCTCTGCTGGGACAGGGTTCTCATTCCAGCATCTTCTCTCCAACTGATCTGAACTTCCTGTCGCCGGGGTTATATAATAATTTGACGCTCACCTACTTCTTGCGGGCGTCGACAGTCAAGGTTATCCTCTGATCCCCTCGACCGGATGCACCAGTTATTTACACAGGTACATTTCTTCTTGTGACAGCTTGGCCGGGGTCAATATGCAACACCATACAGAAACGATGTTCTGGGTGCACTACTAAATTCTATTTGGTGGCGAGGCTCCAGTTATAGAACTTTTGTGAGTGTGGAGTGATTTATTTTAAAGGTGATATTTATCCATACCTTCTACCAGTTGGAATTTGACCGAAGCTCTTTTTTAGAGTGGGGATTTAGGAGATGGGGAAGCCAAGCACGAACCGAGATCACTAGATACAATGTGAATTATGCGAACCTTTCCTAGGTCTCCCGGCACATGTGCCAGGTGACATTGCTGGTCATAGATTCACTAGACCCGAACGCAATGTGAATCTATGCTTGTCATTGATGGGCCAGCTGGCACGAATGTTAAGTAGCGCACTGCCTAAGACATTCATCCGTGTATATGCGATTGATTTTAAAGGCATGTCAACTCGTTAGGGTATTTTTATTTTTTGAGGTTACAGAATTGCAATCAGTGTACATTTTTATTTTTACTCATCCAACTTCCGACCAAATCTGATTTGCTATTGGGTCATTTTAAAGTGGAGGTCATGCATGAATCGTAACTTGGGTGGTTAGTTAATCCCGTCGGCATTGCCCATTTTTAAGGCGTCTCAGGCACTTAGCGATTAAGCTGGTATTGCGGTAGGGGAAAACCTCTGGGACTAGGCGACCCGCTAAATGATATTGAGGATTCTCGCAATATAACTGTTAACTGAGCTTATCCGTAGCCAGCCGACTGCAAAATGGTAGTAGCTGGTTGCTGCAAATTTCCGATGTTGCGGCTTGTCACCGAGTAATCCCGGGAACGAATTTCTGCAAAGAATTTTGGCTCGTACAAAAGCCAAACAGCACACAAATTCTACTTTGATACAAAGTAGAACAACGAGTTCCAAACTCTTCACATTATAACAAACACTGATATCAAACTGATAGCGTCCCGCAAAAAACTACAAATTTTTAATTCTACCGAAGAGGTGGGTTCCTTACTGGCACGCGGTGGCAAAGCTTCAACCCAATCTCTCCGTCACTATACAAGTGTTGTCATCGGTCGGCCACTGTTGCATTCTCAGCTGTGTCTTTATGAACAGCGAGGAACACGTATATATAAAATATATCTGTCATTTCATTCTCAAAAGAGGCTCCCAGTTTGTTGTAGGTTTAAGAAATAGATGAAGAGACGTAAATCAGAGAGGGGACTTCTTCTTGTCCCATATCTTCTTCCTGGGGCCAGACGGCGGCCAACGCTTGCACCCCTTTCAAGCCGTATCGTCAGAGACGTTCGAGACGCCTATGATCGGCTGCCTATCCCTGGCTCGACTCCCGATTCTCTGGACTATGTCTAAATCTGACTGCGTGGTTCTCATATCCCGTGGTCTCCTTCTGGTTACACACCTGTTAGACCTGACTGCCTCGACACGCTTCCATCCCCCTGTTTACTAATAACAACGTGACATCTTGTCAAAGCACACGGGATCACTAAGAACGAATTGAAAATCCATGTCATATGTTATATAACACCAGACATTAATTTAAATAGTATCAACTCTTTCCAACACATTCTTGGAAAACCAGAAGGACTGGGCCTGTAGAAATATCAATGTATAAGTAAAAGTGAAATTGGTGACCTTAGTCGAGGGTGACCAGAAGGCTCCCTTTTCGATAGCTACTACACCAAGGTGTAGAGAGGGCGTTACTCCTTTCCCTGGATTTACCCTTGATACCTACCGTATACATATTTACCAACCCCCTCCGCTCGGGTCGGATATGACACAAGATCAATTTTTAAGCAGAGTTTAACAGGTTTGAATTCAGTTTTCCTTCTCCTCACCAAAGCATAAGAACTCAGTCTGCCCTACTATTTACCCATAGTAGGAGGGAGAATAATTGGATTCATACCTTTCCCAAAGGTATTAGTGCTATGTGAAATGCAATCAGTCTCGTCTAGGATTAGAACTCGTGTCGCCGTGTCCATTTCCTACGACGATAACCATTACACCATTGGCACCTCCTATGATACCTACCTTATAAGACTGAGTGTTAAGCAAGAAGGCATCAAGTACCGTTTTTTTATTTTTGAGTCTTTGGTATGACTCGAACAGGGATTGAACCCCAGTCTCCCAGGCCATTGGCGTATAATACACTTTAAATATTAATGTATTATATACTTTAGATATCAATGTATAATAAACATATTTACAATACGTTTATAAGATAATGATATTCATGTCTTTGTAGTTGTTTCTCCATAGTTTTTTTCTTTTACACAGTCATATGTAAAGTATTTATATCTAATACATCCATTTGGCGCCTAGTTGTTGGGTTTCACGTCTATTTGAAATTTGTTATGACACACTGTTGACAGCGGAATAATGGGAGGGGGATAAATATAAGAATCGAAAGATGAGCAATTTCGAGCATTTCAAATTCTGTTTTCATTTCCTGGTGTGAAACTGTATGTTTAAATTCACTGGATGAATAGACCTATTTATAAAAAGTGAATTTTGTAAGGAGAAAAAGCGGAAAGATTTTTAGGTCAATCAAGTCTTGAGTTATTTAATTCTGTGAAATTCATTGAAAAGGGTTTTAGTATAAGAATGCATAAGAAAGTTCTTACGATAGGATTGAAATGGAAAAGGTTTTTAGAACGAGAATGCATTGGAAAGGGTTTTATCTTAAGAATAGGTTGGAGAGGGTTTTACAATAGGAATGTCGCGGAAATGGTTTTACTGTAGGAGTAAATTGAAAATGAATGAATTGAAAAGGGTTTTAGTATAAGAATGCATTAGAAAGTTCTTACGATAGGGTTGAAATGGAAAGGTTTTTAGAACGCGAATGCATTGGAAAGGGTTTCAGCTTAAGAATACGTTGAAAAGGGTTTTACAATAGGAATGTCGTGTAAAGGGTTTTACTATAGGAGTAAATTGAAAAAGAATGAATTGGAAAGCGTTTTACAATAGGAATAAATCGAAAACGGTTTTGGTTTGGTTTGGTTTGATAGCATATCAACCTATATAGGTTATTTAACGCCAAATCCATTTTTATGTAAATAATCTGTTCTATTGAAAACAGTTCAGTACTTAGCATAAGTACACAGTTTAATTGTCAAAAACATTTCCATTTCAAACTATTCAAGCGGTTATATGTAATGATTCGGTTAAGTGTAAATACAGTTTTAATGTCGAAAAACAGTTCTATTTGAAATAATTCAGTTAAGCATAAACGGTTTAATTGTCAAAAACGTTTCTATTTCAAGCTATTCGGTTTAATCAATTCATTTTAGCATAAGTATGCTGTTAGTTCTATTTAACCCATAGATAGGACCCTATCAGGTGCTACCACTCCGGGCCAGAGTGGACCTGGGAGCGATGGCAATGAAGGCTGGAACCTCACCATCAGATTGTTTAGCGTCATATCCAGGACACTCCTTGTGGGGGGGGGGGTCTTACCCCTCTGCAGAGGTGCAGTCAGTGTGTTCTACAGCCCCAGCTGACTGGGCAAGAAAACGGTTTTACTATAGAAATAAATTGCAAAGAATTTTATAATAAGACGGAATTGGAAAGGGTTTTAAAACAAAAACAAAAAAAACATTGAAAGTTTTTATGTTAAAATTTTTCGAGAAAGTGTTTTACAAGAGTAATGCATTTGAAAGAATTTCATTATTTGAATAAATCAGAAAGTATTTCATGATAGGAGTGAATTTGATCGGGTTTTAGTATAGGAATGCATTGGAAACGGTTTTACGATAGGAGTGAATTGAAAAGGGTTTACGTTGGATTGCATTTAAAAAAAGGTTTTCCTATAGAAAAACATTGAGGAGTGATTTTCGATAGGATTGAATTGGAAATGGTTATAGGATAGGAATGCACTGTAAAGTTTCCATAAGAGGGATGCATCTGAAAGGGTTAAATATTGGAAGATATTGGAAATGTTTTTTTACAGGAATGCATTGGAAGGCATTTTTGTATAAAATATCTACTACTAAATTCTATTACATCAGGCACGTCAGAGAACCAACTGTTCTTTGGGGTCACTCATCTAAAGATTGAACAGGCTTATCGTTGCTTAACTTGTTACTTACTACAAAATTCTATTTCATCTGGCACGTCAGGTAGGTTAGAGAACCAACTGTTCTTTGGGGTCACTCATCTAAACACTGAACAGGCTTATCGTTGCTTAGCTGGTTACTTACTACTAAGTTCTATTTCATCTAGCACACAGGCGTCAGGTTGGTTAGAGAACCAACTGTTCTTTGAGGTCACTCATTTAAAAACTGAACATGGTTATCGTTGCTTAACTTGTAACTGCAAAGTTCTTTTTCATCTGGCACACAGGTAGGTTAGAGTACCAACTTTTCTTTGGGGTCACTCATATAAACACTGAACAGGCTTATCGTTGCTTAACTTCAATGAACTAGCAAGAGTCAGTCCTTTTAGCGTGACCTGGCCGTAGATCTTGACTGTTGTTAATAGGAATATTAACACTCGTGCGTCTGTCCAGTTTGGGAATTCAATCTTGACTGTTCACAGAAAGTTCGGTATTAAGATTCTCCTTGATTTTGATATTAGCAGATTGCGACCAGGGCCCTGATGTACTAAGTCTCAAAGCTCGTGATGTCCGGGGAACTATTAGAAAAGTGCCCGTCAATGGCCGAAGATCGTCAACCCTCTGCAGCTTTCTGCTGATGATAGTTAATTGACACGATGGCATATTGGTCAGCCGTGGCGTGACATGGAGGGTGTGGATGCATTAGGAAGTTCCCCAGGGGGTCAATCCTAAGGGAGGAAAAAGGAAGTAAACGAAAGGAAGAGTGTCAAGAATTGTATACGTCCTTTCGTTTGGTCGGGTGAGGGGAGAGTAGTGGTGTGGATAGGGCGGAATTTGGAGAGAAAATCCGAATATAGAAATAAATAGAAAAGTCGAAATGAAGAAACCAGTCGGGTGATAAGCTGGGACGCCTTGCGAATATCGTTAGCTAATGAGAAGTTCCTACCAATACGGTCAGAAATCGAGTTATTACGGAGTAATGTGTTCCCTGAAAAAGGACTCGATTTTCGGAACGCCACCCATGGTTGTTGCAAGAGGAGCGAGACGGTGGGGCAGGGGTTGAAACTGAGGTATCAATAAATGAGAGAGCGAGAAGAAAGGGTAGGATCGGGGAGAGCTCATTTATCCGACTTCTGCTGTGCCAGGGTCGGGGATGTATACGCAGTAGTGAACGTGATCAAAGTGGTGACGGTGATGTCAAGCGAGTGTCCAGTCTGAATGTAAACCAGCTGGGCCGGCCATCATGAAAGCACGCCAAGAGTCTGCATCAGTGGACACTGGGTCCCAAGACAGACGCAAGAAGCTGCACTGGCCATTGGCAGAAGCCTCTGTTTCCAGATCAGCCTTCCTTACTCGACTCGAACTCCCTTACCCTTTACCCGGACTTTCGTATCGCTTAGTTCTTGGTTCTTCAACGGTTTACCGTTTGAGATGGTGTTTGGTCAAGGGGGTGCTGGTTTTGAGTGATGTCAGTGCCGATTAACGGATTGGTCAAGATGCTCGGACGGGATCATTTGGACTGGGGGATCGGTCACTGATTTTTTTTTTCCTGTGTTTTTTCCGGTACTATAATGAAGATTTCCGCCAGTTGTCTTTAATAAAAAGGAGCGTGTTGATTGGAAAGTTGGCATGCAGGAAATAATTCAGATTTGGATCGACTTTGGGGCGGACGTTTTCGTATTTGAAAATGATCTCAGAGTGAGAACATTAAATTGAAGAGGGAGAAAATACAATAGTAACGAGTTGGTTCAAGTTCGGTGACCTCACCAAAGAAAAAAACAACAAAAAACAGAGAGAGAGAGAGAGAGAGAGAGAGAGAGAGAGAGAGAGAGAGAGAGAAAGAAGCATCGTCTAATTTATTACATGGATGCATAAATTATTCTCCCGTTGAAATATCTTTTTGTCGCCTCTCCCTTCCGTAAACTCCAAACCATTATATGCATTCTTGTATTAAACAATTTTGCAATTATTTGTTTGATTAATTAATTGATCGATTTTAAAGGCATTTCAACTCACAAGGGTTAATTTTTTTTACCTCTAGTTAAGTGATTTGTGTACGATCTATAAATATATTTACTTTTTTGCACTTTTTTTATAAAGATTGATTAATTTTAACGGTATATCTTGGATTATCTCATGCCAAGATTTTAGAAAATACCATTCATTTTGGATTAATATTTATGTTTAAGATTGATTGATTGATTGTCAACTCATCTGGGAATGTTTTATGCCGAGAGGTAAGAGAATTGCGTTTTTCATAGTTTTCGAGGAAATAATGCTTAAAGGATTTTCTGTAGAGTCATGTTACCAAGAATTCCTATCTAATACAAATAATTTTATCAATCATTAGGGAGTCAGACCTATCCAATACGATAAAACATGGAGGCTAACTAAGCGTTGGGGAAAAAAAAGCTAAATGGAAACAGCACAAGAATACAACCAGCTATAATGGACAAATACATTTATACTAAGTGCTTATGTTAAACTGAATTATTACAAATAGAACTGCTTTTTTTTTACATTGAAACTGTATCTACACTAAACTGAATTGTTTAACATAGAACTGTTTTGAATATTAGCTGTGTGTAAACAAAACCTGTACTTATACTAAGCTGAATTAGAACTGTTTGACTAAACTGAATAGCTAGAAATAGAAATGTTTTTCACAATTAAACTGTACTTACATTTAAACTGCACACTTATACTAAACTGAATTATTTGAAATTGAACTGTTTTTGACATTGAAACTGTAGTTAGACTAAACTGAATTGTTATATATAACTACTTGAATAGTTTGAAATAGAAATGTTTTTGACAATTAAACTGTGTACTCATGTGTACTCATATAATGGACAAATACATTTATACTAAGTGCTTATGTTAAACTGAATTATTACAAATAGAACTGCTTTTTTTTTACATTGAAACTGTATCTACACTAAACTGAATTGTTTAACATAGAACTGTTTTGAATATTAGCTGTGTGTAAACAAAACCTGTACTTATACTAAGCTGAATTAGAACTGTTTGACTAAACTGAATAGCTAGAAATAGAAATGTTTTTCACAATTAAACTGTACTTACATTTAAACTGCACACTTATACTAAACTGAATTATTTGAAATTGAAATGTTTTTGACATTGAAACTGTAGTTAGACTAAACTGAATTGTTATATATAACTACTTGAATAGTTTGAAATAGAAATGTTTTTGACAATTAAACTGTGTACTCATGTGTACTCATATAATGGACAAATACATTTATACTAAGTGCTTATGTTAAACTGAATTATTACAAATAGAACTGCTTTTTTTTTACATTGAAACTGTATCTACACTAAACTGAATTGTTTAACATAGAACTGTTTTGAATATTAGCTGTGTGTAAACAAAACCTGTACTTATACTAAGCTGAATTAGAACTGTTTGACTAAACTGAATAGCTAGAAATAGAAATGTTTTTCACAATTAAACTGTACTTACATTTAAACTGCACACTTATACTAAACTGAATTATTTGAAATTGAAATGTTTTTGACATTGAAACTGTAGTTAGACTAAACTGAATTGTTATATATAACTACTAGAATAGTTTGAAATAGAAATGTTTTTGACAATTAAACTGTGTACTCATGTGTACTCATATAATGGACAAATACATTTATACTAAGTGCTTATGTTAAACTGAATTATTACAAATAGAACTGCTTTTTTTTTTACATTGAAACTGTATCTACACTAAACTGAATTGTTTAACATAGAACTGTTTTGAATATTAGCTGTGTGTAAACAAAACCTGTACTTATACTAAGCTGAATTAGAACTGTTTGACTAAACTGAATAGCTAGAAATAGAAATGTTTTTCACAATTAAACTGTACTTACATTTAAACTGCACACTTATACTAAACTGAATTATTTGAAATTGAACTGTTTTTGACATTGAAACTGTAGTTAGACTAAACTGAATTGTTATATATAACTACTTGAATAGTTTGAAATAGAAATGTTTTTGACAATTAAACTGTGTACTCATGCTAAACTAAATTGTTTTAAATAGAACTGATTATTTACATAAAAATGGATTTGGTGTTAAATAACCCACAAAGGTTGATATGCCATAAAACCCTAACATACAACCAACCAAAGTGTTTAGTCGATGCCGTTCAATCATCTCTGTCTCTCAATACGTCTCGCACTCCCTCTTCCTATCCTCTGTTCAGCAAGTCCTACGCAGGACCACCATAAATACGCTTGATTCACTGACCAAAGCAAGCCCACCTTTTAAAGACAATCTGAACGTGTATGTTTCACTTATTAACCGTTTGACATCTCATTATCTCGTATCCATTTTACCGTTGATATTCTGACTGGCACCTTGCCTACATCCGTTACCTACGTATTACATCTGACTGACACTACCAAAACAACTCCCCCTCTTTTCTCCAACCCAGCCTCGCTTCATGTACAAAACTTCTACCCCCCCTCAACCTATCAAGACTCACTCTCGACCATTCTCAAATTGCCTCCTGAAACCAAAGCTTGCCATTTTACGTTACCCCCCCCCATCCGAAACTTCTTAATGACAACAGTGCGATCTATACTACGATGCTGAAGTATGTACCATAATGTATGTGTCTATTCATGGATCTCGGCCAAATGGATGGTTCTTGGAACATGGATTTTGCATGGCTATTGACATGAATTCAGATTCCTGTATGTATTTTTCCCCAGCTCTCCTTTAATGCATACAGGATGCGACTCAAGGTCAATTTTTCAGGGGAGTAAAGCTGGTTTGAATTGAGTAATATTTCATTCATAGCTGGCGACGAACAGATAGATGAATACCTCTCCTAAAGGTATTAGTAAAGTTGGCGACCATTGCCGAGGGTGACCCGAGGGCTTCCTTTTCAATAGCTACTACACCGTGGTGTTTGGGAGGGCGCTACTCCATTCCCGGGGTTGCTCCACTTTACCCTTGACCTTCCCCTTATAATGCTGAGTGTTAAGCAAGGCTGCACCAGGTACCATTTTTTGAGTCTTTGATATGACTCAACCAAGGATTGAACCCTAGTCTCACGGACCATTGGCGAACAATTCAAACAGTTTTGTCTGTGAATTTAACTCGGGTCACCGATTGCATTTTTTACTACGGTAGCCGTTACATTGAGAGCGCCTTCCTCTGATTGATGATAGATGCAAAAATAATAAGTGAATGCAGCAAAAAGGGTGTATAAGACAAAACACGAGTGGGTAGGAAATGTTGATCAACACGGAATTGTGCAAGACACTGAAATTCAACCATACTACCAAATGGTGCATGTACAAACCAGAATCCTGAAGAATGGAACATATAAAATTCACTGGGATTTCTTGACGTAAACAGATCGATCAATCTCGGCAGACTAAATGATACTCGATAAAAAAAGAGAACTTGCCGTAAAGTGAACTTGGCCGTCTCTGTGGATCACTGAGTGAAAAAAAATTTTTAAATGAAAAGAAAAACAAATACTAGGACCTTGCTTGGGAACTCAAAAAGCTGTGAAATATGAAGATGACGGGGTAACCAACAGTAACAGGCGCACTTAAAACAGTCCACAAAAGCCTGGTAGAGTTGGAAATCGGAAGACAAACGAAGACCATCCAAACTACCGTATTCTTGAGATGGGCCAGTGAAAACTTGCTGTCACTTTAACTCCAGTGAAAGATCTACTGCTAACGCTGGTGTAAAAAATATCCCACAAAGAATATAATGATAATAATTATTGGAACAACACTTCCTAATGTCTGCAGAAATTTTTTATGAAACTGTTTTTGGAAGATAAAGAACACCGACTTCGGCGTGACTGACATTTAAATTTCTTTGCAATTGGGGGTTTCCTTGCTTATCTACCTCCTTTAATATTTTCTTTTTTTAGTAACCACATTGCAATACGTGGGTCAAGTGGCTTCATTTTCCTAAGAAATTAAACGTGATATTCATCCACTGCCTTTATCACGCCCAGGTAAGCATTTCCCGCCAACAAGCAATCAGCCATCTTGCCTCAGTTCTTTTTACTGGTCAGAATATACACACTCATATAGACATTTAGTTTATGAACAATTATGACAAGTATATATATATATATATATATATATGAGTGTGTGTGAATACACAGAGACAAAATTTAAAAATTAGCACGTTTTAAGGATTGAAAGATTTAACACGTATTCACCCTATAAATATGAAGCAATGGTCCGATAAACAAAATATAATTTGAAGGATATGCTTGTCTGTGATGGATATAAAGATACTGTCGCAGATAGAAAGCTATAAACACGTTGACAAATGCACATAAGTATATGTGTATATATATCTCCATATATACAAGTCGATATATATGTACGTGCATTTAAAGCGACACATACGCATATATATAACTGTCTGATCACGCACACACACACACTCACACACATATATATATATATATATATATGAACTAATTAGGGCACCTCTGGTGGTGTAACGGTTAACAAGCTAGACTAGCAAACCTACACGAGTGAGTTCGAGTCTCACTGGGCGCCCCATTTATTCGGCCTTGTGCTACATCGAAGCAAAGAGCTTTGTAAATTACTATATATATATATATATATATATACCATTTAGTTATCCATCGATTGATGAATACAAAGATAAAGAGAAATAAATCTCTGATATATATATATATATATATATATATATATATAATCATATGACGTGACCACTTTAGTTTTTTTTCTATCTATGTTTGTGTGATTATATATATATATATATATATATTCCGGGATGGTGTAAATGGTATTATTTTTTCGGTTGCCCAGTTGGCTGGGGCTGTAGAATACACTGACTGTATCTCTGCAGAGGGGTAAGACCTCCCCTAACGAGTGTCCTGGATATGACACTAAACAATCTGATGGTGAGGTCCCAGTAATGCTGGATCTTTGGGGATTGCGGAGTACCCCTGATGGGACCCTATTTATGGGTTAAATAGAACTAACAGTATACTTAAGCTGAACTGAATTGTTTGAATAAACTGAATAGCTTGAAATAGAAATGTTTTTGACAATTAAACCGTACTTGTATTTAAACAGCGTACTTATGCTTAACTGAATTATTTAAAAAAGAACTGTTTTTCGACATTAAAACTGTATTTACACTTAACTGAATTGTTACATAGAACATAGTTTGAAATAGATATGTTTTTGACATTCAAACTGTGTACTTATAGTAAACTGAATTGTTTTAAAAAGAACAGATTATTTACATAAAAATGGATTTGGCGTTAAATAACCTACAAAAGTTGATATGTCATAAAACCCAACAAACCAAACCAAACTTTTTTTTAGGCATGAATATACTATACGCGTTTTTTTTTTTAAACTGATATATATATATATATATAAGTAAAATAAAGTAGGCGACCATAGTCGGGGTGACCCGAAGGCTCCCTTTTCGATAGCTTACTACACCAAGATGTAGGGGAGGGCGTTACTCCTTTCCCTGGTATATATATATATATATATATATATATATATATATAAACTTAGATCTATGAAATCTTTTTTTTTTTGCCTTTTAAGGAATATTTACTGAAGAATGATACTTGGATCCTAAAATATTTAAATGTCTTAGTTCATCTCTGAATATTTATATTTCTATGTCTTGTGATCGTTGATAATTCTAGTTGTTTATACGTATTCTACGTATTTTTACATTTGAATAAGAAATGTTAATTGTAAATATGAAAACTTTTATCTATCGGTGTTGGTCTTAATTCAAATAAAAACTTAAAAAAAAAAAACAGCGCTTTTCGATGAAAATATTTTTTCAACATCTTTTTCTCAATTTAACATTTCTTTAAAGTTTTCAACAAAGACCAACAGTGGATATTTTATTTTTTAGGAGATATCAATCCTCAGCGGGGAATGAGATCAGCGTATTCTAAATCAAGCTTCCTTTAAATTAATGCATGATTGATTGATTGATTTTAAAGGCATCTCAATCTGTCTCAGGTTATGGAATTACGTCCATTTTAAGTTCATATTTACATTTTTTTTTTATGAAGCTGTTACTTAAAATATTTTTTTATCGGGATTGCATACAGTTCTATCTAATTCTGATGTTGAACCGATACATTAAATCTTAACAAACACTACCACTCAGAGAAAGAGAGGGCTCGGAAGTAATAGCAATGAAGACGTACTCCACATTTTCCCAATATCCAGAATAAGAGTCATACCATTAGATTCAGCTAAGTGTCATTCATCGTATACCTTTTTTTGTGGTGGGGAGATCTTACACATCTGCTGGAGATACATATGATGTCATGCGCATGCCCAGAGTAAAACGACCGCCATGATTTAAAAAAAAATGTCTGATTTGTATAGAAAATGGAAAAGAATCCAACAGTACGCAGAAAACTGAAAGACAAATAATCCAAAAGTGATGAATTTATTACGAAGGAAAGTCAACGTTAAACTGATTTGGTTTTGACGAACCTTCATCAAAACTTTAAGATGTTGAAACAAGTGTTGATCGAAAATTAAACATCAAAACTTATTTTATCAAGATTTGTTTAAACAACTCCTGATGAAGGTTCATTAAAGCCAAAATGTTTTAATGTTGACTTTCTTTCGGGAGAAATTTAACATTTTCGATTACTGTTTTTCTTTTTCACTATATGTATGTGTGTGGTTAGGCAGCCGTCGTTTATTTAAGGAACGATCTTAATTAAATTATACAGACAAAATGTGTCTTTATTATTTAATCAAACATAGATTAGATATATATATATATATATATATATATATACATATATTTAATCCATGGAAAATATTCTGCTACCCTGGGTTTCATGAAGTTTTTTGCAAAACAACAATCATCAGGCAGTTCAGAAGATGGAATGAATTGAAAATCGAAAATACGACAAAATACAGACAACAAACCGTTAGGATTTTGGTTGTGTGTGAGTGTGTGTGGCTGTGTGCGTATGCGTGTATATGTTATTGTTATGGATGCATGTGTGTTTTTATGAGGTTAAGTCAGGCTAGGAAGGTTGCACGTTGGGTTTAGCGGAAATGAATTCAAGTGTATCTTAATAATTCGTTACATTATTTTATTTCTGTGTGTGTAGGATACTATAGCTATGGAACAAAATATCATCACTGCATGTCGGGGAGAATGAATAAGAATTTGATTTGTAAGCGTATATGAACAGTTGTGCTGTGGTAGGCTAGAATCACAGTGGGTATAAGTAAGGGTATATTGTATTGTAATATGTTGGTGTAATATTTAGGGGAGGGAACTGTATCATAACAATAATAAATAAATGAAATATTGAGCACTCTCCATATTATATTGCACTTGGTTCAACACATACCAATTTAGTGACAACCAACACTCTTATATGTATATATATATATATTTCCAACTTCTCTCTCTCTCTCGTTTTCTCTCTCTCTCTCTCCTCATGGCGGATACATTTAATGTATGGAATTTATTTACAAATATAAAAATCAGACAGGAACGATGAAATAAGTATAACGATTCAATAAAGAATATATATATATATATATATATATTTGAATGTACCAATAATTTATTTATATAAATAAATAAATATAATTAAATAATATATATATATATATATATATATATATTGTATTAAAATAACAGCTGACAAGTCGTTCCTCTCCAAAATAAGTTGAGAGTGACAGCCTGTTTTAGAAGGCTTGTTCAATGCCAAAAATGGCAGACCTGGTTAAAAAGAAAAAAAAAAACAACAAAGTAACAAAATGGTCTCTAAGCTGCGTTTCGGTGACTCTGTCTTCGTTTCTCGGCACTCGTCGGGCAGAGGTAGACGTTCTTGGTAGTTACAGTCAAGTTGGGTCAGTCAAAGATGCTTATTTGGTCAGAGTATAAACACTTTTGGCAAGAGCTGAACTTCCGCTATGGAAGGAGCCATATTATTTATATGGAATATAATTATATACAAGCCGGTCCCTCCACTAACAATAGTCTATGAGGGACAATCCATCCTGAAAAGAACTTTACACACACACACACATACATATATATATATTGGCAGCATTTCTTCGTTAATAAAAATTTCATGAAACATAAGAGACATTTTATGTCTGCATATTTTCTTTTGGATCCGTTCGAATTCCCGTATTACTGTTATCGTATTCGGGGGGAACTGATTTATGTATTGTCCATAGTTGTATGTATCCCTAGTACTTTCTGCCCGACTTTGGGCCATCATCAGAGGAGGAGCTATTACAAAAGTGATGTAACTTTTGTTTTAGCATATTACTAGGATGTAAGAGCGTCTTTACCGTTGAAGATTATAGCGTTTGCTTTTAAAGTGTCGGTTGCGTGTTTCTAATATGTAGTACTTTGAGAATCTATAGTTTTTGTTTATTATTTTGATGTTCTAATATTGTTGTCGGTGAGAATTTTCCGTAATTGTTTTGTTGGGCATATATGTATGTATATATATATGATCTACAATATCTATCCCATTATAGTTATAACTTTAGGGGCATAAGATGTTTATAAAAATCAAACTATTGTTATAGTGATAGTTCATAATCCCCTTTGTCCCGTAACAGATGTTACATTTAATGTATGAAATTTATAGGAAACAGTTATGACTATTATGGTGCAGAGGTATTATATCATGGTTACTTCTATCTCAAAATAGTTGTTACATTTAGTGTATAAAGTTTTTATGCAAATGTCGCAACTCTTATGGGACTATATATATATATATATATATATATATATATATATTGTGTACTGAGTCAACAAGCCGTTATCTAAACATGTTCGGTTAAAGACTACAGATTGTTTCCTTTCCAATATATTCAAATGAAGACGATCGAATCTTATAGTTATTTTTTTTATGTCTGGGTCAAGATTGGGAAGAAGGTACCCCATACTATCCCTCGTGGTTTTGACCATTTTGCTGGTCCCCCTCGGGGGTTGTGTTTGGTTGTTTCTAGCTGAGAGTTTTATTTATATATATTTGGGGTGTTTTTAATATATACATATGTGTGTGCGTGTACTAATTTATTTTGTGTTTTTTTTTGTGAGCAGTTCCTGGTGTTCTTTAAATTAAGTACAAGTTTTCCTCCATTTGTTCCGTATTCAAGAAAAGAAAAAGAAAAAAAATCTGAACACCAAATGCTTGTATATATATTTTTATCTCAAGGAAAAATGTATAGTTTATGTAAAAAAATAATATTTCTAGTTAAAAGAATGCTCTATCCAATGGTGTTATTGTGTTCTCTGCATCTGTTGCGGTTTTTCTGGAAACAAATAGGAGGCTTTACTCTTGAGCACCTTTCATATATACCAAGTTCAACCAAGCCCCTTTCACACACACGCGTACAGTATCTCTTTCTTTCTTTCTTTCTCTGTCTTTCTCTCCACTCTACCTCTCTCAAAACATACTTATCTATCCATCAGTGTACGTGACTACTTGTTCAGTTATCAATACATCTCTGTATTTAATAGGTAGATGCGTGAATTTTTCCATTGCGTCGACTTTATGTCTCATCAGAAGTTTTCAAATCATTATTTCTTCGTAGCGGAGCCTTCCACCTCATTCAACACAGACAACCTCCTGCCATCCGGACCACAACCAATCTTAAAACTTACGACCCCCGCCCAGTCTAATAACTCCAACCTCACCCAAAATCTCAACCCAGAAACTCCATACCGCGAACAGCTTATTAGTATGTATATATTTCTTCTCCCCCGCCCCTCGTTCCCTTTTATGAGGAAGAGAGAACTACTTCATGTTTAAATGTTGCGACTGGCAACAGTGCAGATGAGAGTCATGCACATCTAACACGCACGTTTCCCCCTGGTTTGTAATGACAGATTTTGGCAGGCATCGACTCCTTATAACTCTTGTCTTTCAAGGTGCCGATTTTGGGCAGCTTCAAGACTGTCGTAAAGCCAAAGAGAAAAAGCCGTTTCGAGGCTAGCTGGATCGTGTCCGGCTTTGATCTCTCATTAATATTTGTAAATCGCCAGACCTGTTAGCTATCTCATCGCCAGTACAGGCAAAATCACAAATCATATGGCTAGCATTGTGCGTGACTAGTAATAAATACTACTTCTCTACTTTTCGGGGTCTGGACGACAATGATAAAATGAATTGAGGAGGTAACTTTAGATTCGAGATAGAGTACTGTCAAGGTGGGTGAGAGGAGGAAGAGTTTTTTTAGTCAGAATGCCGATTTGACATAAAACTGATTGGTTGACAAGTCAAGAGAAACGATGATCTTTTTTTTATGTTTTTATTTATATGATCGAAGTCATGAACCCGAACAAATATATCTAAAAGAAATAAGTGAATCAAATTGTTATTTACTGAGCTTAGTATAAACGCAGACATGAATGGGCTCTTATGAGGATCGAACTCACTAGCAAAGATTTGGTAGTGAGGCAATCTCCTACTGATAAAAAGTAAGTCCTTTTTAAATAGTTTTAAACAACCTTTAGAATATTTTTGTAAAAAAAGTTCACCCAGTTGGCATGAGAGGACTGTGAAATACGCCGACTACATCTCTGCAAAATAGTAAGATCCCTCTCTGCCAACGAATGTCCTGGATATGACAAAAAGCATCGGATGGTGAAGTTCTAGTCCTGGAGCTTTGGAAACTGCGGAGTATCTATTCATAATCCATTGCTCTCAGCTCAACTATCTTGAGACCATTTAACTGTGTGCAAACAAATTACTGACGTTAAATTGAATTATTAGTATTACATAGCAGTACTTAAAACCATTTGACAGTGTGCAAATAGAAGTATTTGTGTTAATAACAATACTTGAACTGACTTAACAGTATACAAACAAATGAGATCAGTCTCGTTTGAAAATTGTCATCTACTAAGTATTCGTTTACAAATTACATATATATTCAATATATATGTATAAAGGGGGTTTGGTTTTAAATAACCTATGATGGTTAATATGCCATAAACCAAACCAAATCATATTTATTTAATATATATGTATAAAGAGGATTTGGCATTAAATAACCTATAATGGTTGATATGCCATAAAACCAAACCAAAAAATATACAAATAATATATATGTATAAAGAGAATTTGGCATTAAATAACTTATAACGGTTGATATGCCATAAAACCAACCAAACCAAATAATATACATTTAATAAAAATGTATAAAGAGGACATGGCATTAAATAACCTACAATGGTTGATATGCCATAAAACCCAACCCAACCAAATAATAACTCTTTAATATGTATGTATAAAGAGGATTTAGCATTAAATAACCTATAATGGTTGATATGCCATAAAACCAAACCAAACCAAATCATATATACTTAATATATATGTATCAAGGATTTGGCGTTAAATAACCTACAATGGTTGATATGCCATAAAACATAACGAACTTACTAACATATTAAAAAGCAATAGACTGATTCAAATGGCATATAAACTCGTTTAGGGTTCTTTTAGGCCAAGAGGTTAGGGAATCACATTCATAGTAGGTTCATATTTTCGTGTTTTTATAGTTGTTTATTGAGAGCTTTTTTGTTTCGTCTTTCTTTGCACACGGTCCTATTGAATATGATTATTTTTTAAATAGATTTATTTGATCCATTGATAAGAACCTAAACGGTACTACCACTCCGGATCAGAGTGAATCGGGAAGTAATGGCAGTAAAGAAGTACTCAACTCTCCCCACATGTCTAGAACTGGAGCCTCACCATTAGATACACTCTAGTTCCCTAAAAAGGAGACAGGTTCTATTTAACCCATAGATGGGACCCTTACAGGTATTACAACACCGGGTTAGAGTGGACCTTTGAGTAACAGCAATGAATAGGTACTCAACATTCTTCATATCTCCAGAACAGGAGCCTCACCATCAGATGCAGTTTAGTAGAATTCGTTCAATCATTTTGAATGGAACTTATATGTTTATCAAACTCTTGAAAAATTAAAAACAGAAAAATGTTTCTAAAGAATTAATAGATCTGTTGATGAACAGATTAAATTCTAAGGACGTTCTCTCATATTTTTTTTTATTTCATTGGAACCCTCAAGAGACCAAAAAAACAAAACAAAAAAAACAAAAAAAAAACAAAAAAAAGAAAAAACGCTTAAATCTACCTCAACACTGCATTTATGGAGGGACCAATAAGAATCGAACCCTCCACAAAATTGATCTGCGAGACTTCGTAATGAATTACCTAGAAAGCTAAGAATAGGTTCTTTGCGTCGCATCTAAACAATCTGCACCAGCTGATTGGATCCTAACTTTATTGTTTTTACCGGAGTAATTACTCTTCTGTTATCAGAAAAAGTTCTCAACGTCGTCCATCATCTATCACATATAGCTTTCGTAGAAGTTAATAGACTTTTTACTTTGGGAGTGATTTCCATATTCTCTCTCTCTCTCTCTCTCTCTCTCTCTCTATCTATATATATATATATGTTATCCAAAAAGGTTAATTGGGAACGATTCTTTTTTAGAATATGATAGAGGATTCTTATAAATCTCCAGGAGTGCTCAATGTATGATAATTAATATATAAGTTTATAAATTTCATCCAGAACAAATTCATATAATTGGAAAAAAAACTTATCAGAATGTTATTTGACTATTATAAATTTATTTCAGTTGGTCATTCCATATGAGAAACCAGCCTTTTCAGATAGCCATTACATAACTGCGAGAAAAAAAAATCATATTATATATATATATATATATATAAATATATATATATAATATGTTTGTGTGTGTCAATAAATTGAGTGTTATATGAATAAATACCGAAGGTTTTATTAAATTCAATTTATCATTTTTAATCAGGTTTTTAAACCACAAGACTATTTGGTGTTTCAAAAGTTCTTGCTGATTTATAATTAAATATAATTAAACTTTATTTTAATTTTTTCCTTTTTTTACAAATAAAAGAAGAAACTATTAATTCTTTTTTTCATGAAAAGTTAGTTTTCTTCTCAAGCAAAGACTCCAAGATATTATTTCTAGTCGAAATAACATAATTAAAACAAATATCATTATGTGTTATTTATTACCAAGCTTTACATTGTTAGAAATCCGTTATACATATTTAAACAAAACTAAATGAGTCTCAGTGAATTAGTGGCTAACGTGCTGGAAATCTAGTCGTGTTATAAGATTCACTTTCAAACTAATACCCTTTGGAAAGGCATGAACCATTTCGTCCCTCAGCTCTGGGTTGAATTGTACCACGATAATTCTTTTACGAGGAAGCTTGGACATTGAATAATTCAAGAAGTTTCATATATCATTAAACAAAGAAATCAAAGAGTTAGAAAACTACACTCGTCTGAAATCTGTCAAATAGAAGCACAAACACAGATTAAACAAAGAACCCATAAGGAACACCCTTACCAATACCTACCCACCAAAAAAAAAAAAAAAAAAATTGGAAAAAATTCCAAAACTCCAACTGTAATAGAAAAGATCGTATCAGTCACTAATTAACCCACCAAGGCGCCTCTGGTGGGGTAATGGTTAGCAAGCTCGATTAGCAAACCTACACGAGTGAGTTCGAGTCTCATTGTGTGCCCCTCTCATTTGGCCTTGTGCCACATCTCAGCAAAATGCTTAGTAAATTATCATTAATCAACCCGCCAATTCTCAAAACACATGAATCAAGAAAAGCCCATATCACAAATTTAAAACCAAATAGGAAACGCTAAAAAAACATTCCAACAATCCCAGTCAAACTCGAACCTTCCCTATCAGTCCAAACTTTAGCGACTGAACAAACTGATCCGGAAAGAGTTCAAGAGCAGGCCTGAATGGATTGGGAATATGATCAACTGGGAATTGTGCAAGAGAATAAGATTTGACCCTTTAGACAAATTATACAGGCTAAAATCAGAAATTTTCCAAGAAAATAAGACTCACACAATCTTGGGGACACTTAGATCAAAACAAAACACCCAACTCAGACCAGATAATTCGACCTCGTTGTAATAAACAAAAATAAAGGAACGTGTCAACTTGTTGACTTCACCAGCGGTGGGCAAACTGCAGCCCGTGGGAGCTTTTAAAAAATAAAAAAAATAAACACTTGACTTTAATCAAGACTAAATTGTTTTGATTTTAAAAGATATAGGTCTTTATGATTTATAACCCAGCGATATAGCCCTCTCGCCAAAATGTTTGCCTACCCCAGGTCTACACCATTCTTGCTGATCAAATTGTTTAAATAAAGTGAAAATAAAAAATTTGAAACATATCTAGACCTTGTCAGAGATCAGTGAAATAAGTAGCAGACAGTAATGCCGATCACAGTCGGAGCACACGAAACTACCATAAAAACCTAGAAAAGAAAATTGGGGAACGAGAAATTCGAGCAAGAATTATGACTGCCCAGATCCCGGTATTACTGAGATCGACGAGAATACTGAAAAGAGTCCTGGAGAGCTGAGAAGACTTGACGTCACTCGGACTTCAGTGAAGGTTTCCAGTTATTATCAGTGTGAAACATTCGCAAGGTGCAAAAAAAATCTTAATATGAACACCTACGTAGGCACACAGAGAGACAGAGACAGAGAGACAGAGACAGAGATTATCTAAAAGTTAGAATGTCTTTCAGAAATTAAAAATATTCCATCGTCAATCTTAAAACATTAGCTGTTTCAAAAGTATTTGAAGGTTTATATAACACTCTTCTTTTCCCCAAAATATCCGAGAAAAATCACCTTATGTCCTACAAGGTGAAGGGGTCAACTTAAATCTACGAGCTAGAGGAATTCTACTTTTGTAGTGACGCTTAGATAAAACCGTAAACATCCTCAAATGTAAGCATGGTTTGATTACATACGAAATCGTAAAACTGACCCGATAGTAGGAAGGGTTAAAAATGTCAGGCGAAAACCCTTCACCTGACCGTCGTCATTTAAAGACGGTTATTTATATTTTCTTTTATCGCATCTCCAAATTGTTCTTATGTGTCAAATAAGTCATCAAATATGGTACTCGTAAAATCTGCGATACCTCCCTTGTGTAAATAAAAATAGTCATTGTAAACAAGCGTCGTTATAATCAACGTTGTTTTCGACGGGTTGGGGGTCACAAAAATGGCTGTAGCTTCTTGTCTGGCCACAACATCGACCAGATATCATGGCCAGCACAATACAAACGCTTCATCTTTCTTCTATCACTCAAATCGAAATCCTCTCACCCTACCACACAATTTCCGGTCTGAGACCCTATTGATTACCCTACTCACCATTTTTCGGCTGCCTCTTTTTAAAAGGCGCCGGTTACCGATAGACATCATCTCAGCAGGATCCGACGTCCGCAGAGAAAGTGTCGCCGGCAAGCGGATCCCCCATACTGGGCATGCACCGGACATTGACGGCTTCCCGCCCCGAACACCTCACGTGACTTGACACCGGATCAGAACGTGACGTTGTCACTGCGCAAGACCGGGGAGATGTCTCACCTGTTTCCTGTGGTGAACGGATGCTGTCTTCGGTGGTATTGTAGCCAAGAGTGTGTCTTTTCTCTCTTTTATCGCCTCTGTTTTCGGGGTTTGTGTGACCATTCTCCTCCCTCCCCCGTTTGGCTAACAGTCATTAATTCTGAACTAATTGCCAACTTTACTACATTGGCCGACTACCACCTTTTTTGTCATATTGTTTTTATGTTGCTACATTATTGAAACCAGAAAATTCGTAAAAAAAAAAACTGCTTAAAAGTTAGAGACAACGACGTCTTAGAAATCTTTTTTTAAATTTGTGCGTGACTGATATATGTATTCACGCAACCCCTCTCGAATGAATAGGAATCGGCACAAGATCAATTTTAAAGCGGAGTTTAACAGGTTAGAATTCAAAGTTTTCCTTCTCCCAGACCGGTTGCCATATCAAGGTTAAAGATTCCAATCAGCTCTTCTATTTAAATCTAGCTGAAGAGAGAACAGCTAGATGCATATCTTTCCCAAGGGTATTAGCACAATCAGAAATGCCAACAGTATCATCCAGGATTTGAACACGGGTGGCCGGGTCCATTTCCAACAGCGATAACCATTGCACCATCAGCACTTCCTTTATATATATATATATATATATATATATATATATATATATATATATATATGCACGAATTAAAAACTTAAAATCCGGTATTAAAACCGGAAATACAAACGAAGAGGAGATAATCCAAACACGTTATTCGCGTTATGGTCAGTTTGACGAAAAAATCTGAATATGAGTCTGATGATTGAGAATACTGCCATAAAACCGACTGTAAGGCAGCGCGAGTGATTGTGTATAAAACCCCCCTTTGGTTCCAGAGGTCGAATACAAACGAATATATATCGGAAAGTATCGACGAAATTACACCTTCTGATATCCCAACATCTCGTAAACGTTTTCAAGTTCCAGTAGCATTTGCACTGTCTGTCATCTTGAGTCAAAGCTTAAAGCAGCTTGATATTTTCTTTTGCTTGGTTTAACTACACTGATGTTAGTTAAATGGTTTCGAGTATATCCATATAAAAATCTATGTGCAAACAAATGACTTATAGTTAATAGAATGATTCATTTAACTGCGTGGAAAGATGAGCCCAAGCTTGTTTTAAAATGATATAGGTGAAATGTGTTCTAGTCTTACGTATTTGATATACGAGGTGCATACGATAAGTTTCCAGACTTTTTTCGTATGGGTACTTTGATTGATAGTACACACATGAAACTCTAGTCCCCTTTGAAGTGATCTTCACCGGCTGCAATGCACTTGTTGTACCGTTCCAACAACTTCCGGAAAGCCCCATGGAAGTCCTCTTGTGTGAGCGTGTCAATGACCTTCGTCACAGCCTTTTTCATCTCCTCAATTGTCTCATAATAACAACCTCCAAGCTTAGGGAATAAACAAAAATCACAGGGAGCAAGGTCTCGACTTTAGGGAGGCTGAGGAAGTGTCTTGACGCCGATCTTGGTCAAATAGTCTGTGACAAGGATGGAGTTGTGGACTGGTGCATTGTCCTGGTGGAATTGCCACTGAGTTGATATGAAGAGTGCTGGCCTCTTCCCTAGGAATCTCTTCCTGAACTCTCATAAAACCTCAACATAGTAACCATAACCCTACCCCTGTGGCCAATCAACCCTTGTCTATTGACTTCCCTACTCCTCCCACACCTTTCATCATCCCTCACAGACTCCCTGCCTTCGTTGAATCTCTTATACTATTCAAAAACTGATGCTCGATTCATGCAAGATTCTCCAAAAGCAGTGTGAAGCATTCCATACATTTCTGTGGCATTTTTTCCAAGTTTAAAGCAGAATTTTATTGCATATCGTTCTTCTAAAGTGTCCTCACGTCCAGATTGGATTTTTGAAATTCACCAGCTGTGACAATCAGGATTTAGCAGGGTGTATTCCAATTGCTGCTCTAGCTGTTCCTTTGAACGTGAATTCATAAAAATTAGTCAGTCATCTCATAAGATGTATAGCAATAACATACTCAATTTTCAAGAGTCTATGATAATTTTAAATGCCCATACGAAAAAAGTCTGGAAACTTATCGTATGCACCTCGTATATATATTAACAGGATTTGATATTAAACAACCAACAATGTTTGATATGACATGAAACCAAACCAGCGAACAATTCATATATATAACCATTTAACTGTGTGCAAACAAATTTCTGATGTTAAATTGAATTCTTAGTGTTATATACAATAATTGACACTATTTGATATGTACAAACAAGTGAGCTCTGATTCGATTAGAATATTATCTTCAAAGCATTCATTTAGAAATATGAACTCTGATATATGTATAAACAGAATTTGTCTTTGAATAACCTTCAAAGGTTGATATGCCATAAAACTCAACCAACCAACCTTGGTGTAATCATATTTACCAACCCCTCCGCTCGGGCAGGATGTGACACAAGGTCATTTTTTAAGCGAAGTTTTACAGGTTTGAATTCAGAGTTTTCCTTCTCCTAGTCTAGTTGCCTCACCAAAGTTGAAGGACCTAGTCTGCCTACTATTTACCCCTAGCTGGAGGGAGAATAATTGGATTCATACCTTTCCCAAGGGTATTAGTGCTATTTGAAATGCAATAAGTCTCGTCCAGGATTTGAACTCGTGTCGCCGTGTCCATTTCCTAGGACAGTTACCATTACACCACGAGCACCTCCTAATAGCACATCAACCGTTATGGATGATTCCATGACAAACCCTGTTTATATAGTAAAGGTTAAGACATTTATTTCCCTACCACACTTCCATATCTCATGATGATTTTCATTTAGACATTTAGGTCTGATAGCTTTGTTTTGTTGGAATTTGATACACTTAACACTTGCTGTATCCTTTCTTTTATCTGCTTCCCCATTGTCCAGATTCTTTCAAAGAATATACCTTACTTGTAGCCAATAATCCTGCTGTCACAATCCTTCGACATTCAGATTTCTATCTTTTCTTTCTTTTTCTTTTCATTTCCCTTTTCTGTCTCTCCTTATTTCGACCCCTCCCTCTTGGTTATCTATTTCCTCTTATTGCTATACGCTTCAAAATAACCACCATTCTGAAGAAGTCTTTCAATGAAATAAAGACGAAATATTAATTTGAATCCGTTTGTCTGTGTTTGGTTTATCCACTTGTCCATTTAGTTTTTCAGGTCTTGTGGGATTTTTCCAATCGACTATTTTCTTCACACACACACACACACACACACACATATATATATATATATATATATATATATATATATATAAGCGATCTTTTGTTTACTTTAGAGCGCGCGTTGAAACTTTAATTCAATATGATAGACAATGTGAAATATTTGCACAGAATATACTGACCCTATTTCTTGCAGAGAAGTAACACCCCCACCCTCAAAAGGAACTATTCTACCTATAACATGAAATTTCATCCGACTGAAAGGTTTCAATCTCGAGAAATCTGGAAAGTGTGAGATTATCCCTTCATTGTAATTACTGCCAAGTGCACTTTGCTTCTGACTGATCGTTGCTGTTTGCATCTCATATGGGGATCAAATGGATCTGTTGAAAATTATCTGTATTAGAGAGGAATACTTGAAACCATATAATTTTGTGCTAATTATTTGTATTAGTAATCACTAAAAATTTTATAAAGGCTGGTAAATTATTAAGATTAGATAGGAATACTTGAAACCATATAATCATGTTTGATTCGCATTTGATAGTAATTAGTCAAAATCATGTAAAATATGAAAATTAGGTTTGGTTCGGTTTGATGGCATTTCAAACTTTGTAGGCTATTTAATGCCAAATCTTGTTTGCACATATGTATTGAATATATATAATATGTAAACACGTTTTGTAGATACACACAGTTTAATTTCAAACAGTTCAATTTAGCATAAGTGAAGAAAGTTGAATGGTTCCAAGCATTGCCATGAATCACTAACAGTTCAATTAAACATCAGTCATTTGTTTCCACACAGTTAAATGATCAAACAGTTCTATATTTAAAAATTCAATTTAACATAAGTCAAGAAAGTTGAATGGTTCCAAACATTGCCATGAATCACAAACAATTCAATTAAACATCAGTCATTTGTTTCTTCACAGTTAAAGAATCAAGTTAAATAAACAATTGATTTACCTTTAGTCATTTCTTCACACTCAGTTTAAATGTGAAACATTTCTAGTTGACTCATTGATAGAACCCTTCAAGTGCTACCACTCAAAACCAGAGAGTACCTGGGAGTGAGGGCAATAAAAGGGTACTTGGTATTCCACAAAGCTCCAGCATCACTAGATATTATTAGATAGTTTAGTGTCATATCAGGACACTCGTTGTGTGTGTGTGTGTGGGGGGGATCTTACTCCGCTGCAGAGATGCAGCCGATGGGGCTCTATTAGTATGACGTATTAATACTTTAAAACATATAATTGTGTACGGATTGTAATTGGTAGTATTAAAGTTAGTAAAGTTGGCGACCGTAGTCGCGGGGGGAGACCAGAAGGCTCCTTTTACAATAGCTACAACACTGAGGTGTAGGGAAGGGCGCTACTCCTTTCCCTGGATTGCTCTACTTTACCCTTGATACTATTTACCAACCCCTCCGCTCGGGCAGGATATGACACAAGGTCAATTTTTAAGCGGAGTTTAACAGGTTTGAATTCAGAGTTTTCCTTCTCCTAGACTAGTTGCCTAACCAAGGCTGAAGAACCCAGTCTGTCCTACTATTTACCCATAGCTGGAGGGAGAATAATTGGATTCATACCTTTCCCAAGGGTATTAGTGCTACGTGAAATGCAATCAGTATCGTCCAGGATTTGAACTCGTATCGCCGTGTTCATTTCCTACGGCGATAACGACTACACCACGGGCACCTCCTTAGTCGTTACTTTACCCTTGATACGTACTTTATATTGGTGAATGTTAAGCAACGAGGTATCAGGTATCATTTTTAAATTTTTTGGTATGACGAGACCTGAGATTGAACTCAGGTCTCCCGGAGTAGTAATAATTACTTAAAATTATGTAAAGATTGGTAAATTATTACAATGAGAGAGCTGTAACGGAAACCATATATACGTCAATTATTTGTATCGCAGGATTAAATATTCAAAGTTATATTAAAGCTCGTAAATTATTTGTATTAACATTCAATAAAAGATATATTTTGGAGGTGCCCGAAGTGTAATGGTTATCGTCGTAGGAAATGGACACGGTGAAACGAGTTCAAATCCTGGCCAAGACTGATTGCATTTCACATAGCACTAATACCCTTGGGAAAGGTATGAATCCAATTATTCTCCCTCCAGCTATGGGTAAATAGTAGGGCAGACTAGGTCTTCAGCCTTGGTGAGGCAACTAGTCTAGGAGAAGGAAAACTCTGAATTCAAACCAGTTAAACTTCGCTTAAAACTTGACCTTGTGTCATATCCGGCCCGAGCGGAGGGGTTGGTAAATATGAATAAAAGATATATTTTGGCTAACAAATTTTAGAAAAGACGTCACTTGAACCATCTTAAAACTTGCAAAATATTTTATTGCCCAGTCGGCTGGGGCTGTAGAATACACCAACTGCACCTCAGCAGAGGGGTAACCCCAACCCCATGATGGTGACGTTCCAATGATGCTGGAGCTTTGGGGAATGTGGAGTACCCCTTCATTGCCATTGCTCCCAGGTCCACTATAGCACCTGATAAGGACCCTATGTATGGGTTAAATAGAACTAACTGCATAATTATGCTAAACTGAATTGTTTGAATTAGAACTGTTTGACTTAACTTAATAGCTTGAAATAGAAATGTTTTTGACAAATAAACTGTGTACTTATGCTAAACTGAATTATTTGAAATAGAACTGTTTTTGACATTGATACTCTGCTTACACTAAACTGATTTGTTTAGTATAGAACTATTTTGACATTTGACTGTATATTAACAAAATCTGTACTTATACTAAACTGAATTAGCTCTGTTTGAATAAACTGAATAGCTTGAAAGAGAAATGTTTTTGACAATTAAACTGTTTACTCATACTAAACTGATTTTTTGAAATAGAACTGATGATTTACATAAAAATGAATTTGGTTCTAAATAACCTACAAAGGTTGATATGCAATAAAAACCAACCAACCAACCAACTAACCAACCAAAAGTATTTTAGTATTATTACTAAATTATTATCAGTAATTATTATTACTCAACAAGTATTGACACCAGCCAACCTACCACCGAAAATTCCAATTTATTTTCATAAAAAAAATTAGAGAAAAGCAAAATCTTATCAAACATTTTAGAAAAAATCCAAATAATTAAAATGACCATCTGTATAATTAAACTACTCTAATGTTTTTTAATAGTAAATTTTATACTCTTCGAAAAAATAACTTTTTATCTGAAATCGTAATTTTAAAAATAATCGTGAGATTTTTATGGCTACTATATAATTCTTTCATTCTCAGCAGAAATGTCTCAGAGTACCACTTTATAGCTTGGCTGAGTGCATATATACTATAGAAATGCTCGAGAGAAGGACGTTTTAATTCTGGACATAGTGCACAGATACAACACTTCGATCTTAAACGGAAATATCCGGGTTCAACACTTTGATTTTCGACAGATAGAACAGGTACTACACTTTGATCTTAAGCCGAATCGTAGGTGTCACTTTGGTTCTAGACCTGGAACACAGATGCTACAGTCTGACCCTATGCATAAATGCACGATATCACCAAACTGATTCTAGACAGAGTGCAAAGATGCTATGGTCAGATTCTTAGCGGAAATCTCCGGTATTGATACTGATTTTTGGTAGTGAGTACCGATACTCCTCTTTGATCTTCAATAGAAACGTCCAAGAGCAGCACTTTAATTTTGGACAGATACTGCAGTCTAACCCTGCTAACATTTTCATACTTGACAGAATTAGCAGATACAACACTTTGATCCTAAGCGGAAATGTAAAACTATGCTCAAATAATCACACCATGCGTACACAGCAGCTGCTTTGTGGGAGGCTGCCTCCAGGACTTGTTCAATACAGCTCGCAATATTCTTGTGTAATTGCCGTCAAGCTTTTTCTCTATACGTTTAGTTAGCGTTCATGTGGAGCATCCATCTGTACGGCCACCTACCACCCATCACGAAAACTATCCAAGCTAGAAGAACCAGACATGTGGTACACTGCTGGAGAAGTAAGGGCGAATTCATAAGTGATGTACTCCTGTGGACCCCTTCACATGGACGAGCAAAGGTAGGACGACCAGTTAGAACCTTATATACAACAGCTCTGTGCTGATACAGGATATAACTTAGAAGACCTCCCGGGAGCGATGGGCGAGAGGGGGTCAAAGAGATCCGTGCTAGCAGTAGCAGTGCGACATGATGATGATATCTATCGAGATTTTTTTTGCATAAACTTGCCTGAAGTATTGATAAATTCTTGTTTTACAAATTCATTGAACATGGTAAAAGGGCTTCTAAGATATGTGCCGCCATTGAAGAGAGAATGCGTGACAGCATGCGTGTTAGATATGAACCAGTCAAGCTTTGCCGAATTATTAAATATGTGTAAATTTCCGTTTTATGTCTTTGTCTTCCTGTTTCGCGTAATGAATGTGACCTTAACTGAGTCGAACTTTTCATCACTCGGCTCGCTGCCTTTTTAAGGCCGAATTTACTGACGCCATCCAAGTTGGAAATTCAACTTAGATTCATCTTATTGTTTTGCAATCAATCTAGCAAAATTAGTCTCCTTTACAAAATGTCTGATTCTGTCCTGATCTCTTCCTATGGATGTCTCTCTTTCTTTCTTTCGATGTTGTTAGCTTGCTTGCTAAGCTTTTTGATTATAAACTATATATATATATATATGCCTGTTCACATCTAAGTATCTATCTAAGCTGGTTCATTACTTATATACAATTCCTATCTAACTATAGATTTTCATATATAATTCTCTATCAGTGAGTCTGACAACTGTCAATCTCAGTTTGTTCATTACTCTCTCTCTCTCTCTCTCTCTCTCTCTCTCTATATATATATATATATATATATATATATATATGCGTTTTCATAATATTTCTCTTTGTCTAAGCCTGTGCATATCTAATTCTCTGTCGGTGAGTTTGACTATCTCAGTTTGTTTATTACTATATAAGTAAGTAATATATATATATATATATATATATATATATATATATATATATACGTTTTCGTATTATTTTTCTCAGTCAGTCTCAGCCTGTTCATAGCTCATATTCTGTCAGTCTGTTTGAATCTATCAATCTATCTATCTCAATCTGTCTAGATCTCCGTCCCTGTCTGTCTGTCTGTCTGTCTGTTTTTATCCATCTGAGCCTGTTTTTTTCTTTTATCTATCTATCTATCTATCTATCTATCTATCTATCTATCTATCTAAATCTGTCCAGATCTTCGTCCCTCTCTGTCTGTCTGCCTGTCTCTCAGACGGTTTTTATCCATCTGAACTTGTTTTTTCTTCTTCTATCTATCTATCTATCTATCTATCTATCTATCTATCTATCTCACTGATTATTCTTATTAATTCATTTTTCTATTGCTCTCTGCCAACATTTTATTGTATCAAATTACACCACTTCAGATTCCACTTCATCAATTTGTTTGCCTCTCTCACTCTCTCTCTTTCTTTCTTACACACACACACACACACACACTCTCTCTCTCTCTCTCTCTCTCTCTCTCTCTCTCAATCAGTTTCACTGTTTACTTATATGACTCTTTCAGTCATTTCAAAATGTATTCATCCTGCTGTAATTGTTACGATACTGGGAAATGAACACGGTGATTCAATTTCGATTCTTACCCGAGGCTAAGTGCACATAACGCTTATACCCTTAAGAAAATTATGAATCCAGCTATTCTCTAATCTGTGAATTAATCGTAGGCCAGACTGGCCACTTTAACCGTGGTATGGCAACAACTCTAGGAGAAGGAAAATTCTGGATTCAAACCTGTTAAAAATTGACCTTGTGCCAAACTCATATGGAGGGGTTAGGTAATATATACACAGACGAATCTATTAATATTGTGCAATCTTCATCTATCTGAACATTGTCTCTTTTTGGAGGGTTTCGATTGTTAATTTAAAAATTGCCCTAAAAATCTGTTTATCATTATTTTTTATTTTCTCACGAGTTTTTCACTGGTGCCTTTTCACTGAAGTTTGAGTGACTGCAAAACTCATCGGGTCTACGAAACTCAATAAAGTATTCAAGCTCATTTTAACAGATACATCTCGAAACTATCTATATTCTCTCACACACACAATATATATATATATATGTATATATATATATTTAGGGTCATATTAAAGTCGTATGATTACCGTTGCAATAAAACTGAAAGAAATACAAAAATTTTAATGAAAATTCAAAATTCCAACAAATGCTGCAATATTAAATTTATATTTGAAAATGTTTTCTCCCACAATCAAAATAGAGAAAAAAGTTGGTAACTGGATATATCTTATATGCGTGTGCGTATATATAAAACATATACACATATACGTATATATATATATATATACGCTCAAAAACGTGTGTGTATAAATGAGTGTATATATTATATACACCTTAGTGTGTATATATACATAAATATTTATGTATATGCATTTGTGCAGATATATATGCATCCACATACGTTTGTATATATATATATATATATATATTTGTGTTTATGCCTCTGTGTGTGTATATATATATATATATATATATATATACTTGTGTTTATGCCTGTGTATATATATATATATATATGTTTTTGTTTATATATTCATATGTATGTCATTATCCACACTTTTCAACTAAACCTTTCAGATATCATTATAGTCGATACAAATATTCTTATTCTGGTAATTTAACGGCATTATTTTAGACTGGGCCCTAAATCCGCTGAAGCTGCTCAAAGAAATCAGAAATCGGGAAGTTAAGTTATATCTGTCCATGCAACTCAGAATTGGTTTTAACGTTTTAAGGAGGATGATTTTTCTGTTGCCACCGATCTAGATGACCGTCAGTTGCGAATACGGAAAAGGCAAATATTAAACTTGCCGAATAACTATGGTACATAATCTAGATCTCCTTCTAAGCCCCACCCACCAAAATACGACAGATTTAAAACGAATACAATGTTCATACATTATATACCCTAATTTTTACTCAGGTTCAAACATATACAAAAATAGTCAAATAAAAACCGCTCAACTCAACCATCCGAGTTAGCAAGCAATATCTTTATTGAGAGTCTGTTGATGTAATTGTCATGGAAACAGACGCTGGACATCAATTGTTTAGAAGTAATTGACAATCTCTCAGTAGTTTTATCAAATTACTACGTGTGAGTTTTTCAAACCGGCGTTAACAAGTAGTTTTTTGCAGGAATCTCCGTGTCGTAGTTGCTAACGTACTCGACTGCAACATCGTGGTAAGCGAGTTCGAACTCAACTCCCGCAACTGCGTTCACTTTGCTACTAATACTCTTGGGAAAGATACAAGGTGCATACGATAAGTTTCCAGACTTTTTTCGTCTGGGCACTTTTATTGAGAGTACACACATAAAACTATAGTCCCCTTCGAAGTAATCTCCTCCGGCTGCAGTGCACTTCTTGTACCGTTCCAACAATTTCTGCAAGGCCTCATGGAAGTCCTCTTGTGTGGGTGTGTCAATGACCTTCGTCACAGCCTCTTTCATCTCCTCAATTGTCTCATAACGACAGCCTGTGAGCTGAGGGAATAACCAAAAGTCACAGGGAGCAAGGTCTGGCCTAGAGGGACAGTGAGGAACTGTCTTGATGCCCATCTTGGTCAAATAGTCTGTGACAAGGATGGAGTTGTGGACTGGTGCATTGTCCTGGTGAATTTGAAGAGTGCTGGCCTCTTCCGACGGAATCTCTTCCTGAACGCCCTTAAAACCTCAACATAGTAACCCTAACCGGTTAGTCAATCAACTCTGGTATACTGACTTCCTTAATCCTCCCACACCTCTCATCATCCCTCACAGACGCCCTGCCTTCATTGAATCTCTTATGCCACTCAAAAACTGATGCTCGATTCATGCAACATGGTCGAAAAGTAGTCTTAGCATTCCATAGGTTTTTGTGGCATTTTTCCATCTTTAAAACACAATTTTATTGCATATCGTTTTTCCTCGCGTTCAGATTGCATTTTTGAAATTCACCAGCTGTGACAATCAGGCTTTAGTAGGGTGTATTCCAATTGCTGCTGTAGCTGTTCATTTGAATCTGAAATCCTAAAAATTGGTCAGTCATCTCATAAGATGTATAGCAATAACAGTGAATTTTCAAGAGTAAAAAGTCTTGAAACTTATTCAACGACCTCGTATGAACCTTCTTATTCTTCTCTCCCATATATAAGTTAGTACTGTTCCTGTTCTAGGATTGTTTTACCATTAAATAACCCACGAAGGTTGATATGCTATTAAACAAGGTAACCAAACCATCAGGTCTCTAGGACTCTTCTAGAAGATCTCAGCAGTGCTGTGGTCTTGATTGTCTTCATTCTTTCTCAAATCTCAAGTTCTCTTAGTCTCTTTTCTACTCTGTTAGGAACGGCTCCCGGTGCACTAACTACTATTGGTATCACTGTCACCTTCCTGTTCAACAGCTTCTTCAGCTCTCAGGCAAGGTCCTAGTTTTTGTGTATATTTTTACTTTCTTTCATTTTCTTTCTATGATCCACGGGAATGACAAAATTCATCACATGCCATTTTTTTTCTTGTTAATTAATACTAGGTCTTGGTACAGTCGGCTGAGGCCGTAGAATACACCGACAGCATCTCTGCTGTAGGGTAAAAGCCCTCCTACAACATGTGTCTTGGTTATAATACATGAAACAATCTGATGGTGAGGCTCCAGTAATGCTGGAGCTTTGGGGAATGCGGAGTGTATAAAAAAAGAAAACTTCTTAAGAAACAATTGCAAAAAAAAGGTTAATATGAGCGCGATTTCAAAACCTCTTGTATTATCATAACTCAAGGTCGTTAAAATCAGTCAGAGAAAATGATATTAGTTAGTATTAGATGCAATTGGGTTATAAGTAGTCCACATTTTTAATAGTATTGACCAAAATTAGTAGTATTGTATAACGTTTATTATATATATATATATATATATATATATATATATATATATATATATATAATATGGAGAGAGAAAGAAATAATTGTAGATTAGAAAAATCCAACGAGACGTGAAAAAAATAAATGGAAAAGTCGATAATCACAGACAAACGGATTCAAAATTATATTTCGTCCTTATTTCATTGAAAAACTTCTTCAGAATGGTGGTAATTTTGAAGCGTATAACAATAATAGAAAAAGAAAAAGGAGGGGTCGAAATAAGGAGAGACCGAAAGGGAAATAACAAAGAAGGAGAAAGATAGAAATAGAAATCTAAGTGTGACAGCAGGATTATTGGCTACAAATAAGGTACATTTTTTTGAAACAATCTGGGCAATGGGGAAGCAGAACATAGGATACAACTAATTTCAAGAGAATCAAGTTTCATCAAAGCATAACCATTAGATCTAAATATTTTAATGAAAAGACATCAAGAGGTGTGGAGCTGTGGTAGAGAAATAAATGTCTTAGTTTTTATTATAAAAAATATTCTTATCCATTGTCAATTTTGATATTATTCTTCCGTAAAATAATCTCTGCCAAGTTGGGCGAAATATGAAAGCACACACACACACATACACACACACGTGGGTACAAAGGGTAATCGCAATTATTTCTATAGATATTATCTAAGAAAGGCCTTTCAAAATGTTGGTCGATTTCCATAGAGGAAGATTTTAGAGTCACACTTAAAAGAATTATCAGTTCAAATATTTTTGTTTTTAGCTGCATTGCTAATCCTAATTAGGCAGCAATATATAATTAATTGTAAAAAAAAAAAAAGCTATTCATAATCTTCATTAGTAATACTTAATTATATAGGAATAATCATTTTAATACGAGGAGTTGTTTTTGGTTTTTATTTGAGAATTTAATTTCCGTATTATTATATTGCGCTTCTATGGTTTCTCGAAGATTATTAAGAGATACTCTTTTAGGATTTGAGCTTCCCTTTTTCTTTGTTGCTGTAGAATACACTGACTGCACCTCTGCAGAGGGGTAAGACCCCCCCCTAACGAATGTCCTTGATATGACACTAAACAATCTGATGGCGAGGTTCCAGCAGTGCTGGAACTTTGGGGAATGCGGTGTACTCCTTCATTGTCATCGCTCCCAGGTCCACTCTGGCCCAGAGTGGTAGCACCTGATAAGGGTCCTATCTATGGGTTAAATAGAACTAACAGCATACTTATGCTAAAATGAATTGTTTGAGTAAACTGAATAGCTTGAAATAGAAATGTTTTTGACAATTAAACTGTACTTACATTTAAACTGCGTGCTTATGCTTAACTGAATTATTTCAAATAGAACTGTTTTTCGACATTAAAACTGTATTTATACTTAACTGAATTGTTACATATAACTGCTTGAATAGTTTGAAATAGAAACGTTTTTGACAATTAAACTGTGTACTAATGCCAAACTGAATTGTTTTAAAGGGAAGAAATTATTTACATAAAAATGGATTTGGCGTTAAATAACCTACAAAGGTTGATATGCCATAACCTCTAAGAAACCAAACCAAAACTTTCTCTTTGAGAGCACAGATTTGGCTCACATCGCAAATATTGAGAAAAATGAAAGGATCAAAATCCTGCTTAGTCATAATTTATCTTGCGGGATTGTTACACTTCCACTAGGCTTTCTTGGGGCCTGGAAGTATGACAAATAAATTTGATCGAATCGTTTGGTTGTCTATAGAGAAAGAGTAACCAGACTTCCTAAACGCTGTTATGGAAACATAAGAAAATAACTCCCTATAAAATACAATCGAGATAATTTTCTTATAAAAATGTATAGGAATTTCTTTATTTTTTGGCATATCATCCTTCGTGGGTTATTTAATGCCAAAGTTATCTTTGTAGAACATTCGTGACTCTAATTAACAGATATATAGGGAGATAGGGGAATTCTTAACTTGGAAAGCATTTTACGATCAAAATGCATTGGAAATGATTTAACTATAAAAAAAGTATTCTTATCATTTCAGACCCGGAGGAATTAACTGCCTCGGCTGTAACCATTTAGATACCTCTATTCACTGAAGTTGCATTAAACAAAGAAACTGAAATACAATTTTCTATGCATTTTCATAGTAAAATCAGTTCCAAAGCTTTCTTTTTTATAGTAAAATCATATCAAATGCTTTTTTAGAGTAAAATCATTTTCAATATATTTTTCTAGAACAATCACGTCCAATATATTTATTAAATAAAATTATGTCTAATGGATCTCAGAACGAAATAATGTTCAATCAATGTTTATTATGAATTCATTTTATAGAAAAATTATTATAGTTTAGATGATGAAAGTAAAGTTGTCTCCCTTAGTCGACGGTGACTAGAAGGCTCCCTTTTCGATAGCTACTACATCAAAGTGTAGGAAAGGGCGCTACTCTTTTCCCTGGATGGCTCCACTTTACCCTTGACCCGTACCTTTTAATGCCGAGTGTTAAGCAATTTGTAAATATATAAAGTTTTATGTAAAAAAATGTCAATAGTTATTGGTAGGTCAGTAATATTACTGTCTAATTTACAACTGATGTGATTAGACGTTTCTACCTTTCCCCTGGTTGCTGTAGAATACACCGACTGCACCTCTGCAGAGGGGTAAGACACTTCCCCTAATGAGTGTCCTGGATATGACACTAAACAATCTGATGGTGAGGTTTCAGCAGTGCTGGAGCTTTGGGGAATGCGAAGTACCCCCTCATTGCCATTGCTCCCAGGTCTACTCTGCCCAGAGTGGTATCTCCTGATAGGGCCCTATCTATGGGTTAAATAGAACTAACAGCATACTTATGCTAAAATGAATTGTTTGAGTAAACTGAATAGCTTGAAATAGAAATGTTTTTGACAATTAAACCGTACTTACATTTAAACTGCGTGCTTATGCTTTACTGAATTATTTCAAATAGAACTGTTTTTCGAGATTACAACTGTATTTACACTTAACAGAATTGTTACATAACTGTGTACTCATGCTAAACTGAATTGTTTTAAATAGAAGAGATTATTTACATAAAAATGGATTTGTCGTTAAATAACCTACAAAGGTTGATATGCCATAAAACCTACCAAATCAACCGACCAACTTTCCCCTGGGTATTAAGTCCGAATATTAACGCTACTAAAGTTTGAACTTGCTTACTTGCGATGTTATTCGCCAGTATGTTAACCACTACGCCCTCAAAAACATTTGGGAGGTATATACTGAAAATTTCGGCCGTTTATATTGGAAAACCGGACAAAGTCTCCCAAAATATTTTTGAGTTGTCTCTGGAAATTATCTTATAGAAATACATTTGAAATTGTTTTTTAAATAAATCTTAGCTAATTGTGTAGTACTACTTCACACCGTTTTCCTATAAAAATATATTTTCTCCGTGTCTGACTTGATAAGAATATTTAAATGGGTCGCAAATGCAGCGGACGGTTGGGTTATCGGAACTTTATTTCGTATCCCTAAACTAGAAATACTTTCATTTTAAAATGATTTTGCTAGAAGATACAGAGAAAATGATTTTATTATTAAAATGCATTTGCAACAAAATGATTTTACTATGAAAATTTTACGCACAAAACTTTTCCTGTTGTTATTGTGTGTGCGATTATATTTCTGTGTGTGCATGTGTTTTATAACTATGAGTCGCTTCATTAACATGAGACATGTCGAGTATCGAAAAGCCAAATTGACTGACGGTGTGGAATACGCCGACTGCATGCATCTCTGCCAACGGATAAGCTCCACCACCACACGTGACTGTCCTTGGTAGAAAATTAACTGCATCTGATGATGAGGCTCCAGCTCTGAAGATTTAGGGAATGTGGAGTACACCTTCATTTTAATAACTCCCAGCTCCACTCTGAGCCGAAGTGGTAGTACCTGTTAGGGTTCCATCGGTAGTTCAAATAGAATTTTCTAGGCCCTTATTATACTTGAAACCATTTAACGGCGAGCAAAAAAAATAATAGTAAATTGAATTATTAGTGTTAGATAGCAATACTTGAAACCATTTAACTGTGTGCAAATAGAACTGTTGTTTTAGATTACAACAATTGAAAACATTTAACTGTGGGAAAAAAACGATTAGTGTTTGATAGCATTACTGGAAACCATTTAACTGTGTGCAAACAAATTAGCCCTCAATCGGTTAAAAGTTGCTACCAACCAACTCTTCGTTTACAGATCCTAAACATTTAGTGTACATGTATAAAAAGGATTTGGTGTGAATGAACGATCAAGGTTGGCGATGCCATAAGACCAGATGTCCGAATCTAACCTTGTAAAAATTAATTGAAAGACGTCTTTGCTTTAACGTTTTTATCAAATATTAATGGGCCTCTTTTCCTTTTGTAAATTACCTTCCTTTCTTTTCGAAGGTTTTAGTTATGCAAACAAAGACGTTCTTAGCATCTCGGTAACCGTGGGAGGAAATAGACTTGGCATTCCGAGTTCAAATCTTGGTCAAGGCTGTTTTTGTTTCACTTCGCACTTATGCCCTCAGAAAAGATATTCATGCATCTGTCCTCCCCTCGCCTATGGTTAAATAATAGAGCAGACTGAGATCTTTAGCCTTGGTTAGGAAACCAGTCTAGGAGAAAGAAAACCTTGAATTTAAACTAGCCGTAATCTGCTTAAAAACAATGTGTTATATATGTTAACAAAGGCCTTCGTATATAAAGCTATGATATTGAAATTTAAACACGCACACACACACACACACACACACACACACATATATATATATATATATATATATATACTTGCTTTTAAACATCGATCCCGAGTTAATTCCCCTGAAAACCCGGTGCGTTTCTCTTCACAAAAAAAGTCAACCGAAAAATCAAGCATTTCCAGCAGGCCGTGTACGTTTTCCCGTTCTCTACTGCAAAAAAAAAAGCAACAACAAAAAACAAAAACAAAAAAAACCCCTTTCGACTGGGTTTAGAATGCGCTGATTGTATGCCATCCACAGAGGGGTAAAACTCCCCATAAAGGGGTGTTCTGAGTATGACACTAAACTGAATCTGATTCTGTGATCTCTAAGGAGTACTGGACACCCCTCCATTGCCATTATTCCCAGGTTCACTTTGGCCCGGATTGGGAATACATGTTAGGATTTTATCTTTGTGACAAATAGATTTGTTTTGAAATTATTTGTATTAGGTAGGAATACATAAAGTAATAATTGTAAATTATTTGTATTACGAATAGTTACTAGAAGCTAAAGATTATTATTATACTTAGATTACTAAAGATTATTATTATTATTAGTTACTTGAAACCATATGACTGTGAGCAGACAAGTGGCAATTATTAGATAGAGATAATTACTTGAAATCATATAATTGTTAGCATTATATAGGAATACTTGAAACCCTCTGTGTGTAAATGATTTGTAGAGAAATATTTGGTTGGATGAATTTTTATGGCATATCAACCTTTGTAGGTTATCTAATGCCAAATCTATTTTTATACAAATATGTTATACGTAAATGTCCTATATCAAACAATTCAATTTAGCATGAGTACACAGTTTAATTGTCAAAAGCATTCTATTTCAAGCTATTCAGTTTAGTCAAACAGTTCTAATTCAAACAATTCAGTTTAGTTTAAGTATATTTTTGTCTACACACAGTTAAATGTCAAAACAGTTCTGTTTTGAACAATTCAGTTTAGCATGAGTATGCAGTTTAGTTTTATTCAATCAATAGATAGGGCCCTATCAGGTGCTACCACAACGGGCCAGAGTGGACCTGGGAGTGATGGCAATGAAGGGGTACTCCGCATTCCCCGGAAAATCGTTGAGTTGGGGGTCTTACTCCTCTACAGAGAAGGAGTTAGTGTATTCTACAGCCGTAGATTGGGCAAAGGAATATTTCATATATAACTGTGTGCCAAAAAAAAAAAAACCTCCTACGACACAATGGTAGGAAATTGCGTTCACGTTTATATTTGAATTTTTCTAACTTCTGGGCATAAAATAACCCGATACGGGTTGACATGTTGTAAAAACTGTAGAAGAGAAGACAACTTATCCCGTGTGCCTGGCAAACAAAATAAGTGGTATGAGAGAGAGAGAGAGAGAGAGAGAGAGAGAGAGATTCCTGTCCTAACACCTCAATTTTAAATAAAACTCGATCTGGAGTGAGCAGAATTTGCGAGAGTGATGTATGCAAATTTTTGAGGGCGAATGTACCGACCAAGCATAAAAACGACACGTGCGGGAGAAAAGGCGAACAGTGCAACGAAGTGAAGACATTATTCTTGTAGTAGGGGAACCTGACCGAGTGAATACACAATTTTTTTCTCGCTATGACTGGGATCCATTTGTCCCAGTTCGATGACAGAACAAAAACGAACCAATCTGTATGAAAATGGGTTATAGATAAAAAGATATTTTTTATTAGTAAGAGTTTTCAGACAATGGTCTTCATCTTTATAAAACTGCTTGTAATGCTTTTCGGATAAGCGTGAAAACCATGAACATCATTATTTACGAAAGATCTTCATAGTTTTTGAACGCCTTGTTTGATCAACAGTCTAACTTTGAAAATAGTTTCCCAGGTTGAATCATTTCTATTCCCAGATAAACAGGGGACATCTGAGGAAGGCCGGAGGATACAGCCGCTGAGACTTTGTGAAAAAAACAATAAAGATGAAGACAATAGTCGGAAAACTCTTACTGATAAAAATCAGCAAGCTTCATCTCAAAAATTTAGACAACTAATTAAGATAAAAGTTTTGTGTGAGCTTTTTACTTTGGCAAAGAATCAAAGATATCAACTGCACACGTCTTCAGTGAAACTATCAATATTTTTGATTTGGTTTGGTTTGGTTTGATCAGAAGTGAATTATTACAGCAGAGGATTCTGGAGCGTGTTAACTAAGATCATTGATTATTAGACTCTTACAATTACACACACAACTTGAATTATCTCAGAAGGCAAAAGCAGCTGAAAAGTTTATGGTTTGGTTTGGTTGGTTTGTTGGTTAGGTTTCATGGCATATCAACCTTTGTAAGTTATTTAACGCCAAATCCATTTTTATGTAAATAATCAGTTCTATTTCAAACAATTCAGTTTAGCATGAGTACGCAGTTTAATTGACAAAAATATTTCTATTTCAAGCTATTCAGTTTATTCAACCAATTCTAATTCAGCTAAATATAAGTATAGATTTTGTTTACACACAGTTAAATGTCAAAACAGATCTATGTTAAACAATTCAGTTTAGTGTAAATACAGTTTCAATGTCAAAAAAAGAGTTCCATTTCAAATAATTCAGTTTAGCATAAGCATGTAAGTAGGATTTAATTGTCAAAAATATTTCTATTTCAAGCTATTCAGTTGAGTTAAACAGTTCAGTTTAGCATAAGTATGCCGTTAGTTCTATTTAACCCATAGATAGGGCCCTATCAGGTTCTACCACGCCAGGCCAGAGTGGGCCTGGGAGCAATGGCAATGAAGGGGTGCTCCGTATTCCCCAAGACCCCAGCATTACTGAAACCTCACCATCAAATTGTTTAGTGTCATATCCAGGACACTCATTGGGGCGGGGGCGGGGTCTTACCGCTCTGCAGAGGTGAAGTTGGTGTATTCTACAGCTCCAGCCGACCGGGCAAAATACTTTTAGGAGTAACGTGGTGTATTGATAAAATTACTGGACCGAGAGTTTCAACTTAGATCACATTATTGCTTTCACTTTTGGATTCATACCGTAAGGAAAAGCATGAAACCCCTTATTATCCTCAGCATTGATTAATCCACGACGGTTGATATGCCATTAAACCCAACCGAAAACGTATTATTGCTTTTTTGAAATATGTTATTTGTAATAAACAAAGGATTCAGCGTATTTTGTTTAGTCATTGGGGTAAATATGGTACTTACTCACTATAAAAAGGTTTCAACCATTCTTCTGATATTACTACTAAATATATTACCAGCTGCAGAATTTTAACGTGTTCAAGGCATGACTTTAAATAGCATCTGATGTTGAGGCTCCAGTCACCGAGCTTTTGGTAAAGTAGAGTACCTCTTCATTGTCATAACTCTCTGGTTTCCTCCTGAAATAGAGTGCTAGTACCAGTTAGGATCTCATCTACGGATCAAAAAATGTTTTCAAGTTTCCACGAACGATTATAATTATTATTAGCTATTTGAAACCATACTGCTGTGTGCAAATTATATATATTATATCAGAATACTTGATAAACAGAATTATTAATGTTACATAGGAATACTTGAAACCATTTAGAAGTTGGCAAAAATGAGCTTTAACCACGCATTTCAAAATAAAGTTACCTACAAAGTATTCGCTTACAATATATATATATATATATATATATATATATATAGAGAGAGAGAGAGAGAGAAAACAAATTAATGGAAAAATAGCCGACAGAACGGAAAAAAAATTGAAAAACGAAGTAATCCAAAGTGATGAATTAATTGTGAAAGAAAGTCAACGCTAAAACGTTTCGGTTTTTAATAAGCCATCATCAGGACTTTAAAAGTAATGACACCAAGGTTTGTTCATCAACGATGGCTGTTTGATAAAATACAAAAACAAGGGAGGAAATTATATATATATATATATATACACAAAGAAAGAACATACGACCGTTTATTCATTAAACTAGCATTCATATTTCAAGATATACCACGTAATTGTTTAAGGCAATGATGCAAAATTAATGTAACTATCAACAGTTATAATGGATTAGAAAGAGAGAAACAAGCTGCTGCTTCTTGTCGTTCTTCTTTTCTTTTCTTATTCCTCTCTTTCTAATCCGTTTTATCTCTTGATAGTTCGATTTGTTTTACATCACTGCCTTACGGATACGTGATATTTTTAAAAATAGGAATACTAATAATGATTGAGTGGCCGTATGTTCTTTCTTTCTATATATAATTTCCTCTCTTGTTTTTTTGTATTTTATTGAACATACCTCGTTGATCTGTCAACAGTTGGTATACTCATTTCTAATGTCCTGATGATGGTTTATTAAAACCGGAACGTTATACCACTGACTTTCTTTCACCATAAATTCATTGCTTTGGATTACTTTGTTTTTCTCCATCTATCTATCTATCTATATATATATATATATATATATATATATATAGGCAATAAAAAAAGACCAAAGATTTTGTTCATAATGAAAATTGAAATTTATAAGATGGAAAGCTAGCTAACCGGTTTCTTTGCTCGCTCAACAGAGCTAAATCGAGGAAGATATATATATATTTCGGGTGAATAAAATATATATATATATAGTGAAGACTGTATCGAAATAATATAAATTCCTAGCAGAGATTCTCTCTTTTTTCTGGGAGACGGTCTATAGGACAAAGTATGAATAGTCTCCAATATTTTTATGTGAAATGAGGAGTGTGACTTGCTCAATACAGAGAACAAGTCAACTCTAAATTTCTTAGCACGATCTCGGTAATAAATAATGTATTCTTCAATTGGTAATCGTATGTAAACAGAGAGAGAATCTACCCGGACTTAATATTATTTCGATATAGTTTTCAATATATAATTTTTTTCTTCGCCCTATATATATATATATATATATATATATATATATTTTCTTTAATTGTAAATTTTCCTCGGTTTAGCTCTGGTGAGCGAGGAATGAAACCGGTTAGCTAGCCTTCCAATTTTTCTGTTTTAATGTTTATTATGAATAAAACCTTTTGTCTTTTTAATTGCCATCATCAATTTTTGGATCACAAAATATCTTTAGATAGAGAGATAAATAGGTTTCATACCGTCTTATTACGACTATCATCTAGCGGAGAAAGAAACATATCTTTTTTTCTCTGCCTGATGATTGTCGTTTATAAGACAGCATGAAAACCTGGGTCGCAGACAAGTTTCCACGCTATTAAATGTCGATAAAAACTCAAGTATATATATATTTATTATTATTATACAAAGATAAAGAAGATTTGATATTAGATTAATCATAAGGGTTTATTTGCTATAAAACACCCACCAACCAACCCCTATAAAATAAATTCAACAATCCCGAGAAACCTGTTTTACAATCAACATTAAATCAAGTCATTATTCCAAACATTTTCACGACTTGAATGTTTGGTTCAAATTAAAAGAATCCAAACATTATTCTTCCATGGGGGACTCCTTAACTGGTAATCTTTTATATTATTTGAAATTTCTTAATGCAAATAGAAATTAAAATTATATACACGCTCTATTTTTAAAATCTAATTTGAATATTTTTATTTTTAGTCTTTGCGAAAAGTCAAACATTGACTAGAAACTTATTTTCTTTATTATAAGAAATAATAGTCACATCATTAAACTAAATAAACTGTATTTATTTTGGAATTGGTCTAAGATTCTTTGATTCGAACATACATAGATAAAAAAAAATGTCATGAAGCTATAATGACTGAGAAAGTAAAAATTAATTCAGAATATTATCAAAATATTTTCTAAAAGTCAGTCGATTAGAAATATTGACTTTTTTTGTTTGTTTTTCTTCTGAAACATTTTTTTTTGTTCTTAGCTTGTCACCTCCTCCTCCTCCTCCTCCTCCTCTTCTTCTTCTTTGCCTTCATCTTTCTTTTTCCTTTCATCTTCCTTCGCTTCCTTTTCTTTTTTCGGACGCTTTTCTCTTAAGTCTCAACTTATTTGCTTGGTGCCTTCAACTTTCTTCGACATTTTTTCTTTTTCTTTTTTTTTTTTCGTCATTTTCTCCCTCCCTCTTTGCACCCTCATTTCCCTCCCTCACAGTCTCCTCTGTGTCTTATTTCTTTTTCTTTCCGTCCTCTCACTTCTTCTTTTCCCATTTTTTCTTACTTCTCTTCCTTCATTGCATTCTTCTTCTAATTCTACCGACTTCTTCTTCTTCTTGAAATTTCTTTCCCTTTTTTTTGTCTTCTTCGCTTTCTACGACTTTATATACTTCTTCACTCGTCTCTCTCTCTTTCTCTTCCCTCCTCTTTGTCTCCGTTCTTCTTCTCTCTTCTTTCCGTGTTTTCTCCTCTTTCCTATTCTTCTCTTCTTTTTGGTTTCGCCTCTTCTTCTTCATTCTTCATTTTAAACCTCCCATTTTTTGTTTGTCACTTCCTCTTTTCTCCTGATACGCCTTTTTTCTTCCCTCCCTAATGCACTTTCTCCTTCTTCTTCTCCTCCATCTTCTTCTTCTTCTTCTTCTTCTTCTTCTTCTTCTTCTTCTCCTCCCCGTTCTTCTTCTTCTTCTTCCCCTCCTCGTTCTTCTTCTTCTCCTCCTTCTCCTCCTTCTTCTTCCCCTCCTCACCTTCTCCTTCTTCTTCCCCTCCTCGTTCTTCTTCTTCTTCTACTCCTCCTCCTTCTTTTCCTTCTTCTTCTTCTTCTAAGTATTAGTTGTAAATTATAGTACATAATAAAATTGTTTATGTACTACATATGTACTTAGTTTTAACTTCTCCGTTCGACCCAAAGGATTTGGTGAGTGTGCGTGAGTAATTTATATATCGTTTTGCTTATTTAGGGGCCGTATTCAACCGCGTTGTCCTTGCCCCACCATCTTGCATCGAGAAATCTAGCTGTTTCCGCCCCTTGCTACTGCATCAAGGACCCATACGAGGTAATTGTCAAATAATAATTATTTTTCATCTACCCAGCATGTTGTCCGTGATCAACCAATAACTGACCACACCCATTTAGATAAGAAATATAAACATCTTTTAATATAAACATATGTATTTAAGTATCGTAAACATATAAAAACATTAGATATTTACTAAAACTGGCACAAGGCCGTAATAATGGAGCACAGTATGTATCAATAGAGTCTGCGAGAAAAAAAATCATTACTGTACTGTAAGCGCCATTCTAGATGTGTGTGCTTACTTATATATATATATATATATATACACTTTTGTATAGATCGAATTTTTAAGACATTATAAACGAACAAATGAAAATAAAATTGACAATCTAAATAGATATCAAGTACTATTATAAACAAACTCTTTATTTGTTATCAAACCGATATTGATAGGTATAATTCATTACCAAACTCAGCACCCCTGAAACACTCTAACTAAAGATGTGAATATGGTGCAAAACAAAAATAAGTATGGTACTTATATATATATATATATATATGGGGGTAGTTAATATATTATAACAGTGTTGGTTATCACTCTCTCACTTCGTAGGTTTGTGGCAGACCAAATGCGGTATTACACGGAGAGTGCTCAATATCTGTAATAGACCTATTATATGATAATAATAATAATAAATAAATAAATATATACATGAGTTTTCATATACATTTAATAGCGTGGAAGCTTGTCTGTGACCCAGGCTTTCATGCCGTCTTATAAACGACAGTCATCAGGCAGAGAAAAAAGATATCTTTCTTTCTCTGCTAGATGATTGTCGTAATAAGACGGCATGAAACCTTTGGTCACAGATAAGCATCCATGCTATTAAATATATATGTGAGTGTGTGTGTGTGTGAGTAGAGATAGAAAGAGCGGCTAATGTTAACAAATTGAAAATAGAACAACTTTTTAATGGAAAACGGTAATAAAATTTTCCTTTGATTATAATCATTTAGCCTCTTAAGCATTAATTTGAAATCATTTTGGAATAAAAGATCTCCGACTTAGGGTAGATAAGAAATATTTTAAAAAAGGTATAGATGACATTTGCGTCCTCACACACACATTATATATATATATATATATAAAAGTCCTGTTATATTTTTTTTCGCGTTTTTGGTTCACACCAGAAAGTAAAAAACAGGATGGAAATAAAGTTATAATCCTAAAATAACCGGTCTTTGGTTTTTTCTTTAAAGATATATATATATTGTGCAAATTAATTTTCAGTCGTAAAGATGCTGTAATTTAACTTTAGCGTACAGATTTTCATGGTGTACAGCTTCATAACCAATAACACTAAATAATAACCGTTTTCAGTTTTCCGCTAAAAATGATAAAATCCTTGTGTTCTTCTTGACAGTGAAGAAAATTGACTTATTAAAAAAAAAAACAGGAAAGATCTACTTTAGGTATGGGCGATACTCTGTATATGTGTGTGTAATGAAGAAACGAACTTTATGAGTTTTAATATTATATATATATATATATATATATATATATATATATCTATATGACTGTTATTTTAGGAGGTTTTATTATAGATATTTCCAGAAAGCAAATGACATTATCTGTCTTGGTTTGTTACAGGGTTTTCTTTTATTCAGGGGGTTAACTGGGAATGATTAACTAAGATACTAACATATTAGAGAAAGTTCTAAAAAGATAATGATTGAATCTATTACCACTTCACCAGAAAATTTATCATAAACACGAAAAGAATCAAAACAAATCCTTTCTCTTGTTTATTGTAATTAAGCGGGATTTCGCGTCAGTTGTTTGTTTTATCTGAAAAGAAATAAAAAAAATGGATGTTCAGGTTCTTTGTTTGATGGCATGTCAGCTTTCGTAGAATATTTAATTTTTGAATTATTTAATTTTGTGGTACTATTTAACGCATAGGTTAGGGATAAGGGGGTTCATGCCTTTCCCAAGGGTATTAGTGCGACATTGATCGTAATAGGTTGACTGGAGTTCGAACTCGCTTACTACGATATCGCTGTCTAGTCATTTGCCACTACGCTAAAGGAATTCTCTCTGAGTATATATTTTCAAAAGTTCTTTCTAAAACGAACGTTGTTAGTTTTTTTTTAGATTATGTGCAGAAGAATGTTGGTAGAACACTGACTTCAATAGATATTATCCCCATTGATCGATCATCACAAAGTGACAATTTCAGAGACAAATATTTATCACGTGTCAGGGTACAAATTGACTGATTCATTGTCAAGTATATATATATATATATATATATATATATGTCATTTGAGAAAAATTCAAGGGGTTCTAGTTAGCGAGATATAAACAGGAATAGATGAATAGATATATATATGAAATATATGAAAACTAATATATATATATATATATATATATACTATAGAATATATATGAAAACATATATATATATATATATATATGCTATAGAATATATATGAAAACTAATATATATATATATATATATATGCTATAGAATTTATATGAAAACTAATATATATATATATATATATATATGCTATAGAATATATATGAAAACTAATATATATATATATATATATATATATATATATGCTATATGAAATATATGCTTTTGAATGTATATAAAAACTAATATATATATATGTATATAAAATATAAGCTATTGAATACATATAAAATGTAAAATATATAATATATATATATATATATATATATATAAACAAGATAAATTCGTTTTAACGAACTGAGATATATAAGTAGATCGATATGACTAAACTGAGATAGATAGATAGATAGATAGATAGATAGATATGTCCAAACCAAGATAGATAGATACCACTGTAGATAGATTGGTATGACCGAACCGTGATAGATTGATAGATAGATAGATAGAAGCAAACCACGATTGATCGGTAAATAGTCGGAATAAGCAAGCTTTGTGACAGTGCTCCATAAACCTGGATTTGTGCCACAGTTAGCTTAGTCCTACAAGTATACAAATATCTATCTTCACACCACATTTCACGTCCGTACACACATATACGCTTACCTACGCGCATTAATACTTATAGTTGAGCTTATATTTAATATTTAATGAAATTTATTCATAGAGTAATTTCTTTTTAACATAAAATCCAAACCAAATATCTTATAGAAATCACCAAACAAATTAAATCACCTTAAAACTCCTTTATGTTAATCTGTATTAATATCTGTTAATCCGGGTTAATCAACTCAATAACTTTTGACCCCTGTCAATAATTTAATCGTTGTGAATACTTAATTAAAAGTAGAAATTTAAAAAATAGCCAATTTTCTGACATACTTGGTTTTGGTCAGGTTCTGTGTTATATATATATATGCATGTGTGTGAGTATGAATGCATATATATATATATATATATATATATATATATATATATATATATAAGCTTTCTTATGTATGATTATGTATTGACATAGAAGTATATGCAGTTTTTATTAATTATACATACATCTATGTATAAGTATGAAATACTTAGGTAGATATATATATATATATATAGCTACATATGCTTGTGTATGTATGTGTTAATGAATATACGTATTTGCCTAACCCTCCACACGGGCAGTGAGTGACACAAGGTCATTTTTCTACCGAATTTAACATGTTTGAATTCAGAGTTTTCCTTCTCCAATGTTAAAGAGCCCAGGGAGAATAGTTGATTGTATACGTTTTCAAATGTTAGTTGCACTATTTGAAATAAAAACAGCTTCGTCCGGATTTGAGCTCAGGTCACCGTGTCCATTTCCCTACGACAGTGGCCGTTTTATCACCCGCAACTCCTTGTGTTAATATATATAGGGATATATTTCTGTATATTTATAACAAGGAAGTCTTTGCCATTTCGTATTGATGAGTGTGACGAAGGTTTTATTCTTTCTTCCTCATATGCCGTAGTGCAGTTATGTTTTACGAATAAAACCATATCCTACCGATAACATCAATATTGTATATATAACATGGGTGGCACCCACTGAGGGCTGTTATTGACTTGTTCACCTCCAGTGCATCTTCCCCCAAGTCATTACCTACCCAGCATGTAATGTCACGGGTATCACCTTGAATATTGAAATTAAAGAATAATTGGCGACTCAAGTTGTTCAGATACGAAGCTGTTTAATTCAGACCTAACATTCTTAAGCAGTAAACCGCAAACATGAGGGCGAGAGAAAAACCTCGTAAAGGTTTATCCACGGACCTTCTTTACTGCCACCCCATCACCCTGTCTTTCACCAATATCAAACCCCAACTTCTTTCTTTGGGTTTCAAAACTCAACTACCCTTGCTCTGACCCAAGCTGTAACTCAGCTTCCAAATCTTCAAATTTTCTAATTTTTATATATGATCTATTTTGATTAATTACAGATCAACCGACGAATTCGGTGACGTCATCTCACTAATCCACAGCATAATACTTTCTAGAATAATCACGTGTGTCCCAAACCCTAATTTCCCCACGCTGGTTGACAAGCTTTCATTTGTTTGTTATCCATATCCTGTCCTCCCCAACGGTATTTTGACATAAGGTGTTAAACATGGGCGCCACATGTATACGCGTTTGACCTTTTCAAGAACATCATTAACATTCAATGTCCTAAGCTATCTTACAATTTTACTAAAGAAATAAAATAGCTAATATAATCAGTCAATCACTCTAATTATTTTACTAGCAGAGCTAAGTTTATTGCTTGGAACTTGAGGCGTCCCTAAATCGGGATGCCGATCAAGTATGTTTTGTAAGGGCCACGTATGAGTTTCGATTCGTGAGTGTTTCCTCACCTCATTAAAATTGACCCTGTGTCAAATCTGGTCTGGTTGGAGGTCGAATTAACCCTATGCCTATTAATAGTCTTGTATTTAACACGAATGAATTAAATGCTACATTTTGGTTGGTTGGTTGTGTTTTAAGGCATATAAACCCTTGTGGGTTACTTAATACCAAATCAGGTTTTATGATGTGTAAACGTATTGTTTGTAGGTTAGATTTTTAAACAAACTATAGCTCATCTGTTTGCACATAGTTAAATGGTTTCAAGCACTACTATCAAATACTAATGATTCAATTCAATATTATGCATTTGGTTGCACACTGTTAAATGGTTTCCTGTACATTGAATTGTTAAACAGTTGTATTTGGCCCATAGATGGAGCCCTAACTGGTACTACCACTCTGGATCTGAGTGGAACTGGGAGTAATGACAATGACAGTATACCTTATAGCTCCAGGACAGAAGTCTCACTATCAGATTAAGTTTAGTATCATATTCCAGACACTAGTTGGGTAGGTGAGGGGTTCTTACCACACCGCCGAAATAGAGTCGGCGTCTGTACACCCCCACCCACCCAGCCGACTTGCTTGGCTACATTTTGATATCAACCAACGATGCAAAATCGACGAATTTTGTATAAAATTAAACGAAAAGATTTAATTTTATTTTTTGGGAATTGTTTTTCCCTTATTGGCACTTTATAATCTTATGCCTGAAAGAGAACATTTAAAGATGTATTTGTGAAATATCAGTGTTAAGAAAACTTACCAGTCCATTGGCAAATGGTTAGAGTGTTTGCCAATGGTTCAGGAGACCGGGGTACGATTCCAGGACGAGTCATAACGAAGACTCAAAAAATGGTACTTGAATCCTCCTTGTTTAATACTCAGCATTATAAGGTATGGATCAAGGATAAGTGGAGTACTCTAGAGAAAGGAGTAGCGCCCTTCCGAATACTGTGGTATTGTAGTTATTGAAAAAGGAGCCTTCGGGTCGCCCTCGAAAACCGTCGACCAACTTTCTTATCTAAATTTTTATCATATTCTCTTGATTTACAACTTATAATAGTTGTAAAGTTAGTGACCTTTTGTCGAGGATGACTCGCAGCTTTCTTTTCATTAGCTACTATACCGAGGTCTAAGGGAGGGCGCTACTCTGTTCCCTGGATTGCTCCAGTCTTCCCCTGATCCTTACCTTATAATTGTGAGTGCAAAGCCAGACAGCATCAGGTACCATTTTTTGAGTCTTTGGTATGACTCGATCTGGGATTGGTGAATACTCTCCTCGTTAGGACAACTTATAGCTGTCGGAATTTCTTAGATTAATTATGAGCAATTATTAATAAGATTATGATTGATTATTTTTTGATTAAGTAACTCTTAATATTAAATTAGTAATATTAGTAATTATTAATAATATTAACTTCGTATTAAGTTATTGATATTATTAGATTTTAAAAATTTCTTAACCGTAGCCTCATTTATTAATTTTAAATGATTCGTTCTTTCATATCACTTCTCTAACTTATATCACTTCATCAGAGGGACTGAGAATACACTGATTATATCCCTTGCAGAAGGGTAAGACCCCCTACCTTTCTCAAAGACATTGGTCCGAAAGAGAACGTAAAAGCACGATTGAAGATCGAACTCGCTCCCCAGTCTAGTACTTTACCCACGAGAACGAGAAGACTTTTCTCTCGTTATTTCATCCGTTGATTTTGCTGATATTTCAAGTGTTTTCAGCTTCCAACTTTGCTTTCTGTCGTTTTTATAACGTTTTTATGATAATTCTTTTATTATTATTTTCCATTCTCAATCCCAGGGTGATTAAAATATAACTTCTTTTTTTTTAAATCTTTATCCTTCATTTCTTAACTATATTTCTTTAAAAGAAATGACTATGAATGTATTTCGAAAATGGGGTTTTACTTTTCAATCAACCTGTAAACCTTATCTAATACTGATACAAGATTAATATCTGAAGAGCCAGTGGCCATTACATTAATTTGGTGTATTTGAAAACGTTTTTGGCAAGGTGGGCAACAGTCATCTTTGCAGAATGTTCATATTCTCTTTACCTTCAAGCTTCTGGGTCTTGACCTGTACGACTGAAAAATGTCTAGTCTAAGAACTTTGCTGCGTTCATCTTGACCCCATCACCAGCCTTGAAAGGGCTAATAATTTACGGTCTTTAATACTACCACAGATCATTTGTCTAATTCTCGGCTGTTGTCATCTAAAGTCGTGTTGATTGATAACTTCTTTAAAGGACCTAAACTTTATCAAGCCACCCGGTCCGCGCAATGCTCTTCTTGATGGACACTCATACTCCATTCCACGTCTGTAATTTGTTCGAAAATCTGCGATGAAAAATCAGTTCGAAGTACACACATACTCCCCTCTACGTCTATAATTGGTTCGAAAATCCGTGCTGAAAAATGTGCGGCCATACTCCACTCTACGTCAGTAATTGATTCGAAAAACCGTGATATAACCTGTGTTTTTTTAAATGTAAACTGGACGTAATAACTAATAATACACACAAGTACCGTAAACCTAGCGTGAATAATCTGCTAAATATTATAACTCCTGCTAAACCTTCCTCATGATGTCGCGCTGCTAGCTCAGAGTTTCCTGACACACTCTCACTAGCTGTTCCTATTATCCATCGATCTTGCCAGGCTCTCCCAACTGTATTTATGGTCCGCACAGCGTTGATGTGAGTCTTTGCTGATCGGCCAGCGCTGGTGTGTACCTGTGTAAGAGTCCATTGAAGGGCATAATTTATGAGTTCGACCTTGCTTCTTCAGCAGTGCCCAGCACGTCTCGGTTGTCTTACTTGGATAGTTTGTGAGACAGGACGTAAGTGGCCGTACAGCTACTGTTTTGCTTGGTGTTGATATGAGGATTTTTTTAAAAGGAGCACGTAGTATTCTTGCGATGTTCCCATCTAGCTTTTTCTCCGGGTGTCTCCGCAAAAGAATAAGACCACCCCTTAACGAGTGTCCTAGATATGACACTTAACTGTCTGATAGTGTGGTTCCAGTGATGATGGGGCTTTGTGGAATGCGGAGTATCTCTTCATTGCCGTCGCTCTCAGGTCCACTCTAACCCGGAGAAGTAGCACCTGATAGGGTCCGATGTGTAAGTCAAATAGAAATAAACGGTGTACTAACTCCAAACTGAATTGATTTAAATAGGACTGTTTTAACATTTAAACTTCGTACTTTTGCTAAACTGAATTACCTGAAATAAAGCTGTTTTAATATTCAAACTAGGTACTTATGCTAAACTGAATTGTTTGAAATGAAACTTTTTTGTATACTAAACTGAATTGTTAAAAATGAAACTTTTTTGTATGCTAAACTGAATTGTTTGAAATAGAACTGTTTTTGACATTGAAACTGTAAGCATGCTAAACTGAATTGTTTGAGAACTTTTTGACTAAACTGAATAACTTGAAATGGAAATATTTTTGACAATTAAACTACGTATTCTTGCCAAAGTGAATTGTTTGAAATAGAACTGTTTATTTGTATAAAAAGAATTTGGCATTATATAACCTACAAAGGTTGATATGCCATAAAATACAAACAAACCAACAAACTTCGGGAGCTCTGGGGAATATGAAGTACCACTTCATTGCTACTGCTCCCAGACCCACTTTGGCACGAAATGGTAGAAGCTAATCTGTCGGATGGCATCGTCCTAGTTAGCCAGTTCGAACACCAATCGCGCTATTATGTCCACTTTTGAAGTAATACTCTCGGGAAAGGCATGAAAACCCTTATCCCCAAAGCTAAAGGATAAATAAAACCACGATTGTTCAACAATGATTATGTTATGCAATTAATGAATGATATTTTTTTATTTAAATCATTTTTCAAAAATTATATTTATCATTCAGTTTGGTTGTGCTTTGAACTATTCGGGTTAAGAGTTAAGGTGCATAGTCAATTGGTGCAGTTTACGCTCGCGTGCTAAGGATATGACAATCACCATTGTCATAATAAACCCCCGACAGCAAATGGGGCTGGAGTGTGGATGACCTTATGTCCAGAAGAGATGGGCTGAGAATTTGGAAGATTTAAAAAAAGATTCAGTTGAGGTCTGACCATGGTGTTGAGAAGTTGGGGTCCGACCATGGCGTTGAAGGTTGACACAGGACCATGGAAGCAGACAGTTGAGTTTTCTACCGTTGCGGCGACGGTTAAGATTTTCGGATGTCTACCGACAGAGATCTTAAACACCACAAAATGCACCGCGCATGTGTGGGGTCAGCATAGTAAGGTCAGCATAGTAAGAATCGTGTTTCTCTCCTCGTGTCAAAGAACCGAACTCAGAAGTTAATAAACAGTTCGTGTCTAAACAACGGAGTCGCCTGTGTATTTGAGTCCGCCAGTATTGTTTTTACATATGTATATGTATTCCTCTGTGTATATGTATTCGACTGTCTATTTGTAGTACCGTTAGATTGATAATATGATGATTATGGCTACGAGTAGTATATAAAACTTAGCCAAGAAAGTTGACATGGCATCAAATGAAGAAATCAAACCGAACAGGTTATAGTACCTGTTAAAATCAAATACGACTTTAGTATTAGATAGGAACACTTGAAATCATATAATTGTGAACAAAAACTAAAGAAACAACCCCAGAAATGTATACGTGAACATATATGCGATTTCTTAACCTCAAGACATAAAGTAATCACAGACGGGTTGACATGCCTTTAAAATGAATGAATGAATCAATCAATTAGTCAATCATCTTCCAATTCAGTAGTTCCTCTATGAGGCGTTTATTTAAAGTTAGTTATCTAGCTGCGTTCATGCCTTTAGCAAATGTTTTTAAAATTTGGATTACGCATGTATTAAATTAAGTATCACGGTTTCCATTCTCTGAAGAGACGTAATCGAAACAAAGCGTCCCCTTTTTGGAATTTTAAAATATTTAAATCATTAATAGAATATTTTATCAATCTTAAACATGAATTCGTTTTTAAAAAGCTGTGTTTAAATTTTATTCTAACCGAAAGATACACACACACACACACACACACATATATATGTATATATATACACACACACAACCCCAGAAATGTAGACGTAAATATATATGCAATTTCTTAACCTCAATTCCTAAAATAATCCCAGACAAGTTGACATGCTTTTAGAATGAATGAATGAATCAATCAATCAATCATCTTCGAAGTCAGTTGTTCCTCTTCGAGATGTTTTCTTAAAGTGAGAGGTCTAGCTATGTTCATGCCTTTCTCAAATGTTTTTGATATTCTGAATCTTTTTTCTCTGCTTACTTTAGCAACACCAGCTTTTTGAGATGCTTTCTTTCTAGACAACCCACTTTTATTGATTATTACCCGTCTAATTTTTCTTAGATCTTTTTCTGTGTCATTCTAAAAGCCATTGTTCTCTTCAGTCTTATCTTGCCAACGTTTTTAATTTCTTTTTTCATTGATCTCTGATGTCTGTTCAACATTTTGGCAATGTCCAAAGTCAGGCTTTACTCACGGAATTCATTGACAATATCTTGTTTTTCTTTAGAGGTCACATTTTTCTGACGACCCGTGATAATTGTTATAGAAATGAAATTGAAATAATTAGTATCAATAACTCTATAATTATGTATTGTCCTAATGGTTAGAGTGTTTGCCAATTGCCCGGGAGGCCGGGGTTCAATTCCTGGTCGAGTCATACAAAAGACTAAAAAAATGGTACTTGATACCTACATGCTTAACACACAGCATTATAAGGTACGGATCAAGGGTAAGTGGGGGTGATCCAGGGAAAGGAGTAGTGTTTTCCTGTACACCTCGGTGTAGTAGCCATTGAAAATGGAGCCTTTGGGTCGTCCTCGTCTAAGGTTACCAAATTTATATATATTTTTTCAATTTAAAAATTTTTATTTTTATTTTATTTTTTCACTGACATTACAGAGGTTGTTCCCTCTTTTTGTGTCTTAATCGTTGTCCTTGTTCAAACTGAAATTATATCGTGGCAAAACCGGTTAGTTGTTCATTTTTATTTTTTTAAATGAATAAATTTGGTCTTTTTATAAGTTCAATTAAATTTTGTACCCAACATAGAATATATATATATATATATATATATATATATATATATATATATATATATATATATATATATATATATATATTTCCATCCCTCCAATTTGCTTTTAGTCGGTCACTGCCTAAAATTTGGATTCCTCATGTATAAAATTAAGTATCACGGTTTCTATTCTCTGATGAGAGATGATCGAAACAAAGGGTCTCCTTTTTAGAATTTTAACTATTAAAATCATTTTTAGAATATTTTATTATATATATATATATATATATAATTATGAACAATAGAGGTATATAACTTCAAGTTTCATGGGGATTTTCTATTACGTTCACTTTCGGAGTATTGTCTTTATCTCTATTGTTATTTTCACAACGTTTCGGCCGATATGTCCACCGGCCTTCTTAAGGTGTTTGTCGAAGTCGGGAACTCACACGGAACTTCGAACTACGTCCTTTATTGAATCCACGGGGTCGCCTGTTCTGATTCCGTTAGCCATAACCGGGTACAAGTGTTAAGTATTCCTATATTGTTACTCGTCTGCAGTCAGGATTGAACCTGCAACCTCCAGAAGATTTCTCCGTAGAAGCTTAGGGAACCAACACCTATAACCGTTACGCTATGTGTCCGACTGGACATCAAGCTTCGTCTCAGAAATTTAAACAACTTGTACCCCTACTGTTTTCTAAAAGGATGGCTTTGGTATTAAATAAGCCGAGAAGGTTGATATGCCATTAAACAACAAAAACAAACAAAACTTATTAAACGTTTGATGATCATAACTGATGTTTCAGAAAAACGAAGAGATTTACTAGATGGAGCTACCATTGCCACTTTCCTAAGTTCACTTGCGCCACACAGGGGACATTTTAAAATGTAGGGGGTATATATGTCGCAACCTGTATAATAAAAAGTGATATCGAGAAAATACTAGTTAGAGTATATTAATTATTTATCAAATATTAACAATAAAAATAATATTAAATACCTTAGGTAACTTTTAGGTAAAGTCAACAATATATTTGATATTCGATTCCACAATCATTTGATTTTTTTCGTTTGAAAGTAAATCTAAAATATTCGATACTTATGTATGGAAAATTGTGAATATAAGCATTTGGTTAATTTAAAGAAATTTTTTTCTTTCCATCTTTTCCTTTCGAAAATAGAAAACTTGGGATTATGCCAACAAGAGGTAGAGAGGAGCCCCTTTAAAATAAAAGAGCTTAAAATATATCGCAAATAAAATTCTTTTTGGGAAAAAAACAAACAAACAAATTGATCAATCAGCCCAATGATTTCTTTCTTTGAAAAGACATTTGAACAAAAATCTTAGAACCCAAATGGAATAATTTTTTTATTTTTTTTTATTTTGTCAAAATTTAATACACACACACACACACATATATATATATAGTTGAAAATTAATCACTAAGATAGGCTAGAATAAAACGGGGGGATATAATATTTGCCAAATGTTATTTCTGAAAAATAAAAAAACTGATTTCTAAAAATATTTGATATATACGAAGATCATTAAACAAGTTTCCAGACTTTTTCGTATGGGCACTTTTATTGATAGTACACACATGAAACTCTAGTCCCCTTTGAAGTAATCTCCTCCGGCTGCAATGCACTTCTTCTACCGTTCCAACAACTTCTGCAAGGCCCCATGGAAGTCCTCTTGTGTGAGCGTGTCAATGACCTTCGTCACAGCCTCCTTCATCTCCTCAATTGTCTCATAATGACAGCCTGTGAGCTTAGGGAATAATCAAAAGTCACAGGGAGCAAGGTCTGGACTGTAGGGAGGCTGAGGAACTGTCTTGATACCATCTTGGTCAAATAGTCTGTGACAAGGATGGAGTTGTGGACTGGTGTATTGTCCTGTGGTGGGTATTGGGAAATAGTTACGAGGATCATTAAATAAGTTTCCAGACTTTTTTTTGTATGGGCACTTTTATTGATAGTACACACATGAAACTCTAGACCCCTTCAAAGTAATCTCCTCCGGTTGCAGTGTACTTGTTGTACCGTTCCAACAACTTAGCGAACTTTCTTTTGAATTGGTTGTCTTTCAATTCTGTTTATTAGCAAACTGCAAATAATTAGTCATTAGTTAGAGCACGTTTTATTAAATTTTACCGTATCATAAAATGGGAAAAATCGATTTGACTAACTCAAAATATCTTTATTTCTTGATAACGTGAGTAAGTTTTGATTTGTGAACGAAATTGAAAATTTTGTCGAAGACAGTGAGCTCGAAATAATTCTTACTAAACTTTGGAGAATTCTAATTTTGAATGTTTAAACTTAACCCCTCCGCCTCCAATTACTGAGATTTGGCTACGATTGAGTCGGACATGTTTAATATCGCTAAAAATTTGCCATTTTGCAAAAAATAAGATCATACATTATATTAAGATTATTAATAATTGATATATATATATATATATCAATGTTGACAAGTCAAAATTTATCAATAGTTTTAAACAATATTTATACAAAAATCTGGGGAAATTCACATATTACGACGCCAGAAAAAGCAGCTACAGACCAGTAGGAAAACAATATTAATAATGAATCAAACTTGTTTATCGATAAACTTCGCAGATTAAATGAATTGATTTAAAAGATTATACTCAAAGGAGAAGAACCCACCTTTCATTAGTTCGTACAAGTCTCTATTTTGATTTCCATGTTGATAGATTGCCCAGTCGGTTGGGGCTGTAGAATACCCTGACTGCTTCTCTGTAGACAGGTAAGACCTACCCCTGCAAGAAGTGTTTCGTTTATAACGCTTAACAATCTGATCGTATGGTTACAGTGATGCTGGAGATTTGGGGAATGCAGAGTACCCCTTCATTACCATCGCTCACAGGTCCACTTTGGCCCGCAGTGTTAGCATCTGATAAGCTTCCTATCTATGGGTCAAATAGAACTAAACAGTGTACTTATGGTAAACTGAATTGTTTGAAATAGAACTGTTTTTGAAATTAAAACTGTACTAACTCGAAACTGAATTGTTTGGAATGGAACTGTTTTTGACATTGAAAATGTACTAAAGCTAACTAATTTTTTAAAAAACTGAACGGTTTTGACATTTAACTGTGTATAAACAAAATCTATATTTATACTAAACTGAATTGGTTGAATTAGAACTGTTTGATCAACTGAATAGCTTGAAATAGAATTTTTTTTCACAATTAAACTGTGTATTCATGCTAAAACAAATTGTTTGAAATAGAACTGATTATTTGTATGAAAATGGATTTAGCATTAAATAACCCACAAAGCTTGATATGCCATAAAACCCAACCAATTATCATGTTGACTGAAAAAAGTTTTCAAATTTTTTTTATCTTCAGTTTTTCTCCATATTGTCCTTGGAGTTTTAATTAGTTTTTCACTGTTAATCCAATTTAGTATCTGTATTGTAAAACGATGCTTATTTCTTGGCGATAAAATAATTATTTGAACTTTGTCTGATTTTTAAAATTCTATTTTTGCTGCAGTAATTAATAATACACAGCAGCAATTTAATATTCGAACTGCTTTTTTTTTGTTCTTTTCATTATCCTTAAGGGACGAACTGTTCGAAAGAAAATAGATAAAACGATTAAAATCGCGATGTAGGTAACACGAAGACGAACTTAGTTCGACCATATCTTTCAAATGCATATAATATTAAAGAACGAGAAGTTTTACTAAACTGGCCAGGCTTTGGCCTGTTTTTAAAAAAAATGGAATTTTTTACCCTTTAAGTAAAGTAAAGTTGGCGACCATAGTCGAGGGTGACCCGAAAGCTCACTTTTCGATAGCTACTACACCAAAGTGTAGGGGAGGGCGCAAATCCTTTCCCTGGACTGCTCCACTTTACCCTTGATCCGTACCTTATAATGCTGAGTATTAAGCAAGGAGGCATCAAGTACCATTTTTAAAGTCTTTGGTATGACTCGACCTGGGATTGAACCCAGGTCTCCCGGGCCATTGGCGAACACTCTAACCGCTAGGCCAATGTAACTCATCCTATATTAGCGAAAACTAAAAATCAGGTTTTACTTTTTTTAGGCGAAAGCATGTAAATAGTAAGAAGAAATTTTCAAGTAAACACCAATATTTTAGAATTTAAGGTGGGGGATCACTTTGTTATATAAATTAAACGGAAAATGATCAACCACTTCCGCACCAGCACCTATTACTGGCGACCAGAGAGAGCGACAAGGGACGTGGAACCAAATTTTTTTCTTTTTTTTGTAGGGAAATTAGATGGATAGGGTGGTGTTAACTAAGCTTATTTGGGGTGGGGATTTTTTTTGCTAAATAAAAAAGGTGGGGGTAGGAAATAATATGGGGAGGGGCTTTTTTTTAAGTAATGAAAACACTTAAAATAATTTTGTTTTTTATTTTAAGTTTTTTCATCACTGATGAAAAAAAAATCCTTCCAATATTGTTTTCTCCCCTCTTCATCTTCATTTCCCTACAAAGAAATGAAAAAGAAAATTGGTGACACGTCCCTTTGCCGCAGTTGCTGGTCGTCAGTAATGGTTGCTGGTCCGAAATTGGGTGATTCTTTTACGTTAAATTTATATAACAAAGTGATCCCCCACCACCAAATTTTGAAATATTGGGATTTTCTTCAGAAGTTTTTCTTTGCAGATATTTTTTCTGGCTGTTTACAAGTATTCGCTAAAAAAAAAAAAAAATAGAATCTGATATTTAGTTTTCGCTAAAATAGAATGGGTTAAAGGGTAAAAATTTTACAAAAAAAAAAGAACTATATGAAACAAACTGAAAATTACATTAAAATTTTTCGGCGAGACAAAATTTTAACATATTCATTCATCCAACATTTGCTAAACGGTTTTTTTTTTTCATTGTGTGTTGGTATGTATGTATGAATGGATGTGTGTGTATGCATGTATGTGTGTGTGTGTATATATATCATCATCATCATCATGTCGTGCCGCTAGCACGTATATCCCTGACCCTCTCTCGCCACTTCTCCTAATCGTTCATCGCCTCTGGCAGGTCTTCAGGACTACATCCCGTATCCTCACAAATGTGCAAAATGTATGTTCGAGCTGGTCGTCCTGCTTTTGATCGGCCATATGTTGGGGTCCATAGGAGTACATCACTTATGAGCACTTCTCTGCTTCTCCAGCAGTGTCCTAACTTAAGCATTTTAAATTTGAATGAAAAAAAGCAGTAAGCCCAGTAGCAAAATAAATTTGAAAAAACTATTTTATACATTTACATCGTTTACTTATAGAAGGATATATATAAATATATATATATATATATATATATTATAATTTTAATATTTTCTTCTAACAATACAGCTACGTTCAAGAATTGAGAACATCGGAAATCCCAATGCAAACCAAAATTATATCTTCATGCATGTAGGACTTTTTAGCAATGTAGACCGCTTTCCGATAATATCGGCCATTGGTACAATAGTTGGTGATCACCAGTGGTTCGGGAGACCGAGATCTAATCTCATGTCGCCCTTGACAACGGTCAACCAATTTATTTTTTATATATTTGTTTAAAAGACAAAAAATTTAGTTGGTGCCTTGTAGGGTAGGCACGCTCCCGGCGAGCGCCCCGGGGCCTGTTCTGGACTTCGGTCCGGAGCGTGGCCCTGGAAAAGGAACAATGGCAGACTTGGGGCCTTTAATTAGGCACCTACTTTCGACTAGGCTACCTTCGGGTGGGCGAGCTGCATTTTTGTCTCCTTTGTCCCCCTTGTACGGCACTAGACCATGCGTCTAGTTTAAGCCGCAAACTGGCATACGTGCCCGGACCCACATTTGGGTTCGTGAAACTGCTTGCCTCATCAGGCTCACATTGCACTAAGTGAGCCGATGAGCAGCACAGACAAGCAGGGTTCGAGTCTCGGCTCGTTCCCGACCTTCCCCTCCCCTTTATCCCCACTTTAATCGGCCTTCGGGCTTTTGACCTTGTGTCAAGTCGTGTCTGGTGGGAGGCAGCGACAAATACTTGGTGCCTTGTAAGGTGCTGCCGCCAGGACTTGTTCAATATTGCTCGCAACATTCTTGTGTAATTGCCGTCTAGCTTCTTATATATAAATTTTTTCGCATCAGTGGTTCAGTCAATCATAGAATGATAAATACATTTTACTTGCATCCAAAAAATAAGTGTGTGTGTGTGTGTGTTCTTCTTTATAAATGAAAACCAGTTCTCGACTGTTGAATCTTTTACACTTAATAAATATTTTCAAGGACTTGATGCGGTGTAGTTGTAATCATTTCGGACAATTAAACAACAAACTTATCTCTTCAGATATTCAAGCTTATCAGATTGCAACAATGACGAGAAAGTAGAAGAATATGAAAACAAGAAAATTGAAACAGTAGCGGTAGAAAATGGTGAAAGATGATTTTTCGTGATTTCATCATTTTGCTAATTGCTTTTAAGGTGAAAAGCATAGAGATGACGAGAGTTGACACGAGATCTCTCTCTCCAATCAGATTATGTACAAGAATCTTGAATCTCATGTCGAGTCATACCAAAGACTCAAAAATGGTATTTGATGCTTACTTGATTTACACTAAACATTATAAGGTACGGGTCAATGGTAAGTAGAGCAATCAAGGAAAAAGAGTACCGCATTCCTTTCTACCTCGGTGTAGTAGCTATTAAAAACTGAGCCTTCGGGTCGCCCTCGACAACGGTCGACTAATTTAATTTTTATATATTTGTTTAAGACAAAAAATTTAGAAATAGTATTCATATATATATATATATGTGATAGATTGCGGTGAATCTGACGGTATGATAGAAATATGTTGAAAGTTGGATAAATCAGACACTTAAGTCAAATTTAGATGTGTGATATTTCGTTTGGCTTTATTTCATCTCGAACTTCTTCAGACAGAGACCGTTTTTTGAGTTTTTCTATCTAAGAGCATGTGAGGAGAAATGATAGGATGGTGGAGAGGGTATAGTAGTAGACTTGAAATCCCTCCCAGCTTCGCTGCTACAACTATACCCCCTCCACCATCTTACCATTTCCCCTCACATGCTTTCAAATAAAAAAAAAAATCAGAAAACGCTCTCAGTCTGAAGACGTTCGAAATGAAATAAAGTCGAATGAAATATCACACATCTAAATTTGAGTTAAGTATTTGATTTATCTTTCTGCATATTTCTATCATTCATTCATATATATATATATATATATATATATAAAGTAAAGTTGGCGACTGTAGTCGAGGGCGAACCGAAGGCTCCCTTTTCTATAGATACTACACCGAGTTGTAGGAGAGGGCGCAACTCCATCCCCTGGATTGCTCCACTTTACCCTTGATACGTACCTGTGTGCTGAGTGTTAAGTAAGGAGTTATCAAGTACCATTTTTTAAGTCTTTGGTATAACTCGACCTGGGATTGAACTCAAGTCTCCCGGGCCATTGGCGAACACTCTACCCACTACTGATTGGTCAATAATAATCATTTCATATTTCTTATTTTTTTGGTAATTACGTGAAAGTGACTAATTAAAAAGCAAACTGTGACTAATAACAACCAAATCGAAAAGTAAAATGCGAAACATTAAAACACTGTGTAATTTTTACCGTGGTAAGACATAAACATGGCGACTAGAGTTCAATTCTTGGGCTAGTTATGGTATATTTCACATAGCGCAAATTCTTTTTGGAAATGTATAAATTCAGTTCTTCTTCCTCCATTGATAGGTAAATTATAGGCTCTTTAGCCTTAGTTTGGCCACCGGTCTAGGAGAAGGAAAACTCAGAATTTAAACCTGTTAAACCGCGTTTAAAAATTAACGGAAGGTGTATGTGTGTATATATATACACATACACCTTCCGTACGGATAAATTGCGGCTCAAGGTTAATTTGAAAAAGCGGTTTAACAGGTTTAAATTTTGAGTTTTTCTTCTGGCGAAGGAATTTTTGGTTGCCGCACGCATAATGCAAAGCTCTTCGAAAAAATTGAGCACTTTGGTATCCGGTAGGTATAAAATGTAAACAAACGAACGGTGCTGCTGCTGTTGCTACTTAATCCCTTATAATTCCCTAGCTGACGTGGTGCGCTTGTTGGCCAAGCGGTTGATACTAAGTCTAACATAAAGTTGGGCGGGTTTCGATCCCAGCTACAAGCGTCGTACGTTTCTAGTCACATTGAAGAGTTGTGATACAACGAAACAGTCTGTCTGTAGATGACAATATATATATATATATATATATATATATATATATATATATATATATATATAGTGAGATACAAAGTGCTCAGTGCTTTTTTTAATTTCTTTCCAATCTGATGGTCGTGAGTAACGCATGAAACACTATGTAATTGGATAGGTCCAGTAGATTGTTATTTCAAATTATGTTTACGTCGCAGAAAAAGAAACATTTATGCGGTAATAAGCGTGTGCGTTTACGTACATAACAACATACATACATTGTTAACTTTTGCTTTTCTCTTATTATACCTAACTGTAAATAACTTTGGAGATATGTACGCATTTAAAGTTGAATCTAAACCTTCAAACGCCCGATTGACCATCGACAGTTCAGGTAAACTTCAACTGCAATTAGGGCGTCAAATATTTTTCTTGTGATCTTCCTGCTGTCTTGGGAAAAAAAAAGAGGAAAAAAAGATGTTTAACAATGATTTATTGTCTCGCTTGGGGATGAATATCTTGTAAAAAAGATAGGGCGTAAACACAAATAAGATAATTTTTTTTTTCCGCGAACACTACCACACGACTAATTCCTGACAATCTTTCACGCAATTCGAAGCGAGGTTTCGAATAGAATCAAAATGGCTGACATGAAGATGAAGACAACGTCGAAGAATGCATCCGGTTGATCTCTTATAAGTTGGGCGTGTTTCGCCAGACTACAAAACGTCGATCCGTTCCAATATAAAAACTCTGCTGTTCCCTCGAATGTCTTCTTTTTCGCACCGGAAGAGACACTGCGCCAAATTTGTCTCCAGAATGCTGAAAAGAAATGTTCTTTTTTTTTGTTTTGTTTTTTTAGATGTCTACTAGAAGTCTCTTTCCATAAATTGGTGTCACGGAAATTTCTTTGGCGGGAAACTTTTATCTGTTGTCATTTTTCATGGTGCGCAAAATCCAATAAGATTAAAGGTAACCTTGAACAAGGTTATCATTTATATAAAAGCTCTAATGGCAAACTCAGCTTTTCGTATCTATCAGTCAGATTTTTTTTCTATCTATATATCGAAAGCATCAATAAATGTGCCTGTTATATGTATGTGTCATTTTATATATATATATATATATATGTATGTGTGTGCCTTACATATATATAATGTATGTGTGTGTCTTTATAGTATTCTTTGGTCCAGTTAAACCGGAGTTGGGAGTAATTCCATCAGGACAAGAAATTATTCATGAGTGAATATTTAAATTTTCCTGGAAAAGAGCTCAATGTAACAATAATACAGAGCAATAAATTCTTTAAGAAAAACAACAAAATCGGTCACATTACTCTTAAACAGTGTAACTGATTAATGGTTTCTAAATAGTTTTGAAATTTTAGAATATTTTAAATAAATTAAATATTTGTTTTAGTTTAATATATCTATTACTGTATCATTACGTAAGGTTATTAATTGAAGTTTAAATCTAATTCAATATAAAATCTGTAATTTAGGTCAAAATGTAATTAAAAATTAAAAGATTTTTAAAAAATAAATTTACTACATTTCTAACCGAAATTAAAATTTAAAACGGAAGTGGGCTTTATGAGGAGATAACGCTTCACCCCTCTTCTATCCCCTCCCACTTTTCTGTGTCTATTCTAGTTTTTTTTATCAAAAAGATCTGAAGAAGCCCTGTTAATTTTTTTTCGTGTTTTTGGAAATTGCAAAAATGCGTAACTGGATGGAAAAAAATTTATAATCCTATGTGACCGGTTTTGTTGTTTTTCTTAAAGTTTATATATATATATATATATGTGTGTGTGTGTGTGTCCCGGCATGTCTTATATATATAGGTCTATTCATATTTTTATTTGTCTTTGTATTGTAAATGCATCTGTAATTGCACCACCGTTTCTTTCTTTCTTTTATTCCATGTAAATCCTCTATATATGCAACAGTATGTTCATATCTATCGATAATATATATACATATACATATATATATATATATATATATATATATATATATATATTTCACCGGGCCATTGGCCTAATGGGTAGAGTGTTCACCAATGGTCCGAGAGACCGAGGATCAATTCCAGGTCGAGTCATACCAAAAATTCAAAAAATGGTACTTGATGCCACCTTGCTAAGCACTCAGCGCTATAAGGTGAGGATCAAGGGTAAAGTGGAGAAATCCTGGGAATGGAGTAGCACCCTCCCCTACATCTGGGTGTAGTAGCTATTGAAAAGGGAGCTTTCGGGTCACCCTCGACTAAGGTCACCAACTTTACTTTATATATATATATATATATATATATATATATATATATCCTTGAAGCTTGAAACTTCTTTATGAGATTGTTAAAAGCTGATTCTAACATTGTAAGTATTTTCCAATTTTGTGGGCCAACACTTAGGCGATTTCCGATTTATCAACGCTTTTAAAAAATTGTTTATTCTTATCTTTTAAATCCCATAAATTATTTACAAGGAATTATTAGTTTCTAAAAACTTCATAATTGCTTCAAATACTTGAAACCATGTAATTTTTTTACACATTTTTATATTATATAGCAAATACTTTCGGCCGTAAACTAGTAGACAAGTTCCCCTTCTTGGGAAGTAGTGTCTCATCAACCGAGACTAGCAAAGACAGGGACAGCTATCAATAGGCTATCGGTCATATGGAAGTCAGACCTGACCGATAAAATGAAATGCAGTTTCTTCCAAGCAGCGGTCGTGTCGATACTGCTATATGGAGGCACTATATGGACGCTAACTAAACGGCTGGAGAAAAAGCTTGACGGCAACTATACAAGAATGTTATGAGCAATATTCAACGAGTCCTGGAGGCAACACCCCACAAAGCAGCAGCTATACGGCCACCTACCATCCATCACGAAAACTATGAAAATTAAACGAACCAGACATGCAGGATACTGCTGGAGAAGTAGGGACGAGCTCATAAGTGATGTACTCCAGTGGACCCCTTCACATGGCCGAGCAAAGGCAGGGCGACTAGCTCAAACCTACACACAGCAGCTCTGTGTAGATACGGGGTGTCGCTCTGAAGACCTGTCAGAAGCGATGAACAATAGGTAGGGGTGGAGAGACAGGGTCAGGGATATCCGTGCTGATGACACGACAAGATTACGATGATATACATATATATATATATATAATTCTCCTTGTTTAGAAAAATCTGACTTTGGCATTGGATAAACCAACTTGAGTTGACATGCCATAAACTCAACTTGCTAGATTTGGTGATTTTTATCAAAAGAGTTGGCCATAAGAAAATGTGTTTATAGTTATATTATTTCAAGGAAATTACAGGCACGGATATCCCTGACCCTCTCTCGCCACTTCTTCCTATTGTTGATCGCCTCTGGCAGGTCTTCAAGGTTACCCTCACATAGCTGCTGGGTGTATGTTTTAGCTGGTCGTCCTGCTTTTGAAGGCCTTATGTGGGGGGTTTATAGGAGTATATCACTTCTGCTTCTCCAACAGTGTCCTGCATGTCTGGTTCGTCTAACTTGGATAGTTTTCGTGATGGGAGGCAGGTGGCCGTATAGTTGGTGCCTTGTGGGGTGTTGCCGCCAGGACTTGTTCAATATTGCTCGCAACATTCTTGTGTAATTGCCGTCTAGCTTCTTATATATAAATTTTTCGCATCAGTGGTTCAGTCAATCATAGAATGATAAATACATTTTACTTGCATCCAAACAATAAGTGTGTGTGTGTGTGTGTGTGTGTTCTTCTTTATAAATGAAAACCAGTTCTCGACTGTTGAATCTTTTACACTTAATAAATATTTTCAACGGCTTGATGTGGTGTAGTTGTAATCATTTCGGACAATTAAACAACAAACTTAACTCTTCGGATATTCAAGCTTATCAGATTGCAACAATGACGAGAAAGTAGAAGAATATGAAAACAAGAAAATTGAAACAGTAGCAGTAGAAAATGGTGAAAGATGATGTTTCATGATTTCATCGTTTTGCTAATTGCTTTTAAGGTGAAAAGCAGAGAGATGACGAGAGTTGACACGAGATCTCTCTCCAATCAGATTATGCAGAAGAATCTTGAAATTACAAGGTGTGAGTGAACACATCTCAAACACGACTCGTACACTTCAAAGACGTGACATAATTGCACCTTTTACAGACATCAAGTTCTCACCTGTGCTTCCTTTTCATAATACATCCGTGCCAGCCTCTAACTGGTTTTATGATATACTCCATTAGCAGTAGTCTAATCACGACCACCAGTCATCTTCCTCATCCTAATTGTCATTTAAATAATTATTAATCTTATTAAAATATTACCTGAACAGTGGAAGTAGGAAATAGAATCTGCGGCCCGAGCTCAATTTCTATTTAAGGCTGGTGCGTTTCTCTTTGTACTAACAAAGAAAGGTGCGAATATCATCAGTTTTTCTTCGGCTTATATATATATTGGATTTCAGATCCAAATTTTGGTCTCGTCTTAAAAAGAATACAAGAAAAAATACAGGAAATAAAGAAGAAGAGTTTAGATTTTAGAGCTTCACTTTTGGGGTGGGGCACGTTGGGTAATGAAGGAAAACTGAATTCAAACCAACTTGAAAATTCACATTGACATACCCTTCACGTGCAGCGGAGTTTTCGCAATGCCCATAAAAATTAACGAAATTATTTACGACTGAATCCTCAATTTTGTTGAGAATCTGTTTGTTCGTCGTCAGTTTCGCAGTTCTGCCAAGATCTTGTTCCTTCGTTTCGTCAAGCGAGAAGAGGGACTTGTCTGCTTAGAAAATCAGCAAAATACTTTACGTAGGTTCGAACTGGTAGTTAAAGGCGGCCATTAAATAACAAAAGGAATGAAATTTGTTTTTTTTCCCAGACTGGCAAATCTGAAACGAAATCACCTTATCAGTATTAAGTCAAATATCAATCAGAACTGCTGAGAGCCAGGGGTTCACTTTCGTCACATTTTTCTTAATTTTGTGAAGTCAGTTCTTGACCAGAACGGGGTTTATTTTCCTCGGTTTTCCAACCATCTTGAAGAGCTTTGTACTAACTAAAAACCTGTTTCAGTGATAGAATGTGGTGTCTCGAAGCCTGACCTTATGTTCAGTTTTTGCGACACTCTTGATTGAATTAACATGTATTAATCCAAGATTACCAAATTTAGATGTTAATTTAGAGCACTGAATTTATTGAGCATGTTCGACGTTAACATTGATCAGTTAATAGCCAATCAGGATTTCCATTCCAATAAAAGTCTATTTAGATTGAACTCGGAGGTAGGTTTTTTTACATGCAAAGCTAAAAGATGTGTGTTTATCTGTGTGTCCATAGATATTTATGTTTTGTGTGCATATATATATATATATATATATATATGCATGTCTGTATATATGTAGATGTACATGTGTGTACGGATATAAATGTATATATGTATAGGTATAATCATATGTACGTACGTATGTGGGTGTATATATATATATATATATATATATATATACATGTGTGTATATATATATATATATATATATATATATATATATTGTGTGTGTTTGTGTGTATATATATGTGTGAAAGTGTGTGTATTTATGTATATATATGAGAGTGTGTGTGTGTATATGTATTCGATTGTTTGTATATATGTGAGTCCGTATTTGAATGTGTGTCTTTATGTGAGTAAATATATATATATAATGTGAGTGTGTGTATATATATATATATGTGTGTGTGTGTATGCATGCATGTTTATATATATAAGTGTGTGTACGTATATACTCGTGTGTGTGTATATATATATATATATATGTGTGTATATATATATATATATGTGTGTGTGTGTGTATGTGAAGATACGTGCTTGATAGGTTTTTTTTTCATTGTGACATTGAATTTTTGGGATGTGTACAAATTGAACGAACTTGTAAGCTCACAGCTAATTTGGTGAGAAATTTGTCTGCACGTTCGAGTGTTTTCTTGCATGTTGTTACATAATTTTTAGCGTGATAAAGTGTTATCTCCCAGATAGTAAGCCAACAATCATTTTAAGATATATGATATTGTTGAACAAGATGGAATGGATCTGCACCGTATTCTTCATCGTGTTGCTTCTTTCCGGAGCTGGTGAAATATCACTAAATGTCGATATTGTTGTTAAGTATATTCGCTTATTTTCATATTAATGGCTCATTAAACACAGTGTACAGTATAAAGTTATTTCGAAGAATGTCTATGGGGTCATGTTTTTGTATTATTTATTTCGATAAATAACATTTATCTCTAGAGCACAGTATGTAGTAAGCAGTCAACAAGATTACTTTAAACAAGTTAGAACTGTAAAGTGTGAATATGAGACAATGAGATTTGTTTTCGTAGAAAAATAATAAAACTACAGAAAGATACCGCTGAGAATGTCAGAGGAGACGTTTTGAAGCAGATTGAGAGGTTACTTTACCGTCAGACGCATCCGATCGTACAATGTTTAGCGAAAAAAGCTAATAAAGCCTTATTATACTTATCTTTTGGATAGTTTTCGTGATGGGAGGCAGGTGGCCGTATAGTTGGTGCCTTGTGGTGTGTTGCTGCCAAGACTTGTTCAATATTGCTCGCAACATTCTTGTGTAATTGCCGTCTAGCTTCTTCTCCAGCCGTTTAGTTAGCGTCCAAGTAGTGCATCCATACAGCAGTACCGATACGACCGCTGCCTGGAAGAAGCTGCGTTTCATTTTATCGGTCAGGTCTGATTTCCATATTATCGATAGCCTATCGATAGCTGTCCATGAACAATATTGAACAAGTCTTAGCGGCAATACCCCACAAGGCACCAACTATACGGCCACCTGCCTCCCATCACGAAAACTATCCAAGTTAGACGAACCAGACATGTAGGTCACTGCTGGAGAAGCAGGGATGATCTCATAAGTTATGTACTCATATGGACCCCACATATAGCCGAGCAAAAGCGGGACGACCGGATCGAACATACATACAGCAGCTATGTGAGGATACGGGATGTAGCCCTGAAGACCTGCCAGAGACGATGAACGATAGGGAGAAGTGGCGAGAGAGGGTCAGAGATATCTGTGCAAGCGGCACGACAATTATCTCTGAATCTAACTGGGTGCCTGCCCCGAAGTCAGAGGTTTCTGCCAAACTAACCCTAGCTTATGTTTGACTTTATGTCTTGTCAACTCAGGTATTCACTGGAGATGTAATTATTTTCCTGGACCAGTTAGCTAGGCTGTAGAATACATCAACTGAATCTCTGCAGAGGGGTAAGACTTCCCCAAATGAGTGTCCTCGATATGACATTAAACAATCTAATGGTGAGGCTTCAGTAATGCTGGAACTTTGGGGAATGCAGAGTACCCCTTCATTGACATCGCTCCCAGGTCCACTGTGGTTCGGAGTAGTAGTACCTGATAGGGCCCTATCTATCGGCCAAACAGAACTAAACTGTGTACTTATGCGAGACTGAATTGTGGAAATTTCTTTCGGAGATTGATGACCTGAAAAGGGTTGATACGCACTAAAAAAAACCAACCAACCAACCAACAAACAAACATTCTTTTTCGCTGAATGGTGGTGTCAATTAACGATTCGTATTTATTGAGAATGATCATATGTTGAAAACATCGTTTCAAGTATTTGGATCAAATATTAATAATTTGCATGCAGCTGAGTTTTCAAATATGCATTTGTCAAAATCATCCACTAAAAGCAGGATGCGACAAAAGGACATTTCTTAAGTGGAGTATCACTGTTTTGGATCCAGTTTTCTTAAGCCTTGTAGCCTGGGGCTGTCGAATACACCGACAGCATCTCTGCATAGAGGTAACACCTCCCATAACGAATGTTCTGGATATGACATTGAACAATCTGATGATGAAATTCCGGTAATGCTGGAGCTTTGAGGAATGCAGTGTACCCCTTCATTGCCATCGCTCCCAGGTCATCTCTGTCTCGGAGTTGTTGCACCTATAAGGGTCCTATTTTTGGGTCAAATAGAACTGTTAGTCATTTAAACTGAGTACAAACGAATGACATGCTAAATTGAATTGCTTTGTGTAGAACTGTTTGATTATTTATCTGAGCGCAAACAAATATCTGATGTTTAATTGAATTGTTAAAGATACATAGCAATACTTGGAACCAATTAACTGTGTGCAAACAAATATCTGATGGTTAGTTGAATTGTGAGTGATATATAGCAGAACCGTTACCACCAGATATTGTTTAATATCCAACTCAGGAGAAGCCTTTGTTTGTGGTTGTTGTGGGTCTTACCCACGACTGTGAATGTTATCAACATATTCTGAACCCCACAGGCGGGACGTACTTAATTCTTTACTGCTGAGCCGTGAGCTTGATCCTCACTACGTGCCACATACATCAATAAATTCCGTTGGCCCAGTCGGCTGGATCTGAAGAATATATGTCCATTGATGTGCCTGTATAGGATATTAAACTATCGGATGACGAGGCTCCAGTCCTGGAGATTTGGAGATCGTGCTCTCAGGTCAACTCTGACCCGGGATAGTTTTCCCTGAGAGTGTCATCTTGGGTCAAATTGAAATTTTTACTCAGTATAATGAAAACCATTTAATTGTATACTTAAAAATGAGCTCATGCTCGTTTAATTTTTTCTTTCAAACCATTTGTTTACAGGATGCATGATTCATTCAAGATGGTCCAAAAGCAGTCTGAAGCATTCAATACGTTTCTGTGGCATTTTTTTAGAACAGAATTTTATAGCATATCATTCTTCTAAAGTGTCAGATTGCATTTTTGAAATTCACCAGCAGTGACAATCAGGCTTTAGTAGGGTGTATTCCAATTGCTGCTGTAGCTGTTCAGTTGAATCTGAAATCATAAAAATTGGCCAGTCATCTCATAAGATGTATAGCAATAACAGTGAATTTTCAAGAGTCTACGACTATTTTAAATGCCTATACAAAAAGTCTGGAAACCTATTGAAGGTATATATATATATATATATATATATAGAAGTCCCTCTTTTAAACAGATTTGATGAAATGATAAAGATATATAATTTTATTTGGATCCTTTTCAACTTCCTGAGAAGTGTTTTAATTGCGGGTTGGAGTTGGTAGATAAAATAACCAAATTTTTCCTTGGCGCTTTTAGGCCTTTCATACGCGGGGGTTGACTAATGTAAAGAAAAGTTTTGAAATTGTTTAAATGTTTTTAATACTTGGAAATGTAAACATAATACTGGATTAAACTGAGATTGTACAAAGAAGGCTAACATTGATAAAGATTGAACTCTAAGTATGACATTTTAACCGGCCCATTAATCTAGTCGATAGTATAAGCCAATGGCCCAGGAGACTGGGGTTCATTCCTAGGTCGAGTCATACCAAAGATTCAAAAATGGAAATTGATTCGACTTTAAAATGGAACAATCAAGGGAAAGGAGTCGAGCCCTTCCTGACACCTAATTTTAGTAACTAATGAAAAGGGGGCCTTGGGGTTACCCTTGACTCTGGTCGGTCAACTTTGCTTTATATATATATATATATATATATAGGATTTGGCCTGAAATAACCCACAAGAGTTAGTATGCCATAGAACCCATTCAAATCGGAGCTAAGATTTTCTTGGAGCATTTCGTCCTCGTGTTACAGTTCGAAAGCTTGTCTTTCAGATTGTTTTATATTAAGTTCTATCCTCGCTTGAATTCTCTTACTTGTACACTTGGGCCAAAGCTAACCATGCTTATTAAATGTTATTAATTTTAATATCTGAAGCTTCCTCCCATAATAATGGTTAGCAAGTCCAGATCAATTTCTCCTGTTTTCTCATTGCAGCGTTGGGCCAAGTCTAAGCAATGCTTAGGTTTTAAAGTTTATCACAGAACAAGCTACATTTATGGCCTTGTGCCAGACTACGTCGCTATTTGCATTGCATGGTTTTGGTTTGGTTTGGTTTGGTTTGATTTGATTTGATCTAATGGCATATCAGCTGTTGTTGGTTATTTAATGCTAAATCTATTTTTATACGTATTAACAGTTCAATTTCAAACAATTCAGTTTATCATAAGTGCGCAGTTTCAATGTTAGAAATAGTTCTATATGTGCAGTTTTTTTTTTACTCACTGTTAACTGTAAAAAAAAGATAATTTCAAACAATTCAGTTAAACCTAATTACACATTTTAATTGTATTTGACCCATTGATACTATTTACCAACCCCTCCGCTCGGACAGGATATGACACAAGGTCAATTTTTAAGCGGAGTTTAGCAGGTTTGAATTCAGATTTTTCCTTCTCCTAGGCTAGTTGCCTCACCAAGGCTGAAGAACCTAGTCTGTCCTACAGACTATTTGACCCATTGATAGGACCCTATCAGGAACTACAAATGGGAGCGACGGCAATGAAGGGGTACTCTGCATTCTCCAAAACTCCAGTATCACCATCAGATTGTTTGTTTAATATCGTATCTAAGACACTAGTTGTGGTGGTGGGGATGCTTTCACCTCTGCCGAGATGCATTTGGCGTATTCTACAGCCCCAATGCACTGTGTGGTGTAATTGTTAGCTAGGTCAACAGACAGTTTTTAATGGAGTTCAATTCTCTGTGGGACTCTTCATTCATTTGACCTTGAGCCACAACTAAACAAACGACTCATTCAACATTAGTTTTAACTTAAAATGTAGCCTTAGATATTATTCTTAACCCAAAGTCTTACCACTGAACCAAAGCCGACACAATATATGCAATCATAAGTTGCCTTTATAAAGTAGTTTTAGTACACAATCAATAATTCCAAAAAAGGCCAGTCATAAATCATGGATTACAGCGACAACGCGGCCATATTAAATATGGCGAAAATCACTGTTTTTAGGTTCTGCATAACACATTTGATTTTCTTATCACGACTCGATATTTTTTCTTACTTTTTTCTTTATATTCTATTCATTTATTTTGATTTTCCTATTTTATACATTTCCACTAAAGAACCGGATTAGATTTTATTAATTTCATCCATCGTCTAACGCGAAAAAAAAATGTATTAGAATAAAAGTGACAAGGGTAAAAACAGAGGTTGGATTGGGTTCGGCTACAGTTGAACGGGCCGAGATATAGTGTAAAGCCGGCTTCAAAACGACGCTGGCGCCCATCCAATATGTCTGCCACATCGTAGAAGGTATCGGCTACGCTAATGACAGCCATCAAAACGTTAGAAGAAGTAAAAAATTGATAAATACAAAATAAAACAAAACACTAAAGTTACAAAGACCGCACTTAACACTGTTATGTATATAGATATGAAATAAAGGGTGAAATAATAAACAAAGAAATAATGTAGATGAAATAGACTTTCTATGTTCTTCAGAGTGGATTAATGTCAACCAGAGCAAATGATCGAATAACACAGAATGACATTGACCGCACACACGTGTATTACAAAACATACACAGGAACACAAACGCGTACACACTTAGACTTTTAAAATAAACACGCTAAAAGGATAAACGTAACCCCACACACACACACACACACACACATTATTTCACATGTACGTATAAATACATCAGTGGGTGTTTATGAGACGTGTATGAGCATAAAACTAAATATGCAATACGCACAGATGCACGGGTGTTTGTCTCTGTGAGACTGTGTACTGCGATGTGTATGCCCGTTGGTTTGCAATAATAATATTATTGTAATGATATATTTATGCTATAATATATGAGCATCTGTCCACAGTGGTAGGGTAAATGGCATATTACTTGGCTTGGAAATAAATAGATAATATATATGTATATAAGTAAAGTAAAGTTAGCGACCATAGTCGAGGGTGACCCGAAGTCTCCCTTTTCGATAGCTACTACACCAAGGTGTAGGGGAGGGCGCTACTCCATTCCCAGGATTGCTCCACTTTACCCTTGAACCGTACCTTATAATGCTGAGTGTTAAGCAAGGTGGTATCAAGTTCCATTTTTAAAGTCTTTGGTATGACTCGACCTGGGATTGAACCCAGGTCTCCCGGGCCATTGGCGAACACTCTAACCGCAGATGCATGTTGTGTAAAATCTTTTAACTATAATTTCTTTTTGTATATTAAAAATCATTTTAGAATTTATACGCATCTTATCGTTTTAATTTGGGGTTTTTTTTTTCGTTCTTTTTTTTTTTCATTAATTAATATGTTAGGGATTTGAAAAAAAGAAAATTCAAATAATGATTCGGTCAGACATCATTTAGATTTTTAAAAAAATCAACTTTAATCTTAAAGATTTCAAAATGTTAGATTATATATTTGATATAAAAAAGAGTGAAAAAGTGTTGAATCTCGTATCATTTCAAACCACAACACTAGCCAAAAAAGACCTGTATTTCAGCCAAGTCGTTTAGGACTGTAGTATACACCGACTGCATTTCGACAGAAGGGTAAGACCCCATCTCCAATGAGTGTCCTGTTTATGACAGTAGACAATCTGATGCCGAGATTCCAGCTTGTGAGATTGGGAAAATCAAGAGAACCATTTCACTGCCATTGCTCCCAGGTCCATTCTGACGTGGAGTGGTAGCACCTGAAAGAGTACTATGTATAAATTGTGACTGTTATATTGCAACAAATGAAAAAAATGTGTGCAAAAACGAGCTCTGGTTCATTGAAGAATGTTAACAACAAAAGTTGTTTACAAATCATCTATACATTTAATATTTACGTATAAAGAGGATTTGGCATTAAATAACCTACAATGGTTGATATGCCATAAAACCCAATCCAACCAAACTATATATCTAAGATATACGTATAAAGAGGATTTAGCATTAAATAACCTACGATGGTTGATATGCCATAAAACCCAACCCAACCAAACCAAATCATATATATTTAATATATATGAATAAAGAGGATTTGGCATTAAATAACCTACAATGGTTGATATGCCTTAAAACACAACCAAACCATATATATATTTAATATATATGTATAAAGAGGATTTGGCATTAAATAACCTACAATGATTGACATGCCATAAAAGCCAACCAAACCAAATCCTATATATTTAATATATATGTTAAAGAGGATTTGGCATTATATAACTGACTACAGTTGATATGCCCTCAAAGCCAATCAAACCAGATCATATATATTTAATACATATGTATAAAGAGGATTTGGCATTAAATAATCTACAATGGTTGATATGCCATAAAACCCAACCTAACTAAACCAAATCAAGGCCTGTATTTTTTAATTTGTCTCCTTATTTAATCAGATTGGTGCTGAAAAGATATAAAACCACTTATTTGGCTTTATTATTTATACGTATATATAAAAGATTGTTGAATCAGACAGATAAATAAAACAAGCAAAAAGACATTGATAAAAGAACACGGATGTGTCATGGAATCCTTAAGATTGTTATGAACAGATTATATGAACATGTACGGTAACGATAAATAAACTGAGGTGCAATAATCTTTTTTAAGAAATTGAGTGAAGTTTTTAAAATAAATCTCCACCAACGGAAAAATGTTAAAAAAAACATTTATCTTTGCGTTTCATTAAAAAAATCATACACCCTGATAATGGCTTAAAATTCGAAATGTTGAACGATGCCAAATAATTCAAACCATAAATAAGATCATCCTGTAATGATCTTTTTTTAATTGTATATATATGTATATATAATTGTCATACTGTCGGTTTGATTTACAGTTTTCCCATATATTTATATACACTTGTTATGCAAAGCTCTTCAAACGAATTGAACACCCTGGTATCCGATAGCGCAAAATGTAAATAAACGAAAGCTAATATATATGCGTTATAATTCCTAACCTTGACGTATGTCACCGAAAAAGTTGGGTTGTTAGATACCATACCTTGCGTAAAGTTAGACGGGTTTCGATCCCAGCTCGAAGCATCCTGCATTTCTTGCCACCCTGAAGAGTTGAGATACAACGAAACAGTCTGTCTGTGTATGACAATATATATGTGTGCATAAATATATATATATATATATATACATATATGGAAGAAAATAATGGATAGTAATCCGACAATTTGTGAAGAAAAATTGACAATAAAGAATCCAAATAGAAAGTAGGGATTTATAGAGAAACAAAGTCAGTCGACACTATAGCGTTTCGGTTCTGCTGAACCATCATCAGGGTTGTGAGGGGTTTTATTAGTGATGTTAAGTGTAGATGGATGTATAAAAAGTGTAAAAATACATAAAAATTTGGAAAAGTTGTACAACAAGAAAAGTTGGCTGTTTATGACAAGAAAAATTGGCCGTTTGATCAATGAATCAGCGTTCGTTTCTTTAAAATACGTCACCTGATATTAGAAACATTGTGCAGAATCCACTTTCCGTTAGTTCATCACGAGATTTCGAATCATTCCTCGTTTTGCCTTAGGATGTAATCCTATTTAGACAATTCGAAAATGATGTTCCGCATTAATTCAGTCAATAAAAAAAACAACTTACGATTGAACTGGGAATTAATTTATTTTCAAAGTGTATTTTTAGTCCCTTGTTCTATTCCCAATGGTATTCATAAGGTGGTATTTCTACTGGATCACGGCAGGGCTGATGTTGGTCTTACCTCAACCCACTGAATCTATGATAGATAGTATTCATAGAAAAATATCAAATCTACCCTTCGGTAGCCTTCTTCCTCTGTTGTCATCCTTCTTCCTCTATCGTACGCTCGGGGCAGAGGTTGCAACGAAAGTAATGAGAATTTTAATCGTGTACACATTGATAGATGTTAATCAAGGAATGGCGAGCCTATTCGGGACCGTAGAATACACCGACTGCCTCTCTGCAGAGAGGTAAGACTCCCTCATTGAGTGTCCTGGATATGCCATTAAACAATCTAGTGGTCAGGCTCCAGTAATGCTGGAGCTTTGGAGAATGCGGAGTAACCCTTTATTGCTATCAATCCCAGATCCACTCTGGCCTCGAATATTAGCACCTGATAAGGTCCTGTCTGTGGGTCAAATCAAACGAAACTGTGTGTTTCTACTAAAATGAATTGCTTGAAATAGTACCGTTTTTACACTTAGCTGTATGTAAACAAAAAACTATACTTATGCTAAATTGAATTGTTTGAAATAGAACTGTTTATATGTATCAAATGGATTTGGCATTATATAACCTGTATTGGTTGATATGCCATAAAAGCAAACCAAACTATAAGTTTTTATCGATATTACTTGATTCGGAAAATTAGTTGACCCGAAAAGGGTTGATATACTGTAAAACAATCAACCAACTCTCTGCTGAAGAGAAAGATACCTCCCCAACTAAATCATCTCATGGTGAGGCTCCAATTCCGAAGCTTTGGAAAATGTGAAGTACCCCTTGACTGCCATTACTCCAAGGTTCACTCTGTCCCGTTAGTCACAACAACGTGTCAAATAGGACTATTTCACTGTGTGCAAACAAATACTTTGAATTACTTAACTGTGTGCCTGTTTAGAAAGGATAAATCATATTTGCATGTATCTATAAACAAGATTTTTGCGGAGGTGCCCGTGGTGTAATGTAATGGTTATCGTCGTTAGAAATGGACACGGCGACACGAGTTCAAATCCTGAACGAGACTGATCGCATTTCACATAGCACTAATACCCTTGGGAAAGGTATGAATCCAATTAAACTTCGCTTAAAAATTGACCTTGTGTCATATCCTGCCCGAGCGGTGGGGTTGGTAAATATGAATAAACAAGATTTTACATGAAATAATTGATTAGTTTGATTGTCATGAAACAGGACCAAACAAAGCCAAAGAATTCTCAGCTAGTATACAATTGGCGCTATCATTCTTCCTTATGTTCATGAATAAAGTGAACAAAAAAGCAGTTAACTTGTGAACAAAAACATTACTCTTTGATCCTCGAAATAAAACGCTTTTATCTTCCTCGGGCCATCTGGTGGTACCACGCTCTGCAAAGCAATAGAATCTACTCTGTCTGTCTGCCTGTCTTCTTAGCCGCCCTTTAGCAGGGCCAGATGAATTCCCAGCCTAAGATCATCGCTCTTGGGTGGTCCTCAGCTGAGCAGGAAATGTTAAGACACTTACCGATTTTGTATCCTAATATTCAGTTTATCGTCTTGCGTTTCTCAACGTTTAAAACACAAGATAAAAAGGAAAAGAAAGAAAAGTGGATATCTTAACGAAATTTGGAAGGGTAAATCAAATTAGGGAAGTTTTCTAAGCAAAAATGAGACTGAGTTGGTTGTTATACTATGTAAGTAATTCAGGGAAAGGACAGTCGATGACATGCTGAAATTGGAGTTAAAGGGAAATAATAATAATAATAATAATAATAATAATAATAATAATAAAATAATACGAGGAACAAAAGGGTGACAAATAAAGTATCAAATTGGAAGAGAACGAAAGAAAAAGCCATAGAGAGCATATTAAGATGAAAAAGAAATTGGAAATCAGTGGTGGGGAGAATGAGAAACGCAATATGGAAAGGGAGAATGAGAAACGCAATATGGAAAGAGAAAAAAAGAAAGGGAAATAGGGAAAGAGAAAAAGGAAAGAAAGAAGTAGTAATTTACTTCGTTTGGTTTGATTTGGTTTCATTTGTTTAATGGCATATCAACCTTTGTAGGTTTTTTAATGCCAAAGCTATTCACCTAGAAGAACATTAGCGGTACTATTTAACCCCTAACTGGGAGAATAGGGGTTCATACCTTTCCCCAAGGGTATTAGTTTGGTTTGGTGTGGTTTCTTTATTTAATGGCATATCAACCTTTATAGGTTATTTAATGCCAGAACCATTCTTCTAGAAGAACAGTAGTGGTACTATTTAACTCACAGCTGGTAGGATAAGGGGGTTCATATCTTTCCCAAGGGTATTGGCCCGAAAGTGAACGTAATAGCGAACTCGCTTACTACGATTCCGCAGTCCATCGCTTTAACCATTACAACACGAGGACCCCCCCCTTTTTCAATATTTTTGGAGTAGTTATTTAATTATAGATTTTTAATCAACTGTGACATTTAATGTCAGCATGTCATGTCATGCAATGATCAGTAAGCTAGACAATCAAATTCCTTATTAAGGAGTTTGATTCACACTGGGTGCTTCATACTTCTAGTCTTGTCAGGGAAGATCAACTATAAAATTAATGAAGTTTAAGTTTTATCGTCCCTAACCCCAGAGCGACCTCAGATATTATTTTAGGCTACATGACTTAAAATGTTGGGTCTCGTGTATGGGAAAGAATGTTCAGAAAATAATATTAATTTGTTTGTTATTTAATGTCATCAACCTTATTGGGTTATTTAATGCCAAACACATCTTTTCAAAAGAAGAGTAGTGGTACTATTTAACCCATAAATAAGAGGATAACTGGGGTTCATACATTTCCCAAGGGGATTTGTCTGAAAGTGAACGTAATAGCGCGACTGGAATTCAAACTAGTGTACAATGATGCTGCAGTCCAGCAGTTTAAACATTACACCACTGGGACATCCAAAAATAATGTTAATACAATTCAATATGAAATAAGAATTGGAATAAAAACCCAGATTATTAAAAGATGCAAAACTTCCTGTTTAAGTATAAAATTGTCCAGCATGGATTTAAAAACCAAATGAATCGTAGTTGATATGGTGGAATTCATAAATTTGGCACAAAGACGGCAGTAAGCGAGGGAAAGAGAAGCTGGTCATCACTATCTTTCTTTAACTTAACTAGTTCCATTTGCTGACCCAAAACGTACTGTAGTATTCCTTTCACTGCAAAGACACAATAATTCTGAAAATATTTCCCTCTATAGTCACCAGAACAAATCAGTTACTCCATAAGTGTCTGATCTAATCCCATATTTTGCATGAAGGTGAAAATAATATTAATTTGTTTGTTTGTTATTTAATGTCATCAACCTTATTGGGTTATTTAATGCCAAATCTATCTTTTCAAAAGAAGAGTAATGGTACTGTTTAACCCATAAATAAGAGGATAACAGGGGTTCATAACTTTCCCAAGGGGATTTGTCTGCAAGTGAATGTAATAGCGCGACTGGAGTTCGAACTCGCTAAATACGATTCCGCAGTCCATCTCTTTAAAAGGTTTACTTGATATTTTGATATGGTACGAGGCCGAGTGAATGGAGCACCCAATAAAACTCGAACTCACTCGTGAAGGTTTGCTAGTCGAGCCTGCTAATCATTGCACCACACGAGGCGCCTAAAAGGAAAAAAAAATATGGAAAAAGGGAGAGAGAGAAAAAATCAAAGCATGGAAAAAGGAAAAAAGGAAGATATAGAAAGAGAAGAATATGAAATAATACAAAGAAAGGGTGGTGGAAAAAATAGGAAGACAGAAAGAAAACATAAGCCAAAGAGAAAAAAAAAAAACCCAGGATAGAAACCATTGAAAAAAGAGGAAAAGGAAGTCAATGACACAAAGAAAGAAAGCGAAAAAGGGGTTAAAGAAAGGATGGTAAGAGAAAGAGTGGAATGGGAAGACAGAGGGCGAAGAAAAAGAAGAAGAAAAGCGTGTGGAGGAATAAAAAGGGAAATTCTCAAACTTAAAGAGAGCTGATGTAGTCTAATGGTGATCAGGCTAGACGAGCAAACCATCACAAGTGAGTTCGATTCTCACTGAAACTGAACCAAACCAAATCATGTTTTTAATAGATATCTATAAAGAGGATTTGGTATTAAATAACCTACAAGGGTTGATATGCCATAAAACCAAACGAAACCAAATCATATGTATTTGATAGATATGTATGAAGAGGATTTGGTATTAAATAACCTACGAGGGTTGATATGCCATAAAACCCGACCAAACCAAATCATATGTTTTTGATAGATATCTATAAAGAGGATTTGGTATTAAATAACCTACAAGGGTTGATATGCCATAAAACCCAACCAAACCAAATCATATGTTTTTGATAGATATGTATAAAGAGGATTTGGTATTAAATAACCTACAAGGGTTGATATGCCATAAAATCAAACGAAACCAAATCATATGTTTTTGGTAGATATGTATGAAGAGGATTTGGTATTAAATAACCTACAAGGGTTGATATGCCATAAAACCCAACGAAACCAAATCATATGTATTTGATAGATATGTATGAAGAGGATTTGGTATTAAATAACCTACAAGGGTTGATATGCCATAAAATCAAACGAAACCAAATCATATGTATTTGATAGATATGTATGAAGAGGATTTGGTATTAAATAACCTACGAGGGTTGATATGCCATAAAACCCAACCAAACCAAATCATATGTTTTTGGTAGATATGTATAAAGGGGATTTGGTTTTAAATAACCTACAAGGGTTGATATGCTATAAGACCCAACCAAACGAAATTCTATATATCTAATCTGTATGTAAAAACAAGATTCAGCATTAAATAACCTATAAGGGTTGATATGCCATGAAACTGAACCAAACGATCTGTTCTCTTTACCAGCTATAAGTAAAGAGTGTGGTAGACTTTTTTTTAGTCTTGGTAGAGCACTAGTTTACGAGAATAACAGTTCTGTATTCAAAGCCAGCTTGGGTCCGCTTAAAAATCGACTTAGTGTCGCATCCAGCTCGTAGTGGAGGGGTTGGGTAAATATACAGTTACGTCAAGACATTATAGTATGAATAACTATGCTTCGTTAGAATTCATTTTTATGTAAATTTCATTTAAAAAAAAATGAATCTCTTTGTCAATAAGACACCACCGGTAATGAGACCCACGTATACATCGGATGTCGTACCCCGTAATGCTTCGGGGTGGAACCAAAACAAAACAAAACAAAACAAAACAAAAAGCTAACATGCGTGTCGATAAGTGTGATCATATATCGCAGATCTGAAGAGACTGAGATAGATCGATAATATAATGATCTATTTACAGAAATATATGGGGACTGCAGATAATCAACGGCGAAATGTATTCACGAATAAACTGATGAGAACTTTCTCGTCGATAGAGGGCGACACTGGAGCGTGCCTAATGTATACTGTTCACTATTTTTCCGCTCCATTTTGTTCTCGTAGTTTACCCCCTCCACTAAATTTGTTCCCACGTTGGCGCATCATTTTTTTCCTAAACGTCTACACCCACTAGTCATCCAACTATCTTCTCCCTAGCTCTGTCTCTTACTCTCTCTCTCTCTCTCTCTCTCTCTCTTATACACACACGCTAACTAATTCCTGCGTACTCCGTAATCATTGGTTGGTTTCTTGTCTAAAACGGTCGTTCATAGAAGGGCATTCTGAAAACATTCATTCGGAAAGAGTCGACACTTCAAAGGAAATAGGACACAACCAAATTGTTCGAATATTAAAAGGATCATTAGCTTTCTTTTCTCCAAAGATTTGTATTTCTTGGCTCTCTTTCTTCGGTTCTTTATTTTTCTTTCCTTTTTCACTTCTTTCCTCGAACGTTTTAGCTTTTTTCACTTTCCTCGCCCCCTTTTTTTTCTTAGCAGTCTTTTTCTTCTCCATTGTTGGCTTTTATTTATTTATTTATTTTTTATTTCTTATCGGCCTTTTTTTTCTTTTTCTTCTTTCCTATAAGGTTTTATTTTTCTTCTTTCTTATCGACCTTTTTTCTTTTTTTCTTTTCCCATCGGCCTTTATTTTTCTTTTTCTTCTTCTTCTTTCCAATCGGCTTTTTTCTTCTTCTTTCCGATCGTTTTTTCTTCTTTTTTTTCTTTCCTATCTGCTTTTTTTCTTTTTAATCTTTTTTCCATCGGCCTTTATTTTTTTCCTTTCCAATCGGCTTTCTTCTTCTTCTTCTTCTTCTTCTTCTTCTTCTTCTTCTTCTTCTTCTTCTTCTTCTTCTTTCCGATCGTTTTTTTTCTTTTTCTTCTTTCCTATCTGTTTTTTTCTTCTTTTTCCATCGGCCTTTTTTTTTTTTTTCTTTCTTTCGTATCGGCTTTCTTCTTCTTCTTTCTGATCGTTTTTTTTCTTTCGTATCGGCTTTCTTCTTCTTCTTCTTCTTCTTCTTCTTCTTCTTCTTCTTCTTTCCGATCATTTTTTTCTTCTTTTTCCATCGGATTTTTTTTTTCTTTCGTATCGGCTTTCTTCTTCTTCTTCTTCTTCTTCTTCTTCTTCTTCTTTCCGATCATTTTTTTCTTCTTTTTCCATCAGCCTTTTTTTTTCTTTCCTATCGGCTTTCTTCTTCTTCTTCTTCTTCTTCTTCTTCTTCTTCTTCTTTTTCTTCTTTCCTATCTGCTTTCTTTCTTTCTTTTTCTTACCTGTTTTTTTTCTTTTTCTTCTTCCCTATCTGTTTTTTCTTTTTCTTCTTTCCTATCTACTCTTTTCTTTTTCTTCTTTTTTGTCGGCATTTTTTCTTCTTCTTTTTCTTTCCGATCTGCTTTTTTTCTTTTTCCTTTTCTTCTTTCCTATCTGTTTTTTTTCTTTTTCTTCTTTCCAATGGCTTTTTTCTTATTCTCCCCCCCCCACTTAATTCTCTATTCCATCTTCTATCATCTATCTGTTCTTCCTCACCTTCTCCTCCTCCCCCATTCTTTTTGTTTTATTAATTTTCTTTCATTGTCATACTAATTTATTGAGAGAAAAAAAATACAATCATTTACCTTGATTTAGAACTTAATATAAATATCTCCCCTTATGATCAGTAACGTTCTTCCCACGATTCAGCCCCGTCGGCTCGGGCTGTAGAATACACCGACCGCATCTCGGCATAGGGGTCAAACCATGGAGTGTCCTGTATATGACACTAAGCCTTCTGATGGCGAGGCTCTAGCCTTGGAGATTTTGGGAATGTGGAATGGCCCTTAGATTTTTTCTTCCGTTTCCTTTTTTCTTTTCCTTTTTCCCTTTTTCTCCTTTCTTTTCCTTTTTTTCTTCTTTCCTTTGCCTTATTTTTTCCCTGCTTTCCATACTGTCTTGTATTCGCCTTTACCGCCATATTGCCAATTTCCCGTCATTTATTTTGTTTCTGTCGAACCCCAAAAGGAAAATCTTGTTCACCTCATTCAAGCACAAGTCTCATGTATTTTTCGTTTTCGGCTTCTCCACTTATTTTACGATTCGCGGGTTTCCACTCAACGAGAAACATTCTCTTCTGATCAAAGACTTTGACACAAGCAAGACCCTCCAACACCCGCCCAACTCGGCTTACTTTCTCTCTATATCTATCCACACACACACACATTGAAAAACACTCACGCACACTTATGGGTGTATATATATATATATATATATATATATATATATATATATTCCTCTCATTACTTTTATCTTCCGACCTATCTTTCAAATACGTAATCTTTTTCTGTATTTCTTTCTCGGAAAGGTACACCTTTCTAATAACTTTCCCTTATATTTTTTCTCTCATAAACACTTGAACTAAGCAAATGGCCATTATATATTTGCTTTCTCTTGCTAGTTAAGCAGATTTCTCTTTTGGTGCGTTCGTTCATTATAAGAGCCTTATTGTTGCTGCCTTGTGTCAGAATACACAAACACAAATGAACGAGAATATGCCTAATGGGGTTAAATTGCTTAAGAAATTTCACGTTGCTGTCTGCGTACCGAGTTTGGTTTCTTTTTGCGAACACAAAATTTGGATCCTGTGCCAGAATAGTCAAAAACTGACTAGTTAGGTATGAATGGAAGTCGATAGAGAGATAGATAAGCAGGCCAACTTTTGGGTGGCTAGATAGAAAGCAACAAATTAGGCGATAAATATTAAGTGGGCTGCTATCAATTCCTATTTTTGGAGAGTGTCAATGTTGCAAAGTTGCGTTTTATATATATATATATATATATATATATATATATATATAAGAAAAAACAAAAACCGGTCACATTACGATTATAAATTTATTTCCATCCTGTTATGGGTTTTGATATAAATCAAAAACATAAAAAAAATTAACAGGGCTTCAGATCTTATGGATAAAATAAATCACAATAGACCTATTCTGAATTATTTTATCCATAAGATCTGAAGAAGTTCAGTTAATTTTTATGGTGTTTTCGATTTATATCAAAACCCATAACAGGATGGAAATAAATTTATAATCCTAATGTGACCGGTTTTTGTTTTTTCTTCAAGGAATTATTGCTCTGTAATGTCAGTTACATTGAGCTCTTTACCAGGAAAATTTAAATGTTCACTGTTGAATTTTTTTTTTTTTTTTTTGGTCCTGATGGAATTACTCCCAACTACAGTTTAACTGGACCGAATATATATATATATATATATATATACACAGTTGTTTGGTTCAATGGAGACGGTGACTTGAGTTCAAACCTTGGACGAGGCTGTTTACATTTCAAATAGCGCTATTACCCTTGGAGAAATGTGTGAATCCATTTATTGTTTTTCCAGCCATGGGTAAATATCTGAGCAGAGTAGGCTCTTAAAACTTGGTATGGAAACCAGTCTAGGAGAAGGAAAACTTAGAATTAGAATCAGTTAAACCCTGCTTAAATTTGACTTCATCTTTATATCCAGTTCTTGCAGAAGGGTAGGTGAATATATACACGCATATATATATATATATATATATATATATATATATATATATATATATAATCCAGGGAAAGTAGTCTATGGATTAGAATATTAAGTAATTATGCAAGGGGAATAGGAATATCTAGTTCAATGCCTGTCTCTCTCTCTCTGTCTCATATATATATATATATATATAATATCCAAAGATGATATTTTGGGAATGATTAAATTTGATAATATATAAGAGGAATCTTATAAATCTCCAGGAGTGCTCAGTGAATGATAACTAACATGTAAACATATTTCATACAGAGCGAATTTTTAAAAAAATTTAAGAACTTATACAAATTTGTCATAATAAACCCCAGACAGGAAATAGGGCTAGAGTGTGGATGACGTCATGCCCAGAAGAGATGGGCTTAGAATTTGGAAGATTTTGAAAAATATTGAGTTGAGGTCCGACCATGGTGTTGAGAAGTTGGGGTCTTACCATGGTGTTGAGAAGTCGGGTTCCGACCATGGTGTTGGGAAGTTGGGTTCCGACCATAGTGTTGGGAAGTTGGGTCCGACCATGGTGCTGAGAAATTGAAGTTCGACCATGGAGCTGAAGATTGACGTTGGATCATGGAGGCAGACAGTTGAGCCATCTGCCGTTGCGGCTGCGGTTAAGTTTTTCGGGTCCCGACCTGCGAATATGAATTAAGATCTAAAACACCATGAGATGTGCCAAACTTTGGGGGTGTTGTTAGCATAATATAATTACATAAGACTTATAAGAATTGTGTCTCTCTCCTCGTGTCGAAAAACCGAAGTCAGAAGTTAATAAAACCGTTCATACCTGAACAACAGAGTCGCCAGTGTATTTGTATTTGACTGTGTTTCTGTATATGTACTGTTGGTATTGATATCATTCTGGTTGTCAGTATACAACAGGCAGGACGCGAGAAAACGTTGAGTTTTAAGCAACACAGCTGCTTGAATTGAGTTATTTTTTTCTCCTAGACTGGTTGCCGTATGGAAATTAAAGAGTTCAGTCTGCCCTTCTTTCTATCTATAGTCGGTAATGGGTGGTGGAGAAAAGAACCAGGTTGATGTGAAACGAAAACAGCCTTGACCAAGATTTGAACTTGGCTAGCTGAATTTATTTTCTGCGTCGGTGACCGTTCCATCACATTCCACGCAATGGGTAAGGGGTGTCTGTGATCGCGTAATAGTCTAATGAATATACAACTATTGTAAACTTGTCTTTCTGTCTGTCTCTTCCTCTTTGAAATGAAAAGGAGACCAAACACAAGGAAACTTAGATTTGAATGAAGATGTTTATTCAAATGACAATAGTTTGTTTAAGAAAGGGACGCGATTATCAATTTGAGTTTCATCAGCACAAAGCCAGATTCAGTCGTCTTGAATATGAATGTCAAAACTTCACGGATTCATGTAAATCTGGCTTTTCATAATGTTTCAAACTTTAATGATATGACTAGAAAGGTTACCCGGCGTTGACCAGGTGGTATATCGCTTTTGAAAATCTTTTTAATGATCTGAATTTATGATTGATTTTAACGGCAATTCAAGCCGTCTAGGCTTATTTTATGCCTAGAGATTAGAGGATAGCATTCCTTGTTCGTTCGTGGATAAATTTTTGTGTATTTTTTTTTTTTTGCACACGGTCCAGTTAAATATAATTCCAAAATCGATCTATTTACTCCATCGATACGATCCTAAGAGGTATTTTCATTATGAACGAGTGGACATGGGATAAATGACAATGAAGAGGTACTCAACTGTCCCCAGATCTCCAGAACAGGTGCCTTATGATCAGATGCGGTTTTGAGTCATAATCAGGGCACCCTTTTTTCGGCTGGGCGGTAGGTATATGCATTTACAGGGGTTAAAATCTGCGTATTCTAATTTCCACCGACAGAAGTTTTTTTAATTTATAAAAAATATAAACATTTTTCGTATGCAGATCTTTTCTCAGTTAAATGTTTCCAAGATATGACACTAAACTATCTGACGGTGTGGTTCCTGTCTGGGGAGTGTAGAATACCCCTTAATTACCATTACTCCCAGGTCTACACTGACTCGGAGTGGTATCACCTGTGAAGATTCTATCTATGAATCAAATAGAACTCTTTGATATATAATCTGTGTGAGATCAAATAGTTTGTATTAAGTTGAATTATTAAAAATAGAACAGTTTTTAAATTTCAGTTGGTGATACATAGCAACACCTGAAATCATTTAACTGTGGACAAAAAATGAACTCAGGATCGTTTAAAAATGTTATCAACTTAGCGTGTTTAAAATCTGGACTAGTGGGTAGAGTGTTCGCCAATGGTCAACGAGACCTGGGTTCAATCCCAGGTCACATCATACCAAAGACTTTAAAAATGGTACTTGATACCGCCTTGTTTAACACTCAGCGATATAAGGTACGCATCAAGGATAAAGTGGAGCAATCCGGGAAAAGGAGTAGCGCCCTTCTCTACACCAGAGTGTAGTAGCTATTGAAAAGGGAGCCTTCTGGTCGCCCTCGACTACGGTCGCCAACTTTAACCGACTCATTGGTCTAGTGGGTTGAGTGTTCACCAATGGCCCGGGAGACATGGGTTTAATCCCAGGTTGAGTCATACCAAAGACTTAAAATCTGGTACTTGATTCCTCCTTGCTTAACACTCAGCACACAGGTACGTATAAAGGATAAAGTGGAGCAGTCCGGAGGAAGGAGTAGCGCCTCCTCTACATCTCGGTGTAGTACCTATTGAAAAGGGAGCCTTCGGGCGCCCTCGACTACAGTCGCTAACTTAACTTTATATATATATATCGGATCCAGCATTGAGTAATCTGCAATGGTTGATATGCCATCAAACCAAAATTAAAGGAAGTACAGGATTTTTAAAAATTCTTTAGCCGAGTTGGGTTTTTTTTTTTCTAAAAATATCTAAAAAATTAATTATATTCTCTGAATACAAAGTTAACGATTGATATAATAAAAACTGTGATTGTTTAGAAAAATACAAAAGAAAAAAGAAATGATCGTCAATATAAATGATATAAGGTACTAACAATTTTAAATTACTATTTGTTTAGGTTTTAACGGTATGTCAATTCAAGTCGGCCATTTTATATCGAAATTGTCTTGCTTGTTTTGTGATTATAAAAAGACTGAGTTTTGGTGCGTTTTTAGAGATTTTGTTAATTGGCTTTGAGGGTTTAAGAGAGTTGTTTTTCGTTTCTTTTTCCCCCAAGACTTTCTTTGTTGTTGGTTGTAATAAGGTCTTTATGATATGTATTCGATAATTTCTTTTTTTCTTTAGAAATATCATGGTGTTACTGGTAGTCTTGTTTATACCGGACGTTGACATAAGGGTTAGAATGTTTGCCAGTGATCCGGGAGACCTGGGTTCAATCCCAGGTCGAGTCCTACCGAAGACTCAAAAAATGGTACTTGATGCTTCCTTGCTTAACACTCAGTATTATAAGGTACAGATCAAGGGTTAAGTGGGATAATTCTGGGAAAGGAATTGCGCCTTTTATCACACCTTGGTGTAGTAGCTATTGAAAAGGGAGCCTTCGGTCGCCAACTTTTACTTAAATTCAGGTATTTTTTAAGCGGTCTCAGTGTTTTGGAGTTCTCGCAGGATGTCTTTGATTATGAATAATTTTTCACAAGGGTATTTGGGGTATTCGTTGAATCCTTTTTTACATAGTAAATAAAAGGTTAAAAACGAAAATATTAATTATCAACTTTATTTTTTTAGTTTTTATTTTGTTTTACAAATAAAACTAGATTGATTTTAAAAAATCTCGATAGTAAACAAAGATAATTTTAATGGTTTGGCTAAGTAAGTTGGCCGACTGTAAGTGAGTAATGTAAATTTGGCGACCGTATTCGAGGGTGACCCAGAGGCTCCCTTTTCGATAGCTACTATACCAAAGTGTAAGGGAGGGCGCTGCTCTTTTCCCTGGATTGCTCCACTTTACCCCTAATCCCTACCTTAAAATGCTGAGTGTTAACCAAGGTAGCATCAAGTATCATTTTTTGAGTCTTTGGTATGACTCGATCTGGAATTGAACCTAGGTGTCCCAGGCCATTGGCGAGTTCTAGATTGAGCATTCATTTTCGTCTTCATTTTATCCTTTCATGTCAAATCAAAACATTAATTTTCTTCATGATGCAATGATGGCGATAATTTGTTCTTGGATAAAATCATCACAACACAAAAATAATTCTTTTTATTCGCCCCGCCCCCTGTATATCCCGCGACATCTGCTTCACATCGCTACACTTAGATTTAGGAGACAACTTCAAATCTGCCACGAAACGCGCGCGCGCGCGCACACACACACATATATATATATATATATATATATATACACGACTACACACAATAATACTCAAATATAAACTACACATACACACACAAAGTTTTACACACAATCTCAATGTAAATATTCTTTTGACTGTATTTTTCGATTTTTTTCATATCTTTTTGCTCCACTTCATGATTCTCCTCATAAGAAGGCATGAAACCTGTGGTCGCAGATTAGCATATGTGCTATTAAACTAATATTGTTCTATTACTGGTAGATTAGTGATTCAGGATTGATGGATTCACACCGTTATTTTTAAGCAGTAAAATAAAGTAAACACTTACTGACTCAGGGACAATTTGCTATTGGCCCACTGGTTGTGTTTTACGTGCAGATAAACGTTACACTATTCGCGCTTACCCAATCAGCTGGAGTTGTAGAATACCCCGACTGCATCTCTACGGAGGGTTAAGACTCCCCCAACGATTGTCCTGGATATGACACTAAACAATCTGAGGCTTCAGTAATGCTGGAGCTTTGGGGAATGCGGAGTACTCCTTCATTGCCATCGCTCCCATGTCCACCGTGGCCCGGTGGTGGTACTTTATAGGGTCCTATCTATTGGTCAAATAGTACTGAACTGAGTAATTATGCTAAACTGAACTGTTTGTAATAGAACTGTTTTTAAATAGAACTAAATTATGTATTCATGCTAAACTGAATTGTTTTGAAATATAACTGATTGTAAAAATAAAAAAAAAAACTATACTGATAGTAGACTGAATTGATTGAAATTTAATTCGGCGTTAAATGACCCAAAAGGGGTTTATACGCCGTAAAACAAAAGAAAACAATCCACAAACTGTTTTTGACTTTGAAATTGCGTATTTATGCTAAAATGAATTGTTTGAAATAGAACTGTTTTTGACATTAAAACTATCATTATGCTAAACCGGAATTGTTAGAAATAGAACTGATTTGACATTTAACTGAACTCTTTTGACATTCAACTGTGTGTAAACAAAAATCAATGCTGATACTAAACTGAATTGATTGAAATTTAATTCGGCGTTAAATAACCCGAAAAGGGTTGTTATGCCGTAAAACAATCAACCAACTATTCACGCGTTATCAGTTGTTTTTAGCATGTATAAAAAGATTAATAACTGCATAAAATCTTATAGAAAATTTGTACCACGATGAAAGTTCGTCGTCATGTCACCGGCCCAAATGAATACCCGTGGCGTAGTCAGTTGCTTCTTATATCTGTCTATACGATGGTCAGTGTTCGACTGCTATGTTGGTGAGATTATCGTGTCGGCTGGAGAAGAGAATTGTAGTCATCAAGGGGAAAAGCAGATTTTTAGATGTTCCCACACGTCTCTTTCTGGGTTTTCTTTTCTTCTCGTACTCCTTTGAATCTTCCAGTCTTTTTCCTTCCGCTTGTTCTTTCCTTCCTTCTCCCAATAAGACTGATTGATATCTATCTAAAGCATCCCTAAATTGATTCTACCATTGACGTTTTTAGCCACATGTGCAACCTACAATTCTTGATTTTTTTTCTCCCCCGACCCCATTGTAACTCCGAGTATTTGGTCTAAAACTAGATTTTCATTCAAAACACAAAACCTCAAATTGACTTCAAATATTTGAATCTTCCATAAATTTATTCAAACCTTTTGAGTTTCCAAGACCTTGAAAACAAGGAGTAAATGGATGGTTGACAGCACGTGGTAACTTTTTCATCTTTGAAGGAAAGTCTGGACTTGTGCGTTTTCATTCCGGCCGTCAGATTAGAGAAAGGGAGAATCGCGAAAATCACGTGATATTTTCGTTAACGGAACATCCAACTTCAGGTGGGTGGCACTTAAAATCGTGACCTTCCTAGACCGATCACTAAGTGCCAGGTGAAGTGTATGGGATCATCTGTGATACCACCAAGACAAGAATTCATTCTATAATGAGGAGGTATCATGCATGAATGCATTGTCCCCTTGGTATTTCTCTCTAGAGGTGCCTTGACTAATATTCAGCCTTCCTAAGCAGGTACTGCTAACGGGAAGGCCCTTTGAGCCAAGGTGGTCAACTTTATATCTCCCACTCGGTGCGAACTTGAAATAAGATCCGAAAATACCAGGTCAAGTGTATAAAGTTAGAAGAGAGATTGGTTTGGCTTGGCTTCTTTGCTTAATGGCATATCAACCTTCGTGGGTGATTTAATACCAAGGCCATCCTCGTAGAAGAACAGTAAGTAAAGTTGGCGACCATAGTCAAGGGTGACCCGAAGGTTCTCTTTTTGATAGCTACAACACCAAGGTGTATGGGAGGGCGCTACTCCTTTCCCTGGATTGCACCACTTTACCCTTGATCCGTATCTTATAATGCCAAGTGTTAAGCAAGGAGGTATCAAGTACCAGTTTTTGCGTCTTTGGTATGACTCTACCTGGGATTCAACTCAGTTCTCGCGGGCCATTGTTGAACACTCTAACTGCTAGGCCAACAATTTACCCCGTAGCTGGTGAGATAAAAGGGTTTTAATCTTTCTCAAGTGTGGCAGTCCGAAGGTGTATGTAAATAAAGAGATTGGAGTTGAAACTCAATTCCTCCAAGAACGCAGTCCGGCACTTTATCTATTACACCACAGGATTTCCTCCCAGAGAGACTCAACTCACTTAACTCCTGAGTCCCGGTATTTTCTTCGCTCATTCTATAACATTCTATTCATATTGTGAAGTTTGAACATCAGAGTAAATGTACAAATCTTTAAGAAAAATTCCACGCTTGTTTTGAAATGAGACCTTAGAAGATGTTGAAGCTGAAAAGCATGTGGTTGTCTTTGGGGATCAATGGATAGTCACGTTTTGGATAAGAACAACAGAGGAAGATGGCTTCGAATATTGGATGACGAAATCTTTTTTTTTTCTGCTGAGGACACTCTCAGCATGTGGACAGTGTTCAGTTTATCATTTCTCTCGCAAGTTCTCAAGCACGCTCTAAAACGTCCAACACAACCCTCCCCTTGTCATAAAGCCCTTCGAGCCGTTCAAATATAATTGTCCACGGCTTTGCGTTGAAGATTAACCAGAAAAACAAGGTAGTGGACTTTCCGGTTAATTCGACCAAAAATGTTTACGGGTCAGGCTGGAGGAAGAGGGGGGAAAAACAGGGAAAAAAGCGGGAACTGCTGAAAGCAGTGAAATTAGAGGTGAATTCAGATCTGTTCGCATCAGTGCAAAGGGAGAAAAAATAACATGGGTGGGGGTATTGTTGAGGAGTATGACGCCGACCTTCAAAAACAGAACAAGGTTATTCCCAAAAACACTGATGGCAATAAATCGATATTCGATAACAATTACACTTTTAAATGCCTATCATATGACGTGGGTCATTTACAAATTATTTCAATATCAAGTTACGCTGAAAGCACGGAGTACCGTAACTCTCCCTTTCTCTCTGTCTCTCTATCATCCATCGCTCTTGACAGGTCTTCTAGACTGCCCCCAGTGTCCACATAGAACTGATCTAAGTCTTTCGAGGTCAACCTAGTGGTGTGTCCATGTATAGTAGTCTATAAGAGAACGTTGCTGATGAGTTCGTCCTTACTTCCTCAACAGTGCCCGGCATGTCTTATTAGTTTGACTAGAATGGTCTGTAAGATACGAGGTAAAAGTAAATCTGGCGACCATAGTCGTAGGTGACCCGAAGGCTCCCTTTTCGATTGCTACTACACCAAAGTATAGGGGGGTGCGCTACTCCTTTCCCTGGATTGCTCCACTTTACCATTGATCCGTACCTTGTAATGCTGAGTGTTAAGCAAGGACACATCAAGTACCATTTTTTTTAGTCTTTGGTATGACTCGACCTGGGATTAAACCTACATCTTCCAGGCCATTGGCGAACACTCTAACCATTATACCAATGTCCGGTAAAAAAAAAAGCTGCGAGGTAGGGAACTTTAGCTGTGGAGATGCCAAGTTTCCTTCTCACAAAACAACCAGATTTTGCGATGTTAAGCAAGAACCTTATCCCTCATTGTGCATCTTTCCTGGTGGAAGGTATATAGGTGAAAAATCAAAATATGGAGTGGTACTTATTTATCCACGAACTATCTGGACTACGTGCTTAGAACATCTATGGATAAAATCAAAGAAAACGGTTTCAAGCTAACAAAGGAAAGAAGCAGAAGGTACCTCGCAAAAACAATTACCGACGCTGACTATGCCGATGACATAGCGCTCCTGGCAAATACAACCGCCCAAGCCGAAACCCTGCTACATAGTCTGAAACAAACTGCTGCAAGCATTGGCCTCCATGTCAATGCAAACCAAACGGAATACATGTGCTTTAATCTAACAGGTGACATCTCCACACTAAATGGTAGCCCTCTGAAACGAGTTGAAAAGTTCACCCACCTTGGAAGCAGTGTCTCATCAACCGAGACAGACATCAAGACACGACTAGCAAAGGCATGGTCAGCTATCGATAGGCTATCGGTCATCTGGAAGTCAGACCTGACCGATAAAATGAAACGCAGTTTCTTCCAAGCAGCGGTCGTGTCGATACTGCTATACATGGACGCAAACTAAACAGATGGAGAAAAAGCTTGGAGGCAACACCCCACAAAGCTGTACGGCCACCTACCACCCATCACGAGAACTATCAAAAGTAGACGAATCAGACACGTGGGACACTGCTGGAGAAATAGGGACGAGCTCATAAGTGATGTACTCTTGTGGACCCCTACACATGGTCGAGCAAAGCCAGGGTGACCAGCTCGAAACTACATACAGCTGCTCTGTGTAGATACGGGATGTAGACCTGAGGACCTGCCGGAAGCGATGGACGATAGGGAGGGGTCGTGAGAGAGGGTCAGGGATATCTGTGCTGGTAGCACGATATGATGATGATGATGATGATGTCAAAGTACTTGTGTGACTTGTATTCCATATCTTTATAGCTATTGCTTATAGAATGTTATCTGTTGGTTAACTGCTTTCCAGGCTTTTTAGGAAACAGATCAGGTCTAACACATTCGGCTATTTGGCTCGCTTGTATGTGTGCTTCTGTACAGATTTATAATAAACAAACTTAGATATGAAGATACTGAGATAGATAGATAGATATGAACAGATAGATAGATAGATAGATAGATAGATAGATAGATAGATATGAACAGATTGAAAGATAGATAGATATGAACAGATTGAAAGATATATAGATAGATATGAACAGATAGATAGATATAAACAGATTGAGATAGATAGATATGAACAGATTTAGATAGATGGATAGATAGATAGATATGAACAGATAGAAATATAGACAATCAGATGATGAACGTACTAAGATGTATAGATTGATGTCGATATTGAAATTATCAGTTAAACACAATTGATAAACAATCGCACTTCTCGTAGGACACATGCTTGATCATTGTCCTTTGAATTATATATCAAGCGGGAGACATATTATAGACTTAATGCTTCAGAGAAAGAAGATAAAGTTTTTTCTATCTTTACCTGCTACTCGTTATTTTACGCATTCTAAAGAAAGCTTTATTGAATGGAATGAATTCACCCAAGAAGGGAAGAAAGGAGGAAATAAAATTTCGTGTTTAATAAATTCTAGGAAAATCTCAGGAAGATTCTACGTGAAAATGAGAGCCGGAAAATTGAAAGAGATCAAAGTTTGAAGAAGCAATAAACAGAAATGAAAGCTGTTCGTTGGAGGAGTAAAATTAGCAACTTGAATTCGCGAAAAACAGACAAACGCAACGAGATTAGAGACGGCAGTTATAAGGAAGCCAGAGAAATTTAGACCAACATCTACGCCTTAAATTTCAAACATCAAAAACAATTTGGCGAGAAAGCTTTCTTTTTCCTCTGTTTTTAATCGTCTGCTGTGTATTTCTTTCTAGTTCTGTGTTGGTTGTTAATCCATTTTTTTTCCTTGCATTCTCCATAATTTTCATCTAATTCTTCAGATTGAAATTTGTTTACACTTATTTTATTTTTTTAAGAAATAATTAAGCTTATATGAAGTACCTATTTTCTTGTTGAATTTTTTTTAAAAATCTTTTTTTTTAAATTGTTTTTTTTTTTTGTAACAATTTTTCTTTAATTTTGAATTTTACTTCGAAAAGAAATTTTTTTTAGTTTGTTTATTTCATTTTTCGCCGCCATATTGATTTTTTGTCGACTTTGATGTCGGTTTGTATCCCTTCCTATTTTTTTTTCTTTTTTTTTTTCATCAATTTTTCTCTGATTTTTTTTTCTATTTTATTTTCATCCTTATTTCCTTGTTCTCCTTTTTCTGTCTGTCTTTTTTTGTTTTATTTACAGCGTTTTGTTTGTTAATGTACAAAACTATAGACTAAATATTATTTGTTTTTGTTGCTTATTGGGAGACTTGATTTAATCAGCTTTCATTTTCTTCGTTCTGTTTTTGAATTTTTTTCTTAATTTTTCATTTCATCAGAATAGTCTTCTGAAAGTTTTCACTTGTAATCCCAATGTAACTTGCATGAACACTGTCAGGTTTCTTGTTCCCTCGAGCAACAAAGTCATCATAATCCAAACAGTAAAAAAACAACCCATCAATATCAGCCATCTTTTTTATTTATTTTATCTTACTTAGTTTCTGGATTTATTCCTTAGATAGTTATTTTCCTTAATTGCCCAGTCGGCTGGGGGTCAATAGAATACACTGACTGCATTTCTGCAGAGGGGTAAGACTCCACTTCTCAACGAGCGTCCAAGATAGGACACTAAACAATCTGATTGCGAAATTCCAGTAATACTGGAGCTTTGGGTACTCCTTCATTTTGAGTACTCCTTCATTGCCATCGCTCCTTGGTCCACTGTGGCCCGGAGTGGTAGGACCTGATAGGATCTTATCAATGGGTCAAATAGTATCAAACTATGATCTTATGCGAAACTGAATTGTTTGAAATAGAACTGTTTTGACATTTAAGTGTGGGTAAAGAAAAATTATACTTATACTAAACTAAATTGTTTAAATTAGAACTGTTTGATATAAAGGGAATATCTTGAAATAGGAATGTTTTTTTACAATTAAATTGTGTACTTATGTATGGTTGGGTTTTATGGCATATCAACTTTTGTAGGTTATTTAACGCTAAATCTATTTTCATGCAAATAATCAGTTCTAAGTCAAACAATTCAGCTTAGCATGAGTACACAGTTTAATTGACAAAAACGTTTCTATTTCAATATATATAGTTTATTCAAACAGTTCTCATTCGGCTAATTCAGTTTAGTATAAGTACAGATTTTGTTTACGCACAGGTAAATGTCAAAACAGTTCTATATCAAACAATTCACTTGTAATGTAAAAAAACAGCTCCATTTCAAACAATTCCGTTTAGCATAAACATGCAGTTTAAATGTAAGTGCAGTTTAATTGTCAAAAACATTTCTATTTCAAGCTATTCAGTTTAGTCAAACAGTTCTAATAAAAACAATTCAGTTTAGCATTAGAATGCCGTTAGTTCTATTTAACTCATAGATAGGGCCTTATCAGGTGCTACTATTCCGGGCCAGAGTGGACCTGGCAGCGATGACAATGAAGGGTGCTCCGCATTCCCCAAAGCTTCAGCATCACTGTAACCTCCCCATCAGATTGTTTAGTGTCATATACAGGACACTCTTTCAAGGAGGGTCTTACCCATCTGCAGAGGTGCAGTCGGTGTATTCTACAGCCCTAGCCGACTGGGCAATGTGTACTTATGCTGAAATGAATTGTTTGAAATAGAACTGTTTACTTATATAATGATCGATATGGCATTAGATAATCTACAAAGGTTGATATGCCATAAATCCAACCAACCAACTTGCCCAGTCGGCTGGGTGTGTAGAATACTCTGACTGCACATGTGCTGAGGGGTAAACCACCCCCAATGAGTGTCCTGAATATAACACAAAACAGTCTGATGGTGAGGTCCCTGTAATGCTGTGGCCTAGGGGAATACGGAGTACCCATTCATTGCCATTGCACCCAGGTCCACTCTGGCCCGGCGTGGTAGCGCCTGATAGGGCCCTAACTATGGGTTAAATAGAACTAACGGCATACTTATGCTAAACTGAATAGTTAGATTAAACTGAATAGCTTGAAATAGAAATGTTTTGACAATTAAACTGTACTTAGATTTAAACTGCGTGCTCATGCTAAACTGAATTATTTGAAATAGAACTGTTTTTTAACTTTGAAACATTGTTTACACTTAACTGAATTGTTTAACATAGAATTGTTTGGACATTTAACTGTGTGTAAAAAAATCTGTACTTTTACTAAACTGAATTAGCTATGCTTGACTAAACTAGAAATGTAAATTTCACTATTAAACTGTTTTTACATTTAAACTGTGTGTTTATGCTAAACTGAATTATTTGAAATTGAACTGTTTTTGACATTAAAACTGTACTTACACTAAACTAAATTGTTATATATAACTGCTTGAATAAACTGAATAGTTTGAAATAGAAATGTTTTTTGATAAACTGTGTACTCATGCTGAACTGAATTGTTTGAAATAGAACCGATTATTTACATTGAAATGGATTTGGCATTGTATAACCTACAAAGGTTCATATGCCATAAAACCAAACCAACAAACCAATCTTTTCCTTATGTTCTTTGATTTTTTCCTTCATATTTTTCGTTTTTTTTTTCTTTCTTTGTTTACTTATCTGGCCATCATTTAATGATTCTTTCTTTGCTTGAGCCATTCTTTTCCTTATGTTCTTTGATTTTTTCCTTCATATTTTTCGTTTTTTTTTTCTTTCTTTGTTTACTTATCTGGCCATCATTTAATGATTCTTTCTTTGCTTGAGCCATTCTTTTCCTTATGTTCTTTCATTTTTTCCTTCATATTTTTCGTTTTTTTTTTCTTTCTTTGTTTACTTATCTGGCCATCATTTAATGATTCTTTCTTTGCTTGAGCCATTCTTTTCCTTATGTTCTTTGATTTTTTCCTTCATATTTTTCGTTTTTTTTTTTTTTCTTTCTTTGTTTACTTATCTGGCCATCATTTAATGATTCTTTCTTTGCTTGAGCCATTCTTTTCCTTATGTTCTTTGATTTTTTCCTTCATATTTTTCGTTTTTTTTTTCTTTCTTTGTTTACTTATCTGGCCATCATTTAATGATTCTTTCTTTGCTTGGGCCATTCTTTTCTCAAACATAAAATTAGTCTTTTTTGACCATTGGCTATGCATCTTTTCACTGAGTCGATACACGCCATTGATATGATAATTCATATTGCATCAAGTCATCTGAATCTTAAAAATCAATTATATCACTACAGAAAGATAAAAAAAAGATGACAAAGACAGAAATTGATTGATTCTATCCAACAGTACACGTAAAAGATTAAGTACTTGGGAACGTCTTTGGAGGGACTTTTTCGGAATCCTTCCGGGAGAATATCTCACTACATCTACATTGTCGAGACATCTTGCTGTTAACTTCCTGTCAGATTTTTGTTGAGGTTGTTTATTGACCCTGTGGCGTGAAATTTATGAACCCGACAATAAACTTTTATTTATTTTTTTTTTGATAATTGTAAAGTTAAACTTCTGGCAAAATTTTGCTTGCACAGTTTTTAATGATTTTGTCTCTAGATAAGTAATGAGGCAAAATACTTTCCTCTTTAGTCCAAGGCATTAGAATCAAGGATTAATAGTTGTTTTAGTATACTATTTTCAAATCTGAAACAAAAAAGGGAAACCACATTATCATTAGTTGACTTATTCGCATGGGTCCCATGTATATTGAGACACTCAATATGAATGGACTGCATCTATTTTGAGACAGTTCTGAATGATTTTTGTCTCTTAATAAGTAGTGACACAAAATATTTTTCCTCTTTCGTCGATGGCATACGGATCAAGGATTAATAGTTGTTTTCGTATTCTATTTTCAAACGTGAAATAAAAAAGAACTCAACATTATAATTAGTAGAGTTATTAGGAGGCAAATAGGTCTCGTGTATATATGAGACACCCGATACAACCATGTATATTGAGTCACCCTATATAACCATGTATATTGAGACACCCTATATAACCATGTATGTTGAGACTCCCTATATAACCATGTATATCGAGACACCCTATATAATCATGTATGTTGAGTCACCCTATATAACCATGTATATTGAGACACCCTATATAACCATGTATATTGAGTCACCCTATATAACCATGTATATTGAGACACCCTATATAACCATGTATGTTGAGTCACCCTATATAACCATGTATATTGAGACACCCTATCCAACCTTGTATATTAAGACACCCTATACAACCATAAATATTGAGACACCCTATATAACCATGTTTACTGAGACACCCTATATAACCATGTATATTGAGACACCCTATATAATCATGTAAACTGAGACACCCTATATAATCATGAATACTGAGACACCCTATACAACCATGTATACTGAGACACCCTATATAATCATGTAAACTGAGACACCCTATATAATCATAAATACTGAGACACCCTATACAACCATGTATACTGAGACACCCTAAATAACCTTGTATATTGAGTCACCCTATATAACCATGTATTTTGAGTCACCCTATATAACCATGTATGTTGAGTCACCCTATATAACCATGTATCTTGAGTCACCCTATATAACCATGTATATTGAGACACCCTATATAACCATGTATATTGAGACATCCTGTATAACCATGTATATTGAGACACCCTATATAACCATGTATATTGAGACACCCAATATAACCATGTCTGTTGAGTCACCCAATATAACCATGTATATTGAGACAGCCTATATAACCATGTATATTGAGACACCCAATATAACCATGTATATTGAGACACCCAATATAACCATGTATATTGAGACACCCTATATAACCATGTATATTGAGACACCCTATATAACCATGTATATTGAGACACCCTATATAATCATGTAAACTGAGACACCCTATATAACCATGTATATTGAGACATCCTGTATAACCATGTATAGTGAGACATCCTGTATAAACATGTATATTGAGACAGCCTATATAACCATGTATATTGAGACATCCTATATAACCATGTATACTGAGACACCCTATATAACTATGTATATTGAGACACCCTATCCAACCTTGTATATTAAGACACCCTATACAACCATAAATATTGAGACACCCTATATAACCATGTTTACTGAGACACCCTATATAACCATGTATATTGAGACACCCTATATAATCATGTAAACTGAGACACCCTATATAATCATGAATACTGAGACACCCTATACAACCATGTATACTGAGACACCCTAAATAACCTTGTATATTGAGTCACCCTATCCAATCTTGTATACTGAGTCACCCTATCCAACCTTGTATATTGAGACACCATATATATAACCATGTATAATGAGACACCCTATATAACCATGTATATTGAGACACCCTATATAACCATGTATGTTGAGACTCCCTATATAACCATGTATATCGAGACACCCTATATAATCATGTATGTTGAGTCACCCTATATAACCATGTATATTGAGACACCCTATATAACCATGTATATTGAGTCACCCTATATAACCATGTATATTGAGACACCCTATATAACCATGTATGTTGAGTCACCCTATATAACCATGTATATTGAGACACCCTATCCAACCTTGTATATTAAGACACCCTATACAACCATAAATATTGAGACACCCTATATAACCATGTTTACTGAGACACCCTATATAACCATGTATATTGAGACACCCTATATAATCATGTAAACTGAGACACCCTATATAATCATGAATACTGAGACACCCTATACAACCATGTATACTGAGACACCCTATATAATCATGTAAACTGAGACACCCTATATAATCATAAATACTGAGACACCCTATACAACCATGTATACTGAGACACCCTAAATAACCTTGTATATTGAGTCACCCTATATAACCATGTATTTTGAGTCACCCTATATAACCATGTATGTTGAGTCACCCTATATAACCATGTATGTTGAGTCACCCTATATAACCATGTATATTGAGACACCCTATATAACCATGTATATTGAGACATCCTGTATAACCATGTATATTGAGACACCCTATATAACCATGTATATTGAGACACCCAATATAACCATGTCTGTTGAGTCACCCAATATAACCATGTATATTGAGACAGCCTATATAACCATGTATATTGAGACACCCAATATAACCATGTATATTGAGACACCCAATATAACCATGTATATTGAGACACCCTATATAATCATGTAAACTGAGACACCCTATATAATCATGAATACTGAGACACCCTATACAACCATGTATACTGAGACACCCTAAATAACCTTGTATAATGAGTCACCCTATCCAATCTTGTATACTGAGTCAACCTTGTATATTGAGACACCATATATATAACCATGTATATTGAGACACCCTATCAAGACCTGTTGATCTTGTCTATTTATACAATAGTCGATATTTATTTTCAATCTGTCTGTAACTTTTAGATTCCTTTCTTTTGTTTCTGCTGAGATCATTCCTTTTCTTCCGTTTTTATCAACTTTTATTTTTCATTTTCTTTTTAAATATTTTCACTTCGTTTCTTCCTTGCTTTCCTTCTTGCATCATTGCTATTCTTTTTTCTGTTTTGTTTTTCTTCCCTCCTCTCTTTATTATCCTATGATCAACTTGGTTTTATTTTAGCCTTATTTTCTTCTTTCCGATTTCAAATACGACTCAAAATCCACAAATGAATTTTCTTCTATTTTACTGTCTTCTTCGTTTTAAATTCTTTACCTTCAGCTCTTTTTCGCATTCAATAACATTTAATTTAACGACCCACTAAAGTCGGAGGAGTGCTTTCACACGTTCTCACCCCCGACAATTCAATATTTACAAGAAAAATCATTGACAGACTGCCCATCAGTAGGAAGAAAGACGGTGTTCGATTTTATATTGATTAGATATTTGCCTATAAGTTGTTGGGTTTTTTTTCCATTGATCAAAGTTTTCTATTTTGCTGCTTATAAACTTTCTTTTGTTTTTTTAATCAACCTTTTTATTGCCATTGAATTCTTTTTGTTTAATAAAAAAAAAAAAAAGTTTTTATTATCCTAATTTTATTTGTTCAAAAGTTTTTGCTCGTCGATGGGTTTGAGGTGTTGATATCAATCATGTTGGCAAGTTAAGAAATCGGGAAGATAGGCCGTATGAAAACCTTTTTAAATCAAGTCAATAAACAGAAGAAAAAGAATAATAATTGGACCGGAAATATAAACTGAGAAATCTGCTACACTTCCTGTTCTTTCATAAGGGAGACAACTTAGTAAAAAATAGGAGGGTGAAGAAAAAAAAAATGTTTCCTTCTCACTGCCTGCATTTGGGTTCCCAATCCTTTTTTCATTTTTGGCAAACAGTTTTTTGTCGTTCATGTACATTAGGTGGTTAATATTTTCTTGTGGTTTACGTTTGTGTCCGAGTGTGCATTTCCTAAGCATGTAGTTGAATGACATCAGCACTATTACAAATTGTAAGAGTGGTAACGCATCTCCCTAGAAAACCGAGCTCTGGATTTTCACCCTATTTAAGCTTTTTCCACCGGCTGTCAGTTTGACTTTTCAGTTTTCCATGGCATTTTTGAGAAAATTTATGACTTCACCGGATATCTTGTACATTTTTAGACAGCTTTGTGCGACCATATCATATGCCATTTTATAGTCAATCCACACAATAGCAAGATTTTTCCGCCTCGTTTTGCTGTTTTTGAGGATGTCTTGGTTAATGTATTGTAGATCTCCAGTTCCCTTCCGGCATCCTCGCCGTTCCTTGGAGAACAGTCCGTAACTCAGCAAAGAATCGTAAATCTTATTCCTGATTTCTCTCGTTAGTATTTTTCACATTATCGATAGGCGCGTAATGGGTCTGTAGTTGTCGGGATCGGTTCCTTTTCGGGAGAAGGTTTTTTTTTATCAGTGTGGTCTTTTCTTTTATCATCTATCCGGGTACGTCTGTTTTTTGTGAGCATCTATATGTTCATGAGTTCAATTGTACCCACTAAGCTAGTTTAACAAACTAAAAAATAGATCTAGTCCCGATATCTTTTTCTCGCCTTAAATTAGGATTTATCAATTCAGTGACAATTAAAATGGTACATCAACAAATCCTTTGGCTCGCGTAAAAAAAAGGATTTCTTATCTTATAATTACTTTCGACATAATCTTTTTTCATTCAAAACAAAGTTTTTAATATCCATATTTACCAACCCCTCCGCTCGGGCAGGATATGACACAAGGTCAGTTTTTAAGCGGAGTTTAACAGGTTTGAATTCAGAGTTTTCCTTCTCCTAGACTTGTTGCCTCATCAAGGCTGAAGAAATTAGTCTGCCCTACTATTTACCTATAGCTGGAGGGAGAATAATTGGATTCATACCTTTCTCAAGGGTATTAGTGCTATGTGAAATGCAATCAGTCTCGTCCAGGATTTGAACTCGTGTTGCCGTGTCCATTCCCTACGACGATAACCATTACACCACGGGCACCATAGTTTTGAATATCAGTTACATAGATTGAACAATATAGAGTGAAAGAAAAATTCAGCTGATAATTATCGGGCGATAGACTTATTGATCAACACTCACAGAGCGGTAGACATACGACTCGTACATCGATGGATCTGTTAGCAGATGCGTTACCTTCAATGATTATGCTGACGGGAATACAAGTCGTGTGTTGAATGTGTGTCGGCTTTTTACTTAAGGAAGAAAAACGAAACATTCAGTATATGATTAGGCATCTTTAGACGAAAGTTTAAATCGTACTGAAGCGCTTTTCACTCCGCCATATTTGCCTAATTACGTATCGTGTGGAAGGAAAAAGTATAATGCTTGATGCTGGTGAACAAAAAACGAATATAAAGAACTACCCGAATTGAACCCGTTATTAACTGTTCTTTTCTCGATTTAAAAAAAGAATGAGAAAGAAAAATGAATAATGTAACTCACAAAATAAATAAATGAATGTGTAAAAAAAGAAGAAGAACGAAGAAAATCAATCTGATTAAGGAAGTTAAAGGGGCATCAATGATTACAATTTCCCCCCCCCCCCCATTTTACCCGTTTCTCTCAGCGGATATTTCTTTCTTTTTCTTTCATCGACAAAATAGATTTTCTTTGAAACAATAAAGAATTTCTATTTTACTCTTAATATTTTTTTTGGATTTTCTTTCTCACCGTTTTTAAAAATGTTATTTCCATATTTTATTTGAAATTGTTCTTTAGGGGGAAAATCGATTTAAATTATTTTGATGAGATTGAAAAATACTTTTTCGTATTTATCGAATGAAAACAAAAAATCTGTTTACATATAAACAGATTGTGACAAAACAGCTGACTGAGATTGATAGATAAATATTGTCCCACAAAGATGAGATCCATTAATAAGGCTTGACGTTTTTATATCGACATGAACGTACATGAATAAAGACTGTTATATCTTTGCTATAGAAGGCTATCCCCTCAACTTCGCTAAGAATACCCTTGGGAGTAGAGCCCAGTCAGCTAGGGCTGTAGAATAAACCGACTGCATCACTGTGGAGGGATTGGACCCTCAAACGAATGCTCTGGATATGACATTTATCAGTTTGATTTCAAGGCTCTTGTAATGTTGGAATTTTGGGAAATCTGGAGTACCCCTCCATTACCATTGCTCCCAGGTCTACTCTGGACCGGGGTGGTAGCACCTGAAAGGGTTTAATCTGTGGGTCAACGAGAACTGATTGACATTTCAACTGTGTGCAAACATATGACTTCTAAATTGAATTGTTAGTAAGAGAACTGTTTGATCATTTAACTATGTGAGTAAATGACTGGTGTTCGATTGAATTGTTGGTGACTGATAGCAATATTTGGAACCGTTTAACTTTGTTGACTTGTACTATATTGAATTGTTAGAAATAGAACTGTTTGATCATTTAACTATGTGAGTAAATGACTGGTGTTCGATTGAATTGTTGGTGACTGATAGCAATATTTGGAACCGTTTAACTTTGTTGACTTATAATATATTGAATTGTTAGAAATAGAACTGTTTGATCATTTAACTATGTGAGTAAATGACTGATGTTTGATTGAATTGTTGGTGATTGATAGCAATATTTGGAACCGTTTAACTTTGTTGACTTATACTATATTGAATTGTGAGAAATAGAACTGTTTGATCATTTAACTATGTGAGTAAATGACTGATGTTTGATTGAATTGTTGGTGATTGATAGCAATATTTGGAACCGTTTAACTTTGTTGACTTGTACTATATTGAATTGTTAGAAATAGAACTGTTTGATCATTTAACTATGTGAGTAAATGACTGATGTTTGATTGAATTGTTGGTGATTGATAGCAATACTTGGAACCATTTAACTTTGTTGACTTATACTATATTGAATTGTTAGAAATAGAACTGTTTGATCATTTAAATGACTGATGTTTAATATACCAGAAAACCAAACCTTAAGAGCACGTGTGAATCTTCTGTTCAAGTATATGCGCAAGCTCTATTTCAGGTATGACGAATGAATTAGCAGTCTTTTCCGTTGATATTATTGTAATATAATTGCAGAGGGATTTCGTTTTGTATATCTTGCCTTTCAGTTTAGTTAGGCTGAGAACCTTTCGCTTGGCACATGGGTTAGTTAGGTGCAACATTAACGCAGGTGTTCACGCGCGCTCGGAGTGGATGTGTCTTTCAGATATGTCAAAATAATAACCCCAGATAGGAATTGAGACCAGGGGATGTGAGTAACGTCAAGCACCGGAAGCGTGGACTGAGGATTTTGGAATTTGAAAAAAGCAGGGAGTTGAGTTCCTGCCTCCGAACGAGAGAGTCTAGATTCAGAGCTGGGCGAGGCCAGACGACTTTGTGCGCTACGGGCGCCGCGCGTTGGTTGGGTTGAGAACTGACGATGTAAAAGCAGTCAGCATAGAAAGATTGTGTCTCTCTCTCTCCTCATATCGAAAAACCTTTAACTCAAAGGTAATAAAATTTCGTCCCTGAACCAATTTCGTGTTTTCGGATTCTTATATATGTTTATGAACATTTTATGAACATCATGTCTATTTCATATATCCGTATCATGGATACGTTATAGTATTCTCATTTGAATTGTCAGACCAACTGTACACTCCTATACTCTCTCACAGAAATTACACTAGTTAGCTTTAAATTACTGTTAAAAGACTTTTTGTAAAGCGAGTCTTCGAACGTCTTGATATGACTTCGAAGTCTGTCTTTGGACGGACAGACTCTACTACAGAAGTGACAAGCATGTTCAGGTTGTTGGTTGGATTTAATGGCATATCAACCTCTATAGGTTATTTAATGCCAGAGCCTTTTTACACATATATATAATTTGAAAATGCTAATGTTTAGGTTGGGGATGATTGGGTTTTATGGCAAATTGACCTCTTAAAGGTCATTTAGTGTTAAATTCTGATATTTATGTGTGTATATATATATAAATGTCAAAGCTTTTTGTTTGTATAAACTTGATGGTCGAAGGTGTTTGTAACATAGTTTATATCTTTAATCGGAGGCCAATTGTTTTTAAAGAGTTGATTATGTTTTTGGGAACAATTTTGAAAGATATTTCCTTCGTGCTGTTCGCCTTATAAAACTTCTTCCTGGTGGGGTTTAGTTTTGTGCATTCTACCAAAATGTACTTGATTAAATATTGGTTTCCACATGGACATTTTGGGGGAGGTTCTTCTTTAAGAATGAAGGAGTGAGTCAGTCGATTGTGTCCAATGCGTAATCGAGTAAGGGTAGTTTCTTCTCTTCTAGTGTTATTAGGATCGAGCTTCCTTTCTTTTAAAATTGGTTGTATTTGAAAGATCTTATTGTGGGGATTTTCATCCCATAATTGTTGCCATTTTTTGGCTACAATTTGTTTGATTTTTGGTTTGAGGTCAGTATATGGAGTTTTAATGTTTTTATCGGGAGTCATGTTGATTGTAGCTTTAGCTAATGAGTTGGCTTTATCATTGCCCTGAATTCATGTGGTGAAAGTGTTAGGAACCAGGTTCAAGTTCTTCCGAAGTGCTTTGTTTTTCTTTGCTACGGATCCTGCAAAACTCTCGCGTTCTTCAAAATTTATAAGACGGAGGAAGTTATGAACTTTATCCAATTAGGCTTGCTTGAAAAAATGTAGATTTTTTTAGATTCTTTGCTCTATATAGCCTTGTAAGTCTCGTCTACCTCCTATTTTGACAATAGATAAGGGAAAAACTAGGTTCATGCTTTTACGATGGGTTTATATATATGTGAGTCATTCAGTAAATAAATAAAAACTGGGATTGGAGACTACGCCAACTGCATCTTTGCAGAAAAGTAACCCCCCTCCCTAACGTTTGTCCTGGATATGACATTAAACAATCTGAAAGCAAATCTCCAGACTTAAAGATTTGGAAAATGCGAAGTATCCTTTCATTGCCATTGCTATCATGTCCATACTCTGCACTGAAATGTTAGCACCTGAAAGGGCCCTAACTATGGGTCATATAGAACAAATTGTGCGTGCAAACCAAAGATTAATGATAAATTGTGATTGTTATAAAGCAATACTATTAAACTATGAGTGGGAAAAAAGGGCTCAGGCATATTAAAGAATTTTATCTATAAAATGTGTTCACAAATCACATATATTTTTAATATTTCTGTATAAAGAGGATTTAGCATTAAATAACCAACAATGGTTGATATGCCATAAAACCCAACCAAACCAAACCAAATATAGTTAATAAATATGTATAAAGAGAATTTGGCATTAAATAACCTACAATGGTTGATATGCCATAAAACCCAACCCAACCAAACCAAATCAAATATAGTTAATAAATATGTATGAAGAGAATTTGGCATTAAATAACCTACAATGATTGATATGCCATAAAACCCAAACCAACCAAATCATATATATTTAATATATATATCTAAAATGGATTTGGCATTAAATAACCTACAATGGTTGATATGCCATAAAACCCAACCAAACCAAATCAAATATAGTTAATATGTCTAAAGAGGATTTTGCATTAAATAACCTACAAGGATTGATATGCCATAAAACCCAACCAAACCAAATCATATATATTTAATATATATGTATAAAGAGGATTTGGCATTAAATAACCTACAAGGATTGATATGCCATAAAACCCAACCAAACCAAATCATATATATTTAATATATAAGTATAAAGAGGATTTGGCATTAAATTACCTACAATTGTTGATTTAAAAAAACTTTATAAATGAGCTAAATATGGGTTTGATACAACGAGTTAAAAAGAGAGTTCTTCGAGTGGAAGCCCATTGACTCTTCGGTAAAGGAATCCTTCCAGGAGTAGTGATCAATAAAGGTGATGCTGACAGTGTTTTGGGACATGAAAGAGCCCATCATTATTGATATCCTTGAGTTAAGTGCAACTGTAAACAATGTTTCTTATTGTCCACTTCTAAATCAAAATTCACCTTATTTATTAAATGACAATCGTATATAATTAGATGTAACGCGCTTCTCTGCCTAAGGTTTGAGTTTCGTATTTTATGGGAAATTAACAAATTCTGCTGACGCAATTCAAATGGCAAATCATGTCAATGTGACTCTATATGCAATCTTTTTTTTTTTTTTTTTTTGTGTATGCGTCTTGGAAAAGAAGGTAGACTTGAGACTCTAAAAGGAATACGAGATCGAAAGACGGACGAGGATAGAGACGGTTTGGCAAAATATCATTGGTATCAAATCGCTGATATATGACCGCGTCGAACAGGAAAACATCGGCTGACGTTTCTGGGTTCTTCTCAGATCTTTTCTCCTGCCCTCTTCCTGTCTGTTAAGACCGGGTCAGGTGGGGTGGACATTAGTTTCGGGTTGGGGGATCGCTGTTTCGATTTGGTCTGGGATGGAATGAGGAACGTGGACTTTAACTTATGGGTAGGAATTAGGCTAATATTTTATGGGATTGTTATCTTTTCAAATCGCTCTTCGCCACTCCAGTGAGTGATCTATTGAGGATTTTGCCGACAACCATGAAAGAATTGTATTCTGTCCAAGAACATAAACTTGTTGCCGACAGGTGTGTATGTGTATATATATATATATATATATATATATATATATATATATATATAGTGTGTGTGTGTGTGCGTGCGCCTGTGATGCACAGACAGGGAAAGAAAGGTGTGAAAGATAGACAACAAGTGAAAGACTATGAATTTGTGACTAAAATATTTTCGGGAAAAGTTTGCTTCATAATAGGAAGATCAAATATAAGAGAGAAAAAAAAAGCAGCTGTTCTTAGGAAAGAGAAAAGGGAGTTAAAGTGTGTGTCTGGGAAAATGAGAGCTTGTAAGGGAGAGATAATATGCCTATCAGTTGGCATGAACAGAAAAGAGAGAAAGTCTGCAAGATACATCGAAAGAAAATGTCTTTGATTGATAAAGGAGAAAGAGTCTGCATGAAGAGAAAGAGAAAAAAAAAGAGAGTCAGCAAGAGAAAGTGTGTGTACGTGAGATACGATGTGGGTGGTCTGGGGAAAGGAATTACACGTGTGTCAGAAAATGGAGGGAAAAGGAAGTAAACGTGAAAAAGTGTCTGCATGAGCGACAAAGGAGGGGAGGTATATGCGTCTCTGCGTGAATAGAAAAAGAAGGAAAAGGATCAGAGAGTGAGAGAGAGAGAATGTCTTGGACATACAAAGAAGAGAGAGAAAGTATATATGCCTGGATGTATAAAAAGAGGACGAAGTGTCGGTGAGAGAGATGTCTCTACCCACATATCTGTGAGAGTGGAAATGTCGCCTGCTTGATTAAAGCACATATATTCCGTTTTGAAACCCAGACATGCTGGACACTGCTGGAGAAGTAGAGACGAGCTCATAAGTGATGTACTCCTATGGACCCCTTCACATGGCCGAGCAAAATTAGGGCGACCAGCTCTAAACTACATACAGCAGCTCTGTGAGGATACGGGGTGTAGCCCTGAGGACCTGCCGGAGCCGATCAACGATAGGGAGGGGTGGCGAGAGAGGGTCAGGGATATCCGTACTGATGGCACGACAAGATGATGATCTATGAGAGAGAGAGAGAGATAAACGAAAAGAGGTAAGACAAGTGTGTGTTGACATTGACAAGAAAAGAACATGTCTATAAAAATGTATAATGTTTGTATTTAGGAATTAAAAAAAGGATGTACATATCTAAAGAAAATGTAAAGCTGTACGTCTGAGGGAATTGACGGATGTCATGAAATAAGGGAGATTTGGGAAGACTCGTAAAATAATCTTGAGAGGACAAGGAATGAATTTAGTGTAATAATATGTGGATTTGGCGCGGATTTGCTTGTATAGAAAGAAGTTACTTACTAAGTACCAGAAACTCACAAAAAAGTTCGCGGATAGAAAACGCTCCTTTAGCCATTCTTATTTCCACGGAGCAGTTTTAACCCCATGCTTGTTTTGAGGTCATCAGGAGAGAATAAACTCCGTTTCCGGGCCTTCTTCTCGAGGGTTTTATTTGTACATCGGGCCCACTCACTGACATGAGGCCCCATTAAAGCATCCTGTGAAAAGAGAAAGAGAATATTCTCAGTAAGTGTAAGACGAATCTCAGACTAAGCCAGTGTTTTCCAACAGGGACCACACGGCTCCTACTTACCCTCGAAGCGTTTAGACCTTCAAATTAGTGGCGATGTGCAAATCTATATAACAGTCTGTACGTCTGTGTGTAATAATGAGCAATCGTCTATCACATGGTTCACTGTGTTGTATACCCACGATTTATGCAATTCAATGAACGAACAAACAGACTTCTTTATTAAAATATATCTCTCACACTTTATTCTCTAAAGGGCCCACAGCTTGTGGTAAGTTGAGAAATAGAGGGAGAGACATATCTCAGAGAGAGGACTTCTTCCCATATCTTCTTCCAGAAGCCTGGAGGTGCCAACACTTGCACCCCCTTGCAAGCTTGTCAGAGACGTCTCTGATCGGCTGCGTGTCCCACGCTCGACTGCGATTCTCTGTACTCTGTCCAAATCTGACCACGTGGTTCTCATCACGTTACACACCTGTTCGACCTAAGGGACCTGACGTGCCGTCATCTTCCTGTTTACTAATCAAAATGGGAGAGCTTGCCAAAGCACACAGGGTCACTCGGAACGAACTGAAAATCCATGCCATATGTTATATAACAACTGGAGGACTGCTGAACGCTAAATAAGTACATTTCAATGAAAATAAATTTTAAAAATCGTGGCTTTCAGTGGTCAAGATGAAAGTTGACAAAGGCAAGACAAAGAGAAGTAAAAAGAAAAAGAAAAAGATACACTCTTGTGGTCACAGGAAAAAATACCATTAGCAGTTTCAACTTGCTTCTAGATTGATTTCAAAAAGTGAACCACCGTGTCTACTGGAGGTGCATAATACGCCGACAGTTCCAATGCTTGCTGACCCGTTATCCTTGAGGACGGTTTCCTGATAACTGAACAGCCCTTGACCCGGCAAATGAAGCAGTCAAGGGATTTGCAACACTCAACTTTGGCTTTGTGCAGTCGGCGAGGCCCGACCCAATCAATAGGCATGATCAAGCAATGGTACTATTTACCAACCCCTCCGCTCGGGCAGGATATGACACAAGGTCAATTTTTAAGCGGAGTTTAACAGGTTTTGAATTCAGAGTTTTCCTTCTCCTAGACTAGTTGCCTCACCAAGGCTGAAGAACCTAGTCCGTCCTACTATTTACCCATAGCTGGAGGGAGAATAAGGGGGTTCATGCCCTTCCCAAGGGTATTTGCCCGAAAGTGAACGTAATAGCGCGACTGGAGTACGAACTCGCGTACTACGATTCCGCAGTTCATCGCTTTAACCATTACACCACGAGGACACCCTGTCAAGCAATGGTACCTATTTGATTTTCCTGACCGTATTCTTCAAATTGCTCTTGTGACCAACAAGCACCCTCAACCTATTTTATCTTATACAGCTTGGAAGGCATTGGCTGAAGTTCAGATGGATTGGGTTCAATCCCAGGTCGCGTCATACCAAAAACTTTAAAAATGGGATTTGATACCTCCTTATTTAACACTCAGCAATAAAAGGTATATATCGAGGGTAAATTGGAACAATCCAGGGAAAAGAGTAGCGCCCTCGCCTACACCTCAGTGTAGTAGCTATCGAAAAAGGAGCATTCTGGTCGCCCTCGACTACAGTCACCAACTTTACTTACTTTTTAGATAGCAATACTTGAAACCATTTAATAAATAGATTTATGTTAAATTGCAATATTGAAATCTATCAGTGTAAACAAGTCATTAATATCAAATAGATTTGTGAGTGTTAAATAGCAATACTTGTAAACATTTGATTATATGCAAACAGATGAGCTCTGTCTGGTTTAAGAATTATATTACCCAAAAAACCATTCGTTTACAATTCCTGATATATATATATATATATATATATATATATATATATATATATATATATAATAGTAATAATAAATATATATTAGATTTTATATATTTAATGCCATGGAAGTTTGTCTGCAAACTATCAAAATTATATTGCACTTTGTTCGCCAAAAACCCACAAAGTGAATTAGTGACAACCAACACGATTACACGATTTATACATACATACATCATGATCATCATGTCGCGCTATCAGCACTGACCCTTTCTCGCCACCCCTCCCTATCGTCCATTGCTTCCGGTATGTCTTCAGGGCTACATCCTGTATCTACACAGAGCTGCTGTATGTAGGTTCCAGCTGGTCGTCCTGCCTTTGCACGTCCATGTGAAGGAGTTCACAGGAGTACATCACTTATGAGCTCGTCCCTACTTCTCTAGCAATGTCCTGCATGTCTGGTTCGTCTAATTTTGATAGTTTTCGTGATGGGTGGTAGGTGGCTGCTTTGTGGGGGCGCTGTCTCCAGGACCTGTACACACACACACATATATATATATATTATTCGACATCTAGAGACTGACAAGTTTTGAGAGGCAATTGATATAAAAGATCACGAAAACAAATTTGTTCGAGGGAAGGTGTAAAATAAGGGGTGAATCAACAGTACGTAAGTTTCATATCACTAGAGTACATATCCTCTTCGGGTATTCACACAGGTTCTCTACACTTGATATACTTATTTGGCATCTCAGGGATCTGCGTTGCCGGTAATATGATCCAATGTATCATCGAGTACATTTTCTGGTAATGGGGTTTGACCCCGTAGTCAAACACCTGCGGAAGTAGAATCTGTTTGCTGGCTGGTTAATGGGTGGTCACATGTGAAAATGAAAGACTGAGATTTTAAGTAACTTTTGGAGTTTTCTTGAGTTGCAGATAGAAATATTTCAAGCGTCTTAACATTTAGGAGCCTAAATAAAAATGAAGACGTAAAAAAGATTTTTTTACTATAAAATTACTTGAAAACCAACATAAAAATGGCCGGTCGAATCTGATAAAGACAATATGTTAACTAATGGGGGCATTTCAAAGAAATTGTGTCCATAATTTTTTTGTCCCTTGAAAAAAAAAATGACGATTGTGAGATATGTCCGGGAGCCAGCGCTAGTAAGACCAGCAGACGAAACGATCACTATTATCGGACTCAACTTCAGGGGAGCCTAACATTTGCTGTACCTCCCCTATCGCACGAAAAATGAAAAGGATCAGAATTTTTTGTTAGTTTTTTTTTTTTTTTTCTCTCAAAGACGCCCGAAGAAACAAATAGCAATGGAGCAGAGCATTTTTTGGCACTGCTTACGTAGTGTTTGATATTAAATATGATCTCTTGTCAACTCCTGCAGTGGTTGAGCTGTTAAAGAAGGTATGATGGTATGCAAACCAGATCACTATCAGTGATTTCAATTCTCACTAGGCGCCCCATACTTCTAGGTATTTGCCTATGCCTCCCACCAGACAAGGCTTGACACAAGGCCAATGACCCGAAGGCCGATTAAAGTGAGGATAAGGGGAGGGGAAGGTCGGGTACGAGCCGAGGCACGAACCCTGCTGGTCTATGTAGCTCATCGGCTCACTTAGTGCTATGTGAGCCTGATGAGTCAAGCTTGTTAAAAGAAGTCAATAATGCAGCTCACTCACCTGGAGGTAGCCCAGCCGAAGTTGGGAGCCTTACGTCTTCAAGTCTGTCATTGGTTCGTTTTCGGTGCCTCGTTTTGAACCAAAGTCCTGCGCGGGCTCCGGAGAGTGGAGAGAACTCCAAACTTCTAGGGTGCCCCATAATTCAAACAACGTATCCCAACCAGGGTAAACTTCGTAAATGATTGCTTAAACTTAATAATTAATTAAACTAATTAATACTATAATAATAATTAATAAATAACATAATTATAATAATTACTTAAACTTGGTAAATAATTACTTATATCAATTTATATTTTCCACGAAAAAGAAAAGAAGTTTTCTTTTCACCGTTTGAGTGGGGGGGGGGTGATTAGTAGTTAATGTGCTGGACTGCGACATCGTAGTAAGCGAGTTCGAACTCAGTTGGCGCCATTTCGCTCACTTTTGTACAAATACCATGACGGAAGGTAGGAATTCTTTTATTTCACTTCCCCACCCCACCCCATAGCTTCAAGGATGACTTTGGCCTTAAATAACCCACGAAAATTGATATGTCATTAAACAAAGAAATTAACACTTATAGTTACCATAACTGACTCAACTCAATTTTCACGAGTAATTTCAAACTGCCGATGTAGAGGAAACTCCGGCCTTAAAAATGTGCCCGTAAGTTGAACACTTAAACGAGAATTTTTGAAGATTTGATTTTTATTTAATTTTTAAAGATTAAATCCCCGGTGGAAGAGAAAGACATTTCAGACTTTTTTTTATTCTGAGGATGGGGAACAACACCAACAACGTCGATGTCCGGTTAAAAAGTAAATTAAATTTATTTAGTGTGTGTTTCCATTCTCCTTTTTCCCCCTCTTGTTTCTTTTAATTGCTTATTTACTCATTTTTAAAAACTTTTTCTTTTCTTTTTTCTTTTTTTTTTTAAATTTTTTTCCTCTCCATCTTGCTATTCTTCTTGCCTTTTCTTTTCTTTCTGTTTTTTCTTTCTTCTTTACTTTCTCTTTCTTTTCTTTTCTTCTTTGCTTTCTCCCTTTCTTTTCTCCCTTTCTTTCTTAACTTTCTTTGCTTTCTTCTTTGCTTTCTATCTTTCTTTTCTTTCTCTCTTTCTTTTCTTCCTTCTTTGCTTTCTCCCATTCTTTTCTTCCTTCTTTTCTTTACTTTCTTTTCTCTTTCTTTCTTTCTTTTCTCTCTTTCTTTTCTTTCTTCTTCGCTGTCTCCCTTTCATTTCTTTGCTTTCTTCTTTGTTTTCTCTCTTTCTTTTCTTCCTTCTTTGCTTTCTCCCATTCTTTTCTTCCTTCCTTTCTTTACTTTCTTTCTTTTCTCTCTTTCTTTTCTTTCTTCTTTGCTTTCTCCCTTTCTTTTCTTTCTTTCCTTTTTTTCTTCTCTTTCCTTACTCCGCCTCTTTCTTTTTTTCATGCCTCCCCTCATACCTTCATTTCTTTCTTTCTTTCTTTATCTTTCTCTGCGACTCAATCTTTCATTATGTCCCCGACCCTCTTCTATTAAGCCCTCCATATTTATTAATACCTACCTCATTTCTTTCTCGTCCTCCTCTTTATTCCCAAACCAATCTCTCTCTCTCTCCTTCTTTATTGAAGAACCCTCCCCCTTTTTTTTAATTCTTCGTCTTTCTCTTTCTCTTCGTCCAACAGCTTCCTTACTAAAACCTTACGGTGGCATAAACGAACATATTGAGGCTTTTAAATCTGAAGGGTGACAGCTAAAACCGAAAACCTACGACCCCTGCGCCCCTGTCTCCGTGCTTACAATGAAGGGTCGTTGATAATCGAAATTAAAAGCCCTGGGATGGTGCAGGAAGTTGGGGAGGGCCGGCACTGGTGCGCGCAAACCATGGCCGGGCTAGCGAGTGTCTGAACCGGGTCGGCGAATTGTGTTGGCGCTCGGCAAAAGGCCTCGCCATCTACGACTTGGCGTTGGCAGAGTCGTTCTTTACATATTAATGTTTATACAGAAAACCATAGATCTGCGTTGATAGAAGCGAAAGAGGTCACTTTATACACATCCGTCTTCTTTTTTCCCGGAAAAGAAAGTAATACATCGCTTATGTACGGCTGCATATGTACCTGGTCATACACCCGCACACACACACACACAATCATTCACTCGTACTGACATACACCCTCACATAAATTGTTCGCGCAGACACAGTCCTCCACAGACATACCCTCACACCAGCCTCCCCTATCGTACTCACACATAGACTCACACGGAGACTCGGTCTTACATACACACGCATATAGACTTACCCTCACACAACGACTCAGCCGTACACACACATACCCACACACTCAACTGAACACACACACACACACACACACACACACACACGAAGATTTAGTCGTACTGATACTCACTCAATTGTTCACAGTTGTACATACACACGCACTTAGACTCCCCCCTCACACGACGGCTCAGCCGTACACACACATACCCACACACTCAACTGAACACACACACACACACGAAGATTTAGTCGTACTGATACTCACTCAATTGTTCACACATACAGGCGTGTACGAACGCCTACAAAGACACATTAGTGCAGACAAACGTACACCAACACTCACTTACACATATATACGCACGAAATATATACAAAATGTTTGATTAAATCGGCAGAGAAGTGTCAGTCCTATTTTCTCGTTGATCCGTTTAAGTCTTCAAATGAATTGCTTGCCTCTTGAATTAAGAAAGTGCCGTATTTTTTCCGTTCCCCTGAAGATGGTTCCAGCCAGAGCTTAAAGTACTTGGTGTATTCAATAAGTTTCCAGACTTTTTTGTACAGGCATTTAAAATTGTCGAAGACTCTTGAAAATTCACTATGTTATTGCTATCCATCTTATAAGATGACTGGCCAATTTTTATGATTTAAGGTTCAAATGAACAGCTACAGCAGCAATTGGAATACACCCTACTAAAGCCGGATTGTCACTGCTGGTGAATTTGAAAAATACAATCTGGACGTGAGGACACTTTAGAAGAACGATATACAATAAAATTCTATTTTAAACTTGAAAAAAAAATGCCACAGAAACGTATGGAATGCTTCCAACTGCTTTTTGATCATCTTGCATGAATCGAGCATCAGTTTTTGAGTGGCATAAAAGATCCAAGGAAGGCAGGGAGTCTATAAGGGATGATGAGAGGTGTGGGAGGAGTAAGGAAGTCAATACACCAGAGTTGATTGGCCAAAGGGTTAGGGTTAGGGTTACTATGTTGAGGTTTTAAGGGAGTTCAGGAAGAGATTCCTTGGGAAGAGGCCAGACTCTTCAAATCGGGTCAGTTGCATTTCCAACAGGACAATGCACCAATCCTCAACTCCATCCTTGTCACAGACGATTTGACCAAGATGGTCATCAAGACAGTTCCTCAGCCTTCCTACAGTCCACACCTTGCTCCCTGTGACTTTTGCTTATTCCCTAAGCTCAGAGGCTGTCGTTATGAGACAATTGAGGAGATGAAGGAGGCTGTGATGAAGGTCATTGACACGCTGACACAAAAGGACCTCCATGGGGCCTTCCAGAAGTTGTTGAAACGGTACAACAAGTGCATTGCAGCCGTAGGAGATTACTTCGAAGGGGACTAGAGTTTCATGTGTGTATTATCAATAAAAGTGACCATACGAAAAGGTCTGGAAACTTATTTAATATCCTCGGCGTTTAAAGGAGGAGGGGGACGGCACCTTGTTGAATCCATTTCATCCGTAAGTCGAATGGATCAACGATAGAAAAGACGGAAACAAAGTGCCTGTCTTTATATATATATATGTATGTAAACTTCATGATGCATGAGTTAGTTTGTTACCGTCTGTGTTTACAAAATATATTCTGTGTATATGGAAAGTTTGTTTGTATGTGCATTACTTAGATACAGAGATATACTGGGTGCCATTCGCGTAACGCAAAGATCTTCTAAATAATTTAGGACTCCAGTAACCGTAAAGCGTATATGTAAAAAAAGGAAAAAAAAATACATATACCGAAAATTTCTTCGCTTACGCTGAGGTTATCGATAGCTCTGCCGTAAGATATCCGACTGACGTAAAGTCAGCCGGCTCTTGATCCCAGGTTGAAACATCTTGCGTGTCTTGCCCTATGATTAGTTGTGATAAAACGAACTAGTTGGTCTATGGATAACAATATATATACATACATATACATAAACTTAATTCGCGAGTCGGGGCTATCCTCCTATGGTTTCGCCTAAAACGGCTCCTCAGGGTAGCTAGCACCGACTCGGTGCTAGGTACCCTGAGGAGCCGTTTTAGGCGAAACTGTTGGAGGATAGCCCCGACTCGTGAATTAATTTTTGTAATTGGCTCTACTTAGTATTGAGCACTCTTTGTAATTGTAGCATTGCAGCATTTTGCGGTGGGATTTTCTTCTTTTCACCAACTGATTGCAAATCTCTTGATTTTTTTCAATTGGTGTGACGAACTAGGCCTTTTTTTTTCTCCCGATAATCTTTTTCTTTTTACCTCAGGCAGTGATTCGAGACATTGTTATCTCTGAATTCTAGCGTTTTTTTTTTTGTTTTTTGGTCACCGTAAATACTTGTAGAAAGTAAGTTAGTATATATATATATATATATATATATATTGTATGCTTTATGAGAGACAACGAAAAATATATTTAAAAAAAAAATTTTTCTCCTCAAACGTTTTCTACTAACATTGGTGTTATTTAAGCGTATAATTCAACTAACATCCTTGAAATCTGGTGAATTTTTTGTTTTTAATATCTTGTCCAGTGTGTGCAGCAATTTGCTTTATATAAGTTTATACAAAAATTTGCATTAAATAAATTCATACAAAAATTTTCAGGAAAACTCCAAATATCCAAATATTGTCGGTAAATTTTGACTTGTTTTACTTGAAGGCATATAAGGCACATTTTCTTTTTCTTTTTTTTTTTTTTTTTTTTTAACTAAGAATATCTTTTAAAATTCTCTTCGGTCTTATATACCATATCTATTTGCAATAGTTGGCTAAAATTAGCGACGTGGCAACCCCCATTAGCTTAGACTTTAGAGTAACTTTCATATACCTATTGTCATTTTTTAAAAGGCTATTATACAGATTAAAATTCTTATCATTGATAATATTTATTATATCAATTTCATTACGTTTAATATAAGTACTTAGGGGTTTTTTTGGGAGGGTGTCTTTTTCTTGATTTCCCCTGCTGAAATTGGGGGGTGTCTTATACACCGTCAAATGCAGTATTTAGTATTTTTTATTTCACTCTAACGCTAAAAACGGATGGCGTCGAAGAACAGATAATTTCTTGAATTTTTTGTCTTAATTTTTTCGTAATCAGTCATAAGTCAAGCATCAAACTAAATTTTAAAAGTCCTCTTGAGGAAAGAAAAGCGTGTTTATATATATATATATATATATACACACACTGGGAATGGAGTAGCGCCCTCCCCTACACCTTGGTGTAGTAGCTATCGAAAAGGGAGCCTTCGGGTCACCCTCGACTAATATACACACTCGTTAAACTGCAGATGCGTTGATGGTTATCAACCATGCTGATAGGAAAACACACATATACATATATGTGTGTGTTTTATATATGTGTTATATATACGTATATATATATATATATATATATGTATGGGGGCACCTCAGGTGGTGTAATAGTAAGCAAGCTAGACTAGCAACCCTTCATGAGTGAGTTCAATTCTCATTGGGTGCCCCATTCATATGGCTTCGTGCCACATCTAAGCAAAAAGCTTCGTAAACTAATATATATATGTGTGTGTGTGTGTGTTTTGTGTGTATGTTTTATCTATGTATGTGCGTGTGTTTTATATGTGTGTATTTTATACATATGTGTAAGTGTTTATATATACATATATATGTGTGTGTGTTTTATATATATATATATATATATATATATATGTGTGTGTGTGTTTGTTTTATATATACATATATATATATGTGTGTTTTATGTACACGTTTATATATATCTGTGTGTGTGTGTGTATTTTATATATATATATATATATATGTGTGTGTGTGTGTGTTTTATATATATATATATATATATATATATATATATGTATGTGTGTGTGTGTGTTTTTTTTATATATATATGTGTGTGTGTGTGTTTTATGTATATATGTGTGTGTGTTTTATATATATATATATATGTGTGTGTGTGTTTTATGTATATATGTGTGTGTGTTTTATATATATATATATATATATATATATATGTGTGTGTTTATATATATATGTGTGTGTGTGTGTTTGTGTTTTATATATATATATATATATATATATATATGTGTGTGTGTGTGTGTGTGTTAGAAACGCACACACAAAATTATTATTAGAAAGTAATTATGTTGGCAAAAATAAATGTATTTTTCTTTATTTTAACTTATTTATTCATTTTTTTTCCAAGTCCAGCTATTTCAAAAACCTAAGATTAAAAGAAAACATTCCCGAAGAAAATGTGAAATTCCGATTTTAATAATTTACTAAATTTTCCCAATTTATCATTTTTTTTCTTTCTTTGTTTTTTTTTAAAAAATGATTTTGAACTAGAAATCATTTCAGAAATTGTTAATTCTTAAAATTTATTTTTTCTAAATTTTTTTAAGTTTTGTAACATTTTTCTTTCGTATAAAAAAACCTTTCGGGTTAGAAAAGGAATTTAATGGATAAAATAAATTTAGACTAAGATTAAAGTTAGCAAGTTTCCAAGTAAATTTTGTGGATTAACACCCACTGCAACTTATCTAAGATCGAAAAATTTTCATTTTGAAATCCGGTGAACGGTCACCTCGTCAGAATACCTGCTCGCGAAACACAGTGGAAATATATATATATACACATATATAGATATATCCATTCCTTCATTTAAATGTTCATCTTTTACATTAGAAAAAAAGTAGATGTACAACTCAGAAATAGCATATGGTAATATACCCACATCACTTCGAGGAAGAAATCTAAAATCCAAATCTTGGAGTTGTCGTATTTTTTGGAATTTAAAATGACTGAGTGTTGAATGTATTTCCAATGCAGAGGGGAAGCCTAGCAATGCCCCAAACAACTTAGGATCTTAGGTTATCTCTTATACTGGGTATATGAGACGACGTCTAATTTTTGGTGGAGTGGGGTCATTTTTAAATGTTAGTAGGTCTTCTTTTACACTGTAATATACAGTAAAAACTTTTATTGATATAGAAAAAATAGGGACGAAGAAACCAGAAGAGAACGAAATAAATGTATGTAGCCGAAACTAAAGCTGTAACATATTGGCCCTCGACCGAGCTGTCAATTAAGAGATGCACCCGTGTAAATAACAGGTGCATCCGGTCGAAGATATCTGGGTATCACCTTGACCTGTGGACGGGTTGAATTCGGTGCAATTGTGACGCCCACAATAAGCAGGTGGGTGTCAAACAATTATATAACCCGGTGCCACAGACAGTTTGAGTTAGTTGGAGTCAGTTGCAGTTCGAGGCAGTGAGAACTAGCTCCAGACAGAGGGCTTGCGGCCCTCAGTGACCCCCGGTGGAGCAGCCAAGCAAAATGAGAAAGAAGTGCTGCTATAGTCAGAAAAACTTTGGGTCAATATGTTGCAGTCTGTTCAGTCTCCAACTCACCTCTCACACACAACCCTTTCGCAAACCCTTCGAATAAACTATGAGAGGTATATTTTTCTAAAGAAGTGTGTTCGTTCGTCATTATTGTTGATTATGTTTCCGCATGTATATGTGTACGTATAGTTGTATCACGGCTATGCAACAAAGAATCAACTATTTTACGAACTTGGTATATGTTATTTGGTATGCCAAGGATTCCGGGTGCCGCTGAAAAGAGCATCTACTGACTGACGAAAAGCACTTTTTTTGCCAAGACATGTAGAACCGAATAAATCTTTCGCTTCGCGCCAGTTAGCTTGTCGCTAAGATTCTACTCAGAGAGAGTATTCTCTTAAAGAGGGTTATTAAGCGATAACCAATGACGAGAGATAAGCAATGTTCCTGCAAGAGGTAACAAATCATGCTGGTTTTAGATTCCAAACAAAACAAATAGTGGGATATTTTCCTAATTAATAATATTATTCATATTTAATTACATAAGCACTAATGAGGTTTATTGGTAATTCTTTCAGCTGAAAATGCAAAATAATTACCTGGGATTTCAAGAAACGTTTAAATCGATAATTCTCTAAATGTCACTTCATTTAATTAAGGTTCGTTGCTGCAAATGAACTCTTGGCAAAGTGGAGACCCCCGAGGTATAATGGTGAAAGTGTTGGGCTGTGACATCGTAGTAAGCAAGTTCGAACCCCAATAGAACTATTGTTTACTTTCAGATTTTTACTTTTGGAAAAGGCACGAAGTCCCTTATCGCATTAGGTGAGGGTTACATAGTACCGTTACTGTTAATCTACAGGGTCAGGCAAAATGATCTGACACATTTGTAGGTTTAATAAAAGACAAATAAAGTAAAGAAACAAAAAAGTGTTTTTATTTTCGAAAAGTATATATAATGCCATTTTTTTTCATATAATACACTTCTCGGCGTGCAATGGAGATTTTGAGGGAGATTTTCCCAGGTCATTTGATCTCATTGATCTCATGGTGACATCGGTTGGCCCGCCCGTTCACCTGATTTAAATCCGTGCGATTTTTTTCTCTGGGGATACCTCAAGTCAAAGGTATACAGTAATTGCACTCAGTCTATTGAACAACTTAAAGATGCAATTCGTCAAGAAATTACTGCCATTCCACATGAAATTACCCGTTGAGTTATAGACAACTTTCTTGAACGTCTTCGACAGTGTGTAGACAATAATGGATCCCATTTGACTGATTTAATTCAAAACCTAATGAAACAGAATGGCATTATATGTACTTTTCGAAAAAAAAAAAAACAACACTTTTTTGTTTCTTAACTTTATTTGTCTTTTATTAAACCTTCAAATGTGTTAGATCATTTTGACTGACCCTGTACAAGGATGGCTTTGGCATTAAATACTCCACGAAAGTTGATATGCCATTAAACGTTTGAGATCGTGCCCGATATTAACACCAGGTGCCTGATATAAGATTATCAGCTTAGTGATATGGTTTCTCCCCCCTGTCAGGGTCTACCCTTCTTCATAAAAGTAGAGTTTATTGCCCAGCCCCTGTGGCGCCGCAGAATGGGAAGGCCGACGGAACTAATCAATTTTGTCCCCCACCACACCCTACAGGCGTCTTGTATCTGAACTTGTATCCCAATTTGATATCGTGTTGAGCTAAATAAATCACTTTACCCTGTGTTGATGGTTTCTTCAGCTAGTAAGTTTTTTTTATCCGACTTGTTGATAATTTCTTTGACATTCTAATTTACTTGCTTGTATTTTTTTTTTAGCTTTTTATATATTAGCGAGTTTGTCTCAGGATCCCAAACTTGTAGAATAACTTCGAACGCCTTATAATACGGATGACTTTGTTCGGCCATAAAATTCTTCCATAAACATCCTTTCTTCCTCTCGCCGTCCTACAGGTTTCTCAGTGGCCACGTCCGCCAAGCCTTCACCTCATCGACACAGCACTTCGCTTCACTTACCGGTGCGTACAACTTGATATAGATCCGTGTGCCTGCATAGATCAATGGGCTGGAGAAGTGAGGACGGCTAGCGATGGTCGGAGGATGAAGGGACGAGGAACGACAGCTTCACGGAAGATCGTGGTCAATTCCCTGACACAAAATGTGTCCACTTTGCCGAACACGCCCCCTCCCGTACTCCGGTCGGTAAATGAGCAAAACGAAGCAATTTGAAAAATGTCGAAGATGGAAGAGGTGGCCGAGTCCGTAGGTCATTCAGAGGAGGGGATGTTGATAAAACATTTTGGAGGTGTGAGGGTGGCAGGTAATCGGAAACTGTTTTTATGGCTTTCGTGGCTTGACGGGCCGATCGGCGTTTATTGAGAGAAACAATTGAAAAACGTCCCTACCCAACCGACTTATCCGACCAGGCTCTTCTTCGGCCATCGATCTGGATCGGAGGACAGGAAACTATGTTGGGAGAAATTTATATCACTTATTATCGCAGATTTTAAGAGTACTAAAATGTACTATTTCAAGGTCCCTACACAAGTACGGATATATATATTGCAGTTTATTGGGAGGGTTATATTTTTCCTATGATCCCGTACGGGAAAATAACTTTCTTCGAAGACTGTGATAAAAATATTCCGAAAGATAAGATTAACTATTTAAGTAATAAGATAAATCTAATCGCCTGTTGACACAACTCCCAGCTATGGGGCAAATAGTATTACAGCTGTTCGTCCAGAAGGATGGATTTGGCATTAAATAACTCACTAAGAATGATATGCCATTAAACAATGAGACCAAAACCAATGTTGATAATGCTCAGGATACGCGGATAGTATCTCTGAAGAGGAGTAAGACTAACCCTCTAAAAATTGATTTGGTTTGGTTTCGTTTCTTTGTTTAATGGCATATCCATATTCATATTTACCGACCCCTCCACCCGGGCAGGATATGACACAAGGTCAATTTTTTAAGCGGAGTTTAACTGGTTTGAATTCAACGTTCTTTCTCCTGGACTAGTTGCCTCACCAAGGCTGAAGAACCTAGTCTGCCCTACTATTTTACCCATAGCTGGAGGGAGAATAATTGGATTCATACCTTTTCCAAGGGTATTAGTGCTATGTGAAATGTAATCAGTCTCGTCCAGGATTTGAACTCGTGTCGCCGTGTTCATTTCCTACGACGATAGCCATTACACAGCAGGTATAAATAATGGTTAAAAAAAAACATAGGATTAAATTGAGAATTAAGGTAAATGAACAAAAATAAAATGAAAATAAAAAAAGTGAAGAAAACTTATCTTGTATACGTACACGTAAAAAAAAAATGGGTAACTGCATTAATAGGTTAGAAATTAACATAAGTATTACTGTTTCCTTACGTAAAGTTTTTATAGAAAAATTAATTATCTAATTTAGTAAGGAATTATGGAGTCTTTAGTTAAAAAAAAAATTTTTTTTTAATGAAATTACTATATTTCCAAACGGCAATAAAATAAAATAAAATAAATAAAAACCGGAAGTGGGCTAAACGAGGAGATAACTCTTCACCCCTCTTCTATCCCTTAGTGTCTATTCTGAATTATTTTATTCATAAAATCTAAAGAAGTCCTGTTATTTTTTCGTGTTTTTGATTTATATCAAAAACACATAACAGGATGGAAATAAATTTATAATCCTAATGTGACCGGTTTTGTTTTTTCTTGAAGAAATTATTGCTCTGTAATATCAGTTACATTGAGCTCTTTACCAGGAAAATTTAAAGGTTCACTTTCGAATGGTTTTCTTGTTCTGGTGGAATTACTCCCAACTCTGGTTTAACTAGACCGAATAATATATATATATATATATATATATATATATATATATATAGCATTAAAAATAAGTCCATTTGTGCGGTACAGCTGGGTTTCATGGGAGCGAGAAGACAGTACTTAACAATAAGAATCTTGAATTTTTTTTCAAAGAATGGTATATAGAATTGAGTATAGTATTCGTCAATGGTACGGGAGATCGGGTTTCAATCCCAAGTCAGGTCATACCAAAGACTCAAAAAATGGTACTTGTTACTGACTTGCTTAACACTCAGCATTATAAGGTAAGGATCAAGGGTAAAGCAGAGCAATCCAGAGAGTGGAGTAGCACCCTCCTCTACACTTCGGTGTAGTAGCTATTGAAAAGGGAGCCTTCGGGTCACCCTTGACTTAGGTCGCCAGATAAGGCAATGTTTTTCCTGCTCTTTTTCAGATCACATGCTTTTTTTGTTTGTTTAAAAAAAAATTAAATTGTTTTCGAATATATATATTCTTCTTTGTGCGCTTTGACGTTGGAGTTAAGAAAATGCTGTTTTACCCACCCTCTGCAGAGGTGTAAGACCCCTCCCATAAAGAGGGTCTTTATTATGACTCTAAACTGCATTTGCGGTGGTGAGGCTGTAGTTTTAGCGCTAAGATATTGTGCAGTAATCTCTTCGTTGGCATTACTTCCAGGTCAACTCGTACTCGTCGTGGCAGTGGCTCTTCGGACTCCATCTCTGGGTCAAATAGATCTGTAAACTAATGGGGAAGAGTCTGTGAAACTATAATTGAGAACAAACAAATTATTGTTATTATCATATTTACCAACCCCTCCGCTCGGGCAGGATATGACACAAGGTCAATTTTTAAGCGGAGTTTAACAGGTTTGAGTTCAGAGTTGCCTCACCAAGGCTGAAGAACCTAGTCTACCCTACTATTTACCCATAGCTGGGGGGAGAATGTCGCCTGTTTGATTATAGTACATATATTCAGTTTTGTATGCATTGACATGGAGGCCAATGCCTGCGGCGGCTCGTTCCAAACTATGCTGTGGTGTTTCGGCTTGGTTTGGTGTATTCGCCTGTATCGCTATATGAGCTATTTGAAAACATGGTTGTGTATCAAACATTATTATTAGATAAAAAATACTTGAAACTATATAACTGTATGCAAATTATTTGTAATAGAATTGTTACTTGAAGCTATAGTTTGTTATAAATGCGAATTATTTTTAGTTACTTAAAATCTGACAATCGGTTGACAAAAAGACTGTTCTCAAATAACCCAACAAGGGTTGATAAGCCGTAAAATCAAGCTAACAAATCCTAATCTAAGCAGAAGATCCCTAATAAGTCTAACTTCATGTTTCATCTACCACTACTTCCACCATCTTTTATAGCTTTTATTTATTCACAACCTCCCATAACCTCTTCCTGCGGACATGAAGGCGGGAAGCGCGATACCCTGTCTCGTTAAACCAGCCAATTCTAACAACGGGGAGTTAATTATGTGCTAATTTTCTTGTGGTATGTAATTAAAGGGAAAACTGCATGCAGACGATTCTGTGATCGGTAATCAGAGTCCAGAAGGTAAAAAAAAAACAATCGATGTGAAGCAAAGAGGTGAATTGATTGAAATATTTGAAGAAACTAGAGAAAGAGGGACAAGGATTTAAATTTTGCAAAGTTATTCTGCAAGGCCCTAACTATGGGGCACCCAGTTAATATCGAAATGATCTAGCCAGAAATTATTCCACGCAATTTATAGATGTATGCGCTCGTAATTCAGTGGTTATCGTCCTTGGAAGTGGACATTGCAATCCGATTTCCAATCTTGAACAAAGCAGTTAACATTTCCCGTAGAGCTGAAAACGCTTAGACCAATTAATCTCCCCCCAGCAATGAATTAAATGCAGGGCAGACTGAGCTCTTTTATCTTAGTGTGGACATCAGTCTGAGGGAAGAGAAACTCTGAATTCACTGACCTTGTGCCTCGTCCTGCTCGTGTGGAGCGATTGTATTTGGTTTGTGTTGATTTCGTTTAATGGCATATCAACCATTGTTGGTTATTTAAACCCAAATTTTGTTTTACACATATATTAGATAGATGATTTGTGAATATATTTTGTAGATACATGAAGTGAAATGATCAAGCAGTTCTATTTCTAGCAATTCAATTTAGCATGAGTCAACAAAGTTAATTGGTTTCAAGTATTGTTATATATCACTAACAATTCATTTACACATCCCTCATTTTTCTACGTAGACTTAAATGATCAGTTCTATTTCAAATAATTTAAGTTAGCATAAGTCATTTGTTTGCACTCAGTTCAAATGTCAAACATTTCTATTAGATCCATAGATAGGACCCTATCAGGTGCCACCACTCCGGGCCAGAGTGGACTTATGAGCGATGGCAGTGAAGGGGTAATCCACGTTCTCTAAATCTCCAGCATTGCTGGAGCTTCACCATCAGATTGTTTAGTGTCATATGCAGGATATACGTATGAGGGGGTCTTACCCCTCTACAGAGATGAAGTTAGTGCATTCTACAGCCTCAGAAGACTAGGCTGGCGATTGTATGTTTGTGTGTGTCTGTTTATATATATATATATATATACCAATATTCAGTACACGGTATTTTTGAGAGAATATGACAATATGCAAAAATGTGCGTACTTATATTTCACGGTGTGGAATTTTACGTTAACGATGTCATCATGTTAACTCACCTGACAATTGTGTCATAGTGAAAAAAAAAAAAAAATTGTACTTTTTTTAAAAACTATCGGTGATATACATATTGTGATCTGATTATTTATATAGAACGAAACGAAGTTGAAGTTTAAATCAAAATAAAGACACTACCAGCAACAAACTCTAACTTATGTATATGCAAAATTGATATGGAAGATTGAGAGGTTGTCGCCAATGGTAGACTAAATTGGTGCCTCACCATTCACTCAAGAGATCAATATTTCCTCAGAGATGCCAACTTGAAATGTTTTTTATGCAAATCTGAGCATGTTCCAGCTATATGAAATACCTACCAATTTACGTACAGTGTATACCGAAAGTCCTATTTGCGAAAATTCTCGGACATTTATCAGTCAGTCTGAAATTCTGGGAAATGATCAGCAATGTATGGTCAGAGGTAGGGGCTCCTGCTTTCTTTTAGTGATTGATTTTCGTGCCCTCCAATAAGTTATCGTCTTAATATCTTTGAATATGTAGCAGTCCTTTGTGCATTTATATAGTTTCATTTTTGGTAACAATCTTTCAAAGCAGTAAAGTTTGGTAATAAATGATGCCTAATGATACCGTTTTATCGTTAAGGGTTTTCGGACAGTTATCTTCATCTTTATTGTTATTTCCACAACGTTTCGGCCGATATGAACTCCGGCCTTCAGGTGTTTGTCGAACTCGGGAACCTTCACGGAACTTCGAACAACATCCTTTATTGAATCCACGGTGGTCGCCTGTTCTGATTCCGTTAGCCATAACCGGGTACAAGTGTTAAGTATTCCTGTATTGTTACTCGCCTGTTGTTAGAATTGAACCTGCAACCTCCAGATGATTGTCTCCTTAGAAGCTTAGGGAACCAACACCTATAACCCTTATGCGCTGGACAATTCAGAGTGAATTTTTGTAAGTCCCAAAAAATTTGGGGGACTTATAAATTTGTGGAAATAACAATAAAGATGAAGACAATAGTGCGAAAACCCTTAATGATAAAAATCAACAAGCTTCGTCTCAGAAATTTAAACAACTGATATCCTTTTAATCTATCGAGATAATAGACTACAAACTTCAATAGATAGAGAAAAAAGCAGAGAAATTCTTATTGATATCGACTATGCAGTGATTCTAGCAGTCCAGTCAACTCGGGCGATAAAAAAAAGCCAATTGCATCTCTGCAGAGACGTAAGGCGAGTATCCTGTATATACCAAAAGCATTTGGAGCTTTGAGGAACGAAGTACTCCTTCATTGCCATTACTCTCAGGTCCACCATGACACAGAGTTTGCTCACTCGGTTGGGGGTGGGGCTGTAGAATATACCGACTGCTTCTCTGCAGAGGAATAATACATCCCAAACTAGGGTCCTTGATATGATAATAAACAATCTGATGGTGAGGTTCTAGTAATGCTTGAGATTTGGAGAATGCCAAGTACACCTTCATTGCCATCACTCCCAGGTCCACTCTGGCTCGGAGTGGAAGCACCTGAAATGGGTCAAATAGAAGTAAACTGTGTACTTATACTTAACTGATTTGTTTGAAATAGAACTGTTTTCACCTTTAACGCTTTGGAAACAACAACAATTCTAATGCTTAACTGAATTGTTTGAAATTTAATTCGGCGTTAAATGACCCAAAAAGGGTTGATATGCCGTAAAACAAAACAATCAACCTGACCTGGAAGGTTTGGTTTGGTTTGTTAGGTTTTATGACATATCAACCCTTGTAGGTTATTTAATGCCAAATCTATTTTTATGTAAATAATCTGTTCTATTTAAAACAATTCAGTTTAGCATAAGTACACAGTTTAATTGTCAAAAACATTTCCATTTCAAACTATTCAAGCAGTTTGATGTTAAAATTCTGTGATGTGTAAATACAGTTTTAATGTCGAAAAACAGTTCTATTTGAAATAATTCAGTTAAGCATGAGCATGCAGTTTAAATGTAAGTACAGTTTAATTGTCAAAAACATTTCTATTTCAAGCTGTTCAGTTTACTCAAAGAATTCATTTTAGTATTAGTATGATGTTAGTTCTATTTAACTCATAGATAGGGCCCTATCAGGTGCTACCACTCCGGGTCAGAGTGGACCTGAGAGAGATGGCAATGAAGGGGTACTCCGCATTCCCCAAAGCTCCAGCACTGTTGGAACTTCACCATCAGATTGTTTAGTGTCATATCCAGGACACTCGTTAGGGGGGGTCTTACCTCTCTGCAGAGGAGCAGTCAGTGTATTCTACAGCCTCAGCCGACTGGGCAACCTGACCTGGAGAAGTAGTACAATTTAGCGTTCCATCTTTGGGTCAAATAGTTTCCTGAGTATGACACTAAGCTGCATCTAATCGAAAGGCACCAATCCTGGGGCTTTGTGTAAGGTGGAATACTCTTTCATTGCCATTACTTCCAGGTTCACCAGTCTTGGTCCTTTTTATGGGTCGAATAAAATTATTAGTGTTAAATAACAATACTTGGAGCCACTTAACTGTGTACCAACAAACGACCTCTGGCTCGTTTGAAAAGGTTACGTACTAACTAGTCTTTAAATTATATCTAAAGATTTAACTTTAAAAAACCTGTTAGTGTTGATATGCCGTAAAACACAATCGACCAACCAGAGGATGGAGCGCTTCTTGTAAAAGTACCTGCTCAAGCCGATTCTTTACTGAAGCAAGCACCAACAGTTATCGCCCTCTATATGAACCCTGATAGAACATGAGTCTGATAATAATAGACCATCTCATACTCTCGGTAGTATTATCTTATCTATAGAGAAATATTTTGGAGGTGCCGCTGGTGTAATGTTTACCGTCGTAGGAAATTGACAGAGTGACACGAGTTCAAATCCTGGACGAGATTGATTGCATTTCACATTGCACTAATATCCTTGGGAAAGGATGAATCCAATTATTTTCCCTCCAGCTGTGGGTAAATAGTAGGGCAGACTGATTTCATCAGCCTTGGTGAGTCAACTAGTCTAAGAGAAGGAAAACTCTGAATTCAAACCTGTTAAACTCCGCTTAAAAATTGACCCTGTGTCATTTCCTGTCTGAGCGGAGGGGTTGGTAAATATGTAGAGAGAAACATTTTTGATTTTCCATAATGGTGGATTTCATTCCAAACTCTACTCCCACGTCTGTATATCTCCATCACCCTCTTTCTCTTATATAAGAAAAATTGGTGACCTTAGTCAAGGGTCACTCGAAGGTTCCCTTTTCAATAGCTACTACACTGAGGTGTAGTGAAGGGTGCTCCTCCATTCCCTGGATGGCCACACTCCCCTTGATCCTTACCTTATAATGCTAAGTGTTAAGCAAGTTGTCATTAAGTACCATTATTTAAGTCTTTGGTATGACTCGAACTGGGATTCAACCCCGGCCTCCCGGATCATTGGCGAAAACTCTACTCATTAGGCCTCATATATACCTACCTATTTCTTTGTATTGTGTGTGTGTATGTGTGTGGCTGTTGTTTCTTCTATCTTGTTTTAGCCATGAATAGACATCTTTCTTAACAAATATTAACAATCAAACTTCCAACTTACATTCTATCTTAGGCCCTCGAGAAAGCTCAAAAGCCTACCCATTTTCACACGGTTAAAATCGATCAATCGTAACCCAATCAGAAACTATCGATCTGGCTAAGAGGCGTGACCAGATTCATTCGTCATAGATTTATCAACAACTCGGTGCGATCTCTTGCTCCGTGCAACGTTCAACTCCACTTTCACCCCCCGCGCTTGCACCCACTTGTCTCATTGATCAACCTACCGATAACCGCATTTCTACGACCCCTCTCCTTCGCCCCCCTCTGCTGTGTCTTAAAATGACTAGCACCTTCATTGTGGTGGTATTGCCCGCCTCTTAGCTGACCTTCAGCACCTCGTCGAACGATTGTTCATGTCTTGCTGCACGCAACCACGCACACAGCATATAAAGATTAAATTCTCTGCGATCATCATTTGCGCGAGAGACTTAACAGAGAGACAACAGTAGTCTTTCAAAGAAGACTAACATTCTAACAAGAGAGATCCAGTAGGATGTTTCTTAAAGACAGTAACCCTCAGGGCTAAACAGGTAGAATCTACACATACACACACATTGATACTAAAATATTAGTCACTTAGCAAACACAGTACACGGAAATAACAGTATCGATCAGCTAATTGCAGCATATACAAGTCTCATTCGAGATTCTATTCTTTACATTATATCAGCTGTGTTGTTTTCAAGAGGCGAACGTATTTCGCCAATAAAAATTGATTCAAAAACTTGAAAAAAAGTAGTTGGTTACTACAGACGAGGGCGACCAGAAGGCTCCATTTTCAATAGCTACTACACTTTACCCTTGATACGTACCTTACATTGCTGAGTGTTAAACAAGGAGGTATCAAGTACCATTTTTAAAGTCTTTGGTATGATGCGATATGGGATGGAACCCAGGTCTCCCGGACCATTGGCGAACACTCTACCTTCTAGGTTTTTCTTATTATTTTGATTATCATCATCATTATCATTAATAATGGTGAATTGCTTCATCGAAAAATTTACTGTGTCAACGAAAGCAGAGATATAAGATGAAGTATGAAGTGATTTCTAGTTTTGATTAAGGCATCTGCCATACCAATGGCTCCTGTAGCTTTGTTGATAAAGCTACTGGTACGGATGACTCGGTTTAACCCTCTACTCACGAGGCCAATGAGCCGGTTTATAAAAAAAAAACCTTTAAAATTGATTATTAAAGTTTGGAAATCTGTTTTTAAAATTCGAATGTTGAGTGTTATTCCTGATACTTTGGAGGTTAAAGACAAGTAAAATATTTTTTGAAAATTCTTTATCTCCATATTCTCCCTTGATAGGCAGTTATTGCAGGAGACTGAGGATGGTTGGGTTTTATGGCATATCAACTCTTATGGGTTGCTTAATGCCAAGTCCCTTTTTATTTCTTTGTGTAAGCTAATAATTACTAGGTAACTTTTTATAACTAGTTCATTGAGCTCATTTATCTGCACACAATTAAAAGGTTGCAATTATTCCTATTTAACACTAATAATTCTATTTAATATCAATTATTTGTTTCCGCCTTGTTAAATTGTTTCTAGTACTTTCAAAGACCAAAGGTTGCTTGCATGTATAAAGAGTGTATTTTTAAATAGTTTTTTTTTTTTAATAACATTACAAAGTTACGGAAACGCCGAGTCGGATAAAACTGCGATGCTGATGAATTTAAAAAACAGAACGCTATCGACGGAAATAGAATATTATCAAGAAATATCGAATATTAAAAATAAGAAAACTTAAGGCGTTTCAAAACATTGTCGCTATTTTCATAATTTTTATTGTTGATGCTAGTATTTTTTTGGTGTTTTTTTTTATATGCACGGCTTCTAGGATTTGTAGTCATAACTTATCAATTTTGTGGCTGTGAAAGGTCCGAAAGCACTCGGGATAATTTTAGTAAATTAATCTACCAATTCCAGCCTGAAACCAAGACACTTATCAGGAAACTTGAAAGGATCTTAATAAAATTCTATAGACGAAATGTGTCTTAATTATTTAATAAAATATGCTAATATATATATAAGGAGAAATGGTAGATTTTGGTGAATCTGACAGGATGATAAGAATAAGTGGAAAAGTGGATAAATCAAACACTCACGATGATTTTATTAGTAATGTTTGGTTTTTATTCAAGGAAGAATTTATACAGGCTAAAATCTTCAGTTTTTCTACATTTTAGCCATTGAGGAAATGTCAACTCTCTGATGAAACTTGATGGCACCAAACCTTGACCATCTATTCTAATGGTCACAGTCAAAACCAATAACTCCTACCACCATCGCTCAAACCTATATCTAATTCCCTAACTTTTCTTTCCTTCTCTGTCTCTGTATATCTTTTTATGTTTTCACCAATATTTCATCTATTTCCTCAATTGCTAAGATGTAGAAAAAATTGAAAAACTTTTGGTTGGAAGAAGTTCTTTCTTGAATAAAGAATGAAACATTACAACTAAACCCGTTGTAAGTGTTTGATTTATCCTCTTATTCGTTTATTTTATCATCTCTCTCTCTCTCTCTCTATATATATATATATATATATAAATGGACGTGCCCGTGGTGTAATGGTTATCGTCGTTGAAAATGGACACGGTGACACAAGTTCAAATCCTGGACGAGGCTGATTGCATTTCACATTGCACTAATACTCTTGGGAAAAGTATGAATCCAATCATTCTCTCTCCAGCTATGGGTAAATAGTAGGGCAGACTAGGTTCTTCAGCCTTGGTAAGGCAACTAGTCTAGAAGAAGGAAAACTCTGAATTCAAACCTATTAAACTCCGCTTAAAAATTGACCTTGTGTCTTATCCTGTTCGGGCGGAGAGGTTGGTAAATATATAAACACATACACACAATGTTCGGTATAAAATAATCCACGTAGGGTGATAGGCCATAAAATACTAACGAAACAATTATTTGCGATTGATTGAAAGTGCCTGTGGGAGCCCGTGTGCATCCACAGGCCAGGCATATACTTGCAAACCATGTCACATCTGTAATGAACAAATGAGCTGTCTTTTCCGTTGACATTGTCCTTACGCAACTTCATACGACTTTTGAAAATGGCACGAGACACACATATCTTGCAACCAAATTGACACGTGTTAGCAATGATTTGCTGCTGAAAGACTTTAGTGGAATGAATCTTTGAGAGTTTACTTACATGAAATCTCATTTGTACAGCCAAAGTCAATTTGTGAACAAAAAAAAATCTACGACATAGGTTATTCAAATGTTTTAAATCCATATTTACCAACTCCTCCGCTCGGGCAGGATATGACACAAGGTCAATTTTTGAGCGGAGTTTACCAGGTTTGAATTCAGAGTTTTACTTCTCCTAGACTAGTTGCCTCATCAAGGCTGAAGAAATCAGTCTGTCCTACAATTTACCCATAGCTGGAGAGAAAATAATTGGATTCATACCTTTCCCAAGGGTATTAGTGCTATGTGAAATGCAATTAGCTTGGTCCAGGATTTGAACTCGTGTCACCGTGTCCATTTCCTACGACGATAACCATGACACCACGGGCACCACCCCTTCAAAAGTTTTAAATCGTTAGAAATTGAGATCGAATCTCGTTTCCGGAGTTTTTGTTTTCGGTCGGAGCGTTCGATTCTTTATGCTTCAGACACTTTACTGCTATCGGAGATCGATGTTTTCTAAGTTGATCGATTTGCTGTCATCTGCTTTCCGTTTCCAGTATCTACACAGAACACCTTAAGGTTGTTTTTGACAACATCCTTAAAACGTATCCTCAGTTGATCTTGGACATTTATCCTGTTGTAACTTTCCTTACAACAGCTGCTTCAGTAAAGCTTACGTCCTTTATTCTGGTAAGGTGCCCAGCGAAACGCATCTGATGGCCAATGAGGAGCATCTCAGTGTTGGATGTATTGATTCGCTTGAGAACAATGGTGTCTGGTGTTGGAGTCCTCGAAAAAATCTTTTCAAGGTTCACCTATCTAGGAAGCAGCGTCTCATCAACCGAAAAAGACATCGACACGCGGCTAACGAAGGCATGTACAGCTATCGATAGGCTATCGATCATATGGAAATTAGACCTGACCGATAAAATGAAACGCATTTTCTTCCAGGCAGCGGTCGTATCGATACTGCTGTATGGATGCACTACTTGGGCGCTAACTAAACGGCTGGAGAAGAAGGTAAACTGCAATTACACAAGAATGCTGCGAGCAATATTGAACAAATCCTGGCGGTAACACTCCACAAGGCACCAGTTATACGGCCACCTGCCTCCCATCATGAAAACTATCCAAGTTAGACGAACCATACATGCAGGACACTGCTGGAGAAGCAGAGATGAGCTATGGACCCCCACATAAGGCTGGGCAAAAGCAGGACGACCAGCTCGAACATACATACAGCAGCAATGTGAGGATACGGGATGTAAGCCCTGAAGACCTGCCAGTGGCGATGAACGATTGGGAGAAGTGTCGAGAGAGGGTCAGGGATATCCGTGCTAGCACCACGACATGATGATGAAGCATAAAAATGATATTTATTGTGAGAGTAAAATACATATTAGGTGTTATAAACGTTTCCAGTTCTCTCTTTTTCTTGGAGACAGAAAATGTCTTAGAAACCAATATATTCAAGGTAAAGAATCTGTGAACTTTGACTCATGAGCAATATTCACTTCTAAAGATGGTTTGCGTTTTAGAGGCCTCTTTGATTTGGGGCAATATACACAGCATTCCTTTTCTTGTAAATTTACACAATCAAATAGATAACGTGTTCGTTTTAGTTTTTTGCTTTGTTTTTCTTTTTTCTTTTAAGAAAACAATGTCTGTCAGTATGGAATTTTTTAAAAAAAGAATTTTGTTTTACGGATGAGCTTCACGAAATAATCGGAGGTGATTAAAATATGACTTCAGCTGTTTTGAAACGAATTGTCGGTTACATGTAGAGACCAACAAAGATTTTATAAGTGTTATATAGTAATCAAACATAATGAACGAACGAAACACTTCTCTATATAGATATATCTCTCATTTTATTCTTTTAAGGGGCCCACTGTTGTTTGTTGAAATAGATGGAGAGACATATACTCATAGAGAGAACTTGCCCCATATCTTCTTCCTGGGACCAGGGGGTGCCAACGCTTGCACACCCTTGCAAGCTCGTCAGAGACGTCCTAACCCTCTGATCGGCTGCGTGTCCCTGGCTCGACTTTTATTCTCTGCCTTTGTTTAAATCTGACTGCGTGGTTATCACGTGGCCTCCTTCCGGGTACACACCTGTTATACCCGACTGACCTGACGCGCTGTCATCTCCCTGTTTACTAATTACAGCGTGACAGCTTTTCAAAGCACACGCAGTCAATTGGAACGAACCGAAAATCCATGTCATGCGTTACATAACACAAGTTGAATCCGATTTTCAGTACAAGATTGGAACATTACATCTTTTATCGCTAGAAAGTCTCAAACGCTCTCAGAAGCGTGTAATATTGATTATTAATTATTTATCATTATATGGGAATGCAAATAAACAATGTAACAGGTGTGTACGATAATTTTGTATACATTTTCGTATAGGCACTTTTATTGATAGTACACACATGAAACTCTAGTCCCCTTCGAAGTAATCTCCCCCGGCTGCAATGCACTTGTACCGTTCCAATAACTTCTGGAAGGCCCCATGCAAGTCCTCTTGTGTGAGCGTGTCAATGACCTTCGTCACAGCCTCTTTCATCTCCTCAATTGTCTCATAACGACAGCCTTTGAGCTTAGGGAAGAAGCAAAAGACACAGAGAGCAAAGTCTGGACTTTAGAGAGGCTGAGGAACTGTCTTGATGTCCATCTGGGGCACATAGTCTGTGACAAGGATGGAGTTGTCGACTGATGCATTGTTCTGGTGGGAATGCCACTGGCTCGATTTGAAGAGTGCTGGCTTGAACTCCCTTAAAACCTCAACATAGTAACCCTAACACTAACCCTTTAGCCAATCAACTCTTGTGTATTGACTTCCTTACTTCTCCCACACCTCTCATTATCCCTCACAGACTCCCTGCCTTCCTTGAATCTCTTATGCCACTCAAAAACTGATGTTTTATTCATGCAAGATGCTCCAAAAGCAGTGTGAAGCATTCCATACGTTTCTGTGGGATTTTTTCCGAGTTTAAAACAGAATTTTATTGCATATCGTTCTTATAAAGTCTCCTCATTGCATTTTTGAAATTCACCAGCTGAGACAATCAGGCTTTAGTTGGGTGTATTCCAATTCCTGCTGTAGCTGTTCATTTGAAGCTGAAATCATAAAGATTAGTCAGTCATCTCATAACATATATAGCAATAACAATTTTCAAGAGTCTACGACAATTTTAAATCCCCATACGAAAAAAGTCTGGAAACTTATCGTGCGCACCTCGTATAAACTCAGCCCCGAACCGGAAGTGATACAAGGAGAATTCTTAAAGCGAATTAAAGGTAATTTAAATTCAGTTCACCTTCTCATAGATAGGTTACCGTGCCAAAGCTAAAAAGATCAGTCTACCCTAATTACCCCCTGCTGAGGGACAAACAAACGAAATCACAACTTTTCCGAGACATTAAGGTGTAACGCTAACGTCTTCATCCATGATTTGAAATTGGGTCACCATATGCATTTCCTAGGACAACAAACTTTGCGCCACATTCCCCGTCCCCAGAGCAGCAGTAAATTTGCTCATGAACATGGATAATAATTAATTTATTTACTTATGTTATTTATATTAGGTTCGAGGTTTTGTAAATCATATTGTGTTTAAACACAATAGCGTAAATATGTGTGTAAGTATGTATATACGTGTGTGTGTGTATGTGCATGAATATATATGTGTGTGTATGTATATAGGTATGGACATATATATATGTGTGTGTATATATATATATATATACGTGTGTGTGGGTAAGTATATATATATATATATATGTGTGTGTGTTTGTGTATGTATATATATGTGTGGGTAAGTATATATATAAATATGTGGGTATATATATATATATATATGTGTGTGTGTGTATATAGGTATATACATATATATATACGTGTGTGTGGGTAAACATATATATATATAGATGTGTGTGTGTGTATAGGTATATAGGTATGTACATATATATATATATGTGTGTATATATATATATATATATACGTGTGTGTGGGTAAGTATATATATATGTGTGTGTGTGTATGTATATATATGTGTGTGTGTGGGTAAGTATATATATAAATATGTGGGTATATATATATATATATATATATATAGGTATATAGGTATGTACATATATATATATGTGTGTGTGTATATATATATATATGTGTGTGTGTGTGTGTGTGGGCATATATATATAAATATGTGAGTATGTGTGTGTATATATATATATATATATATATATATGTGGGTATGTGTGTGTATATATATACATATATGTGTGTGTGGGTATGTATGTATATATATATATATATATAAATATATGTGTATGTATATATATATATATATATGTGGGTATGTGTTGATATGTATGTGTATATATATATATATATATACGTGTGTGTGTGTCTATGTATATATATATATATATATATATATATATATATATGCGTTTGTGTGTGTGGGGTATATATATATATATATACACATATGTGTGTGGATATGTATATATATATATATATATGTGTTTGTGTGGGTATATATATATATATGTGTGTTTGTGTGGGTATATATATATAAATATATGTGCATATATATATATATATATATATATATATATATATATATATATGTGTGTGAGTTTAGTGGATGTATTTGTACCAGTATGTATCTGTGCAAACTCATACCAAAATGTACTTCTGCTAAATAAAAAGGCGTGAAAATTGTCATTTTGCATCTCTCATTTCCTTAGAATTTCTAGCTCTCTCTCTTTATCTCACTCTAATAAATATTTGTGCGTGTCCGTATGTTTCTCACTCCGTTTCTATTTAATTTTGTTTATATTTATCTATCTAAACCCCTCTCTCTATCTTTTTTCCAGTCCCTATCCTTTTCCAACATTTTCTCCAACCTCACCACCATCGATTCTAAACCTTCTCTCAGTCCTCTAAACCCCCCTCGCTCGAAATTTGACCACCCATCACTATAGACACCACAATAATCTCTCGTGACTCTGGGGCCGGACGGATGTAACGACGCAGAGAAAAGCGTATGCACAATGACCATCTGATTAATTAAGTCTCGCCGACATCTCGTCGACAACTCACGCCATCATCAAGGAGCGAGGATGTCACATGATGCTGCGCGCTTCAACTTGACTGAACACCGACTTTGAATTTGTCATCCAGCTTACTGAATAATCATCGTAATGGACACTTCGAATATCCGCATATGCCAAGTCAACAAAACTCATCGTCTTTGATGCATTTATATTTGCTAAGGTTTGCTTGCGAAGGCACGCAGTCCTCAGGCTCCTAGGGCTGGCACACGGTCTTCAGGCTCCTGGCGCTAGCACGTGGTCCTCAAGCAGCTTAGGGTACCCAATCGTAACTCATCTAAATAGTGAACAGGCTTATTAGTTCCTAATATGGTCAGTTCAGCTGGTTAGGACCGTAGAATTCACCAACTGTATCTCTGCAGAAAGTTAAGACTCCCTCAATATGTGTTTTGGATATGACATTAAACAATCAGATGGTGAGGCTCCAGCCCTGTAGGTTTAAAAATATGGAGTTCCCCTTCATTGCCATTCCTCCCGCGTCCACTTTGGCCCGAATTGGTAGCGCCTGATAGGGTCTTATCTATAGATAAAATAGAACTGTCTGACATTAAAACTGTGTGCAAACAAATAACTTAGGTTAAATCGAATTCTTAGAAATAGAACGGTTTCATCGTTTAACAGTGTGTAAACAAAGGACTGATGTTTAATTGAATTGTTTGTGATACATAGCAATATTTGCAACCGTTTAACTGTATGCTAACTAAAAGTTATGTTGAATAAAATTATCAGTGTTGATGAGTGATACTTTCAACTCTACGTGTCTAAATTGAATTGCTAGAGCTGCTTAGCGATGCTTGAAACGATTTAACAGTGTGCAAATAAAACCATTGATGTTAGATAGAAATATTTGAAACCATTTAAGTGAAGGCAAACAAATGATAAATATCTAGTAGAATTATGTGTTTAATAGGAATAATTGGTTGGTTGGATTTTATGGCCCATCAACTTTTGTCGGTTATTTAACGCCGAATCCTTCATACAAATAACCAATTTTATTTCAAACAATTCAGTTTAGCATAAGTACACAGCAGCGGTCGCATCGATACTGCTATATGGATGCACTACATGGACTCTAACAAAACGGCTGGAGAAGAAGCTAGACGGCAATTAAACAAGAATGCTGCGAGCAATCTTGAACAAGTCCTGGCGCCAACACCCCACAAGACACCAACTGTACGGCCACCTGCCTCCTATCACGAAAACTATCCAAGTTAGACGAACCAGATATGCTGGACACTGCTGGAGAAGCAGGGACGAACTCATAAGTGATGTACTCTTATGGACCCCCACATATGGCCGAGCAAAAGCAGGACGACCAGCACGAACATACATTCAGCAACTATGTGAGGATACGGGATGTAGTCCAGAAGACCTGCCAGAGGCGATGAACGATAGGGAAAAGTGGCGAGAGAGGATCAGGTATATCCGTGCTACCAGTACGACAAAATGATGATGATGACACAGTTTAATTGTCAAAAACATTTATATTTCAAGCAATTCCGTTTAGTCAAACAGTGCAGTTTAATATAAGTATAGTTTTTGTTTATACACTGTCAAATGTCAAAACAGTTCCATTTCAAACAATTCAGCTTAGCATAAGTAAGCAGTTTAAATATCAGAACAGTTCTATTTCAAGTAATACAATTTAGCATAAGTACACATTTTAGTTCTATTTCACCCATAGATAGGACCTAGGAGAGATGGCGATGCAGGGGTACTCTGCATTCCTCAAAACTCCAGCATTACAGGAACCTCACCATCAGATAGTTTAGTGTCATAAACAGGACACTCGTTAGGGGATTCTAACTCCTCTGCTGAGATGCAGGCGATGTATTCTGCAGCCCCAGCCGACTGGGCAAGTTGATAGAAATGTTTGAAATCTTATAACTGTGCGCGAACAATAATAATACTTGTGAGCAAAACAAATTAGCTCTCATTCATTTAAATAAGGATTAATTACAAACTATTAACTTATAAATTATATGTATAATCATTTAACGGTGCAAATAAACAATCTCTGGCTCATTTAAGAATATTATCGACGAAGTAAAAGTTTAAAAATCATATATATATATATATGTATAAAGAGGATTTGGCATTAAATAACCTACAATGGTTGATATGCTATAAAAGCTAACCAAACCAAATCATATAAATTTAATATATATGTATAAATAGGATTTGGCATTAAATAACCTACAATGGTTGATATGCTATAATACCTAACCAAACCAAATCATATATATATATATATATATATATATATATATATATATATATATGTATAAAGGGGATTTGGCATTAAATAATCTACAATGGTTGATATGCTATAAAACCTAACCAAACCAAATCCCATATATTTAATATAGATGTATAAAGAGGATTTGGTATTAAATAACCTACAAGGGTTGATATGCCAGAAAACCCAACCAAACCAAATTATATATATTTAATATTTATGTATATACATGATTTGGCATTAGATAACCTACAATGGTTGATATGTCATACAACCAAACCAAGCCAATACATATATATTGAATAAATAAGATTTGGCATAAAATCACCCATAAGAGTTGATATGCCACAAATCCAACCAAAATTTAAAAGGAAAACTGATATCATACCTGTCATACTCCGCTTTAAAACTGACTTTGTTGTATGCTGCTTATAGGGGAATGGTTGAGTAAATAAACTAATTTTCTACTCTTACGGGAATCACTTACTAGGGTGAGCAAACCCCTCAATCACGAAAAGGTGGTGACATAAATTTAGATTTTAAGCGAAACAGCTCTTTTTTAAAATTATTTTCCTTCTCCATGATGAGTTGGCGTAGCCAAGCGAAAGAGCCTTGTTTGATCTACTACTGACCCTTACCTGGGAGGAGGAAGTATAAATATCGACCTTTGCATCGTCTAGGATCTGAATTCTGTTCGTTGATTTCGTTTGTTACGACTATAAATAGCGTGATTTTCCGAAGACTAAAAAAACAATTTAAAAATATCAAAAGATTGCTCTGAAGAGGAAATAAAATAAAGCCCCCATCAATATTAGATGCTGGAAGTTACGGGCCATTGGTCTAATAAATAGAGTGTTTGCTAATGGTCTGGGAGACTAGTGTTCAATCCCAAGTCGAGTCATCCCAAAGAGTCAAAAATGGTTGATGCCACCTTGCTTAGCACTCAGCATTATAAGGTAAGGATCAAGGGTAAAGTGGAGTAATCCAGGGAATTGAAATTTACTAAGCTTTTTGCTTAGATGTGGCACAAGGCCATATGAAAGGGGCACCCAATGAGACTCGAACTCACTTGTGTAGGTTTGCTAGTCGAGCTTGCTAACCATTACACCACCAGAGGCGCCTGGAGTAATCCAGGGAATGGAGTAGCGCCCTCACCTATACCTTGGTGTATTAGCTATGGAAAAAGGAACCTTCTGGTCACTCCCGAGTACAGTCGCCAACTTATTTAATACAAGTAATTCTATACAATATAATTGGTTTAGTTTACTTTTGTGGCATATCTATCATTTCTGGTTATTCAATGACAACTTCTATTTTATATATATATATATATATATATATCATAGAAATACATTTCATTGAAAACATTTAAAAACCAATACTTTTTGGCACACAGTTCATTGGTGAATCCTCTAATAATCATGCCAATGTTTGCCAATGACCTGGGACACCTAGGTTCAATCCCAGGTCGAGTCATACCAAAGACTCAAAAATGGGGCTTGATGCGTCCTTGCTTAACACTCAGGATTATAAGGTAAGGATCAACAGTGAAGTTGAGCAATCGTGGGATAGCAGTAACGCCCTCCCTTACACCTTGCTGTAGTAGCTATCGAAAACAGAGCCTTCGGGTCACCCTCGACTAAAGGGAGACAACTTTGCTTACTTACTAGTATTAGATAGGTTTACTTGAAATCATTTAACTGTGTACTAACATATTTAGCTCCAAATGTTTTCTTGACAAATCATATATTTTTGATATATACACATATATGTACGTACGAGGATCATTAAATAAATGTCTAGACTTTTTTCGTATGGGCACTTTTATTGATAGTACACACATGAAACTCTAGTCCCCTTCGAACTAATCTCCTCAATTGTCTCATAACGACAGCCTCTGAGCTGAGTGAATAACCAAAAGTCACAGGGAGCAAGGTCTGGACTAAAGGGACGGTGAGGAACTGTCTTGATGCTCATCTTGGTCAAATAGTCTGTGACAAGGATGGAGTTGTGGACTGGTGCATTGTCCTGCTGGAAATGCCACTGAGCCGATTTGAAGAGTGCTGGCCTCTTTCCTTGAACTCCCTTAAAACCTCAACATAGTAACCCTAACCCTAACCCTTTGGCCAATCAACTCTGGTGTATTGACTTCCTTACTCTTCCCACACCTCTCATCATCCCTCACAGACTCCCTGCCCTCCTTGAATTTCTTATGCCACTCAAAAACTGATGCTCGATTCATGCTAGATGCTCCAAAAGCAGCCTGAAGCATTCTATACGTTTCTGTGACATTTTCTCCACGTTTAAAACAGAATTTTATTGTATATCGTTCTTTTAAAGTGTCCCCACGTTCAGATTGCATTTTTGAAATTCAGCAGCTGTGACCATCAGCCTTTAGTAGGATGTATTCCAATTCCTGTTGTTGCTGTTCATTTGAAGCTGAAATCATAAAAATTGGTCAGTCATCTCATAAGATGTATAGCAATAGTGAATTTTCAAGAGTCAACGCCAATTCTAAATGCCTGTACATAAAAAGTATGGAAAGTTATTGAATGTACCTCGTATACGCGAAAGTTAGTGTTAAATAACGTACATACTGTAAAACACAATCAAACGACGATTTATTAACTATATTGGCTTCTCCATGATTTTATGAAGTAATTGTAAACGCCTACTGGGTTTTTACTTCATTTAAAATTTGTTTAAATTTCCATATTTTGCTCTAATTAAGCATTAATATTTTCTTTTCATTTTTTTTCCAAACTGATCTCTCTCTCTCTCTCTTTCCCTCATCTCAGAAACGAAATTATATCTTTTTTTTTTTTTTTTTTTTGGTCCGTCTTTGTTTCTTCCTCTCACCACTCTCACCTGGCAATAGATCTTTGGTCAGCTCCAAATGTTAAGCATATTAATGTTGGCAACTTAACAAGACACCAAATTAATAAGACTGCGATGTTTCTGCTCAGCAGTAGACAACACCGAACTAGGTCAGTCATTGATTCATGAGCCGGGAAAAAGACACCTTCTCCTTCAAAGAAATGTTTCGGGTGAAAAAGACACGTTATTAACGGTAAATTGAAATATTTTGAAACAATTATTCCAGATGGACATTTAACTGTCTCTATCGGTGCCTCATGTCTTTATTTCAAGGAATGGCCGTTGGGGACTTGGTCGTTTTTTCTTTCCTTTTTATGCTTGACTTTCTCATAGTGTTTGTTTTTTTCTTTGCTTTTCTTTTTAACTTTTTCTTTTCTTTTTTTTCCCTTTTACTCTTTCTTTTTTTTCTCTTTCCTTTTTTCTTTTTCCCTTTCTTTTTTCCTTTCCCCTCTTTTTTTCTCTTTCTCTCTCTGCTTTTCTCTTTTTTTTTTGCTTTTTTCCTTTCTTTCTTTTCCCTTTCTTTTTTCTTTTCTTTTTTCTTTTCCCTTTCTTTTTTCTCTTTCTCTCTCTGCTTTTCTTTTTTTCTTTTTGCTTTTTTTTCCTTTCTTTCTTTTTTCCTTTCCCCCCTTTTATCTCTTTCTTTCTCTGCTTTTCTTTTTTTTTTTTTGGCCTTTTTCCTTTCTTTCTTTCTTTTTTCCTTTCTTTTATCCCCTCTTTTTTCTCTTTCTCTCTCTGCTTTTTTTTTTTCTTCTTTTATTTTCTTTCTTTCTTTCTTCCTATCTTTCTCCTTTCCCTTCGTTTTTCTCTTTCTCTCTCTGCTTTTCTTTTTTTTCTTCTTTTCCTTTCTTTCTTCCTCTCTTTCTCCTTTCCCCTCTTTTTTCTCTTTCTCTCTCTGCTTTACTTCTTTTATTTTTTTTTCTTCCTTGGACTCAAAACCTTTTCTTTTACTTAATATTTATTTCTCTTTTTTTCTTCACCTTTTTTTTCTTTCATTTACTTAGCCTATTTTTTTCTCTTTCTTTTCTTTTCTTTCATTTTTCATTATCTTCGTTCTTTCTTTCATAAATCTTTTTTTTTGTTCTCTTTTGTCTCATTGCAGCTTTTTCTTCATTCTTTTCTTCATTTATTTTTTCCTTCATCTTTATCACCCGAGAGCCTTTACTTGCTTTTTTTTCTTTAATACCTTTTTTCGATTTTAGTTATTTGATTTATCTCCCTTTTTCTTTGCTTTTTCGTCTTCCCTTTTTCTTTTTTTCTTATTCCGTAGAGCCACTCGAAGTGTAAATTGCCGAAAAATGTTTTGAAGATGTTTGGCAGTTAATGGAGTGTTTGTATGTGTTTAAAAGACTTGGGATGGTGTTGGGTGTCAAGACAACAACCAGGACACCACCGGAGGCGCTGGTAGGTGACCTAAATCGAGAAAGCTTCTAATAAATTCCATGAGTGCCAAGCAGTGACAAACATTCTAGGAGACAGCAAAACAATCATCTCTCCATCTAAAGTGCTTTTTCGAGTAAAAATATTCCTAAGGTTTTGTAAAGTTCTGACTAGACTTTAATTTAGACCAACAGAAAGTGCAAATCCTCGTTTAGTGCCATCGTCTAAGAAATTCGATGTTTTGCATAAAAAAAAACGAATATTTAAATTAAGTCAGAACTTCCTTTTTGAAAGAATATATCAATATCATATCCTAACAAACTGTTATCAATTCATTCCGGTCTGTTTAATAATAAATCTTACTTTGACTAAGACCCAGGAACAGATCTACCTATATATTGATATATTTGTATCTGCTCCAAGTATTTTGTTGATGGGGCATAGACTATGCGATTGTATCTTCAGCAAAGGGGTGAGACCCCAGAAAGGGCCTCTGTTGTATAATTAAGGAATGATTTGTTTTATATTAATCATTTTTCGTTAATTATATTTTATCATTCAGTTTTGGTTGGGCTTTGAACTATTCGGGTTAAGAGTTCAGGTGCATAGTCACTGGGTACAATTTTATGCTCACGTGCAAAGGATATGACTATCACCATCGTCATAATAAGTCCCTAGACAGGAAATAGGGCTGGAGTGTAGATGACGTCATGCCTGGAAGAGATGATCCTGAGAATTTGAGGATTTTGAAAAAGAGTCAGTTGAAAGTTGACATTGGACCATGCAGGCAGAGAATTGAATTCTTTGCCATAGAGTTGAGAGTTGAGATTGGACCACGGAGTAAAGTTGTTGGGGATTCGGTTATTGAGTCGAAGTGTTGAGTTTTTCGGATCTTTACCGACAGAGATGAATTGAGATATTAAACACCACGAGATGTGCCGAGCGTTGGGGATGGGGCTACCATAGTAAGAATTGTGTCTCTCTCTTCGTGTCGAAGAACCGAAGTCAAGAAGTTAAAAAATGGTTCGTACCTGAACAACAGAGTCCGCAAGTATTTGTATTATGTGGTTTGCATATGTATCCGTGTTGTATAGGTACAGTTATAGATTGACACTCGACCGAGACGTCAATCAAGAGATGCACCTGTGTAAATAAGCGGAAGAAGGTGGACGTTAAACAATAATATAACCAGAGCACAGATAGTTTGAGTCAGTTGGAGACAGGATGCCAGCGTGAGTATCAGCTTGCAGACAGAGGGCTTGCGGCCCTCAGTGACCAACGGTTCAGCAACCCCAAGCCAAGATTTGAAAGAAATGCTGCTATGGTCAGAAGAACTTGGGGTCAGTATAGCAGTCTGTCCCTGTCTCCAGCTTATCTCTCACACGCAACCAACATCACCCTTTCAAGAATAAAGTGTGAGAGATATATTTTTATAAAGAAGTGTGTTCGTTCGTTCATTGAAGTTCGTCATCATGTTTGATTATGTTCGGCATATATTTATATATGTACGTGGCTATACAACTGTACAACACCTCATGGGTTTGGTTTGATGGCATGACATATCAACGATTCTTGGTTATTATACATATATTTTTAAAATATGATTTCTAAACACGTTTTGTAGACAAGATTTTTAAACAAACCTAAGCTCATTTTTTTTGCACACAGTTAAATGGTTTCACTTATTTCTATCTAATACAAATAATTCTATTTACTATTAATCATTTGTTTGCACACAGTTAAATGTTTTCAAGTATTGCTATTTAAAACTAATAATTCAGTTAAACATCAGTCATTTGTTTGCACACAGTTAAATGATCAAGGAGTTCTAATTCAAACAATTCAGTTTGGCATAACAATCTTTCCCCCTTGTTACATATGTTTGAGATGTTAAGAATGATGTTTGAGTTCATTAATACATTGGCTTTTAAAACAATGATATTGCAACTAAGTATGAAGTGTTTATCTGTTTGAAATTATTGTGAACTAATTTTCATGTCAAATAATGTATACTAGATTGGAATATAAAAGTAAAGTAGGCGGCCGGAAGGCTCCCTTTTCAGTAGCCACTACATCAAGGTGTTGGGAAAGGTGCTACTCATTTCCTTGGATTGCTCCATTTTACCCTTGATACGTACCTTATAATACTGAGTGTTAAGCAAGGAGATATCAAGTACGATTTTTAAAGTCGTTGGCTGGTTGGTTGGTTTTATAGCATATCAACCTTTGTTGGTTATTTAACGTCAAATCCATTTTTATGAAAATACTTCTATTTCAAACAATTTAGTTCAGCATAAGTACGCAGTTTAAATGTAAGTACAGTTTGAGAAAAACATTTCCATTTCGAGCGATTCAGTTTAGTCTAGCAGTTCTAATTCAGCTAAGTATAAGTTCCATATTTCACAATTCAGTTTAGTATAAGTACAATTTCAATGTCTAAAAACAGTTTCATTTCAAATAATTCAGTTAAGCATAAGCACACAGTTTAAATATAAGTACGGTTTAATTGTCAAAAACAGTTTTATTTCAAGCTATTCAGTTTAGCATAAGTATGCTGTTAGTTCTATTTAACCTATAGATAGGGCCCGATCAGCTGCTACCACTCCGGGTCAGAGTGGACCTAGCTGATTGGCTATGCAGGGGTGCTCCGTATTCCTCACCATCTGACTATTTCGTGTCATATATCAGGACACTCGTTGGCGGGTGGTGTCTTACCCCTCTGCAGAGGTGCAGTCAGTATATACAGCCCCAGCTGACAGGGCAACTGAGTCTTTGGTATGACTTGACCAGAGATTGCATCACGGTCTCCAGGGGCATTGGTGCACACTCTACCCAATAGGCCAATGGGTCGTTACTTGAATTAGATTAGTGTTATGGGGACATATCCTACCATACCCCAAAGATGGACTCGTCCAACCTAAACATTCTCCGAGCTTAGCTCGCTCGGGGGAGACAACTTCTCGTTCCTTACGAGACATTTGACTGACGGACTGCAAGCCGAGCACGGCTAGTACTTCCTTTGTATGACAATACAATAACGTTTACCTATCACCCGTTGTTTGAATTGTTCTTCCACCGGTCTTATCTGAAGACCACAACAATTAGATTAATTTTTCAAAACCATAAAAAGACTTCTTATTAGATGTGAATTCTCAAGTCAATTTAAAAAATTGATTGCAGATTTTTCAAGGGGCTGTGACTGCAAACTATTTGTTCTAAAGAGATTTTTTACGAATAATGATTGAATAACAGTTATCATCAAATTTCCCCAATTCTTTCTTTCCATCCGTCTCTATTACCCATCGCTCCCGGCAGATTTTCCTAACTGAATACTGTATCTGCACTGGGCTGATGTAAATAAGTTCTTGCTAGTCGGCCAGCACAGTCCCATCCGTGTGTAGGGGTCGATAAAAAAACGTCACTTTGGAGTTCGCCCTTCTTCTTCAGCTGTGTCCCACATGTCTTGTTCGTCTTATTTGGATGTTTTTTTGAGATAGGAAGTCAGTGGCCGTACAGATTTTTTTGTGGGCTTTTTCCTTCCAGGATTTGTTCAAAATAGCTCGTTGTGTTCTTGTGTAGTTCCTATTTAGCTTTTTCTGTATGCATTTTGTCGGCATCCATGTAGTGCATCCGTACTCTACTTCTGACACAACCACATCTTGGATGATATCCCGTTTTACAAATTGAAATACCATGACCAGAAAATCTGGCAAACACTGCGTGCGACATACACTGGACAGATGTTAAAAAATGTACAACCAAATCTTGTTTTATTTAATCGGATAGATCATACTTTCATATGATCGATAACCTATCGATAGCAGTTCACGCTTTTTGCTATACGGATATTAACACCACTTAACAGTAGTTAGTTGAAACTATATAATTCCGTGCCAAAAGAACTGACTTCGGAATTGAATTAATCTCACGAAGGCCGATAAGTGGTAAAAGCCACCTACTAAAATCTCTCCAAGTTAGTATGTACAGATAATTTTTTTAATCTCTTAAAAAATCTCTGTGGATTCAGGAATCAGTTTTTTTAAATATATCTGTTTATATTCATTCATAGTTCTTGGTCTTCGTAATTCTATCTCTATTTTTACCCATTTAAGGATTTTAGTCTTTTCAAGTTTATCTTTTTATCTGCTCATGGATCATAGTCTTTCAAACCTCTCACTGTTTCTATGGGTTCATCGTCTTTGGTGCTTTTAATTCTATGAAGTTTTTTTTTTTTCGGGATTTGCCAATAACTGACAGCGTTCAAGTAAGATGGAATTTCAAACCTAATCTTTTAAAGCCGCTTGTTCCTCTTACACCTTTCCCGCTTGAATTAATTTCAAAATGGTGTGTAAGGGAGATATGAATTTGTACTTTCCTAAATATCTAAAAATAAAGGTGATAGTAAAATTCTTTATGTGCCCCCATTTAAGTTCACCGGGTAAAAAAATCTACCAGAAGATGTATGTGTAATTTTAAACAAATTAGACCTCTGCAATAAAAAAAATTTGGGGAGAAAAAAAAAATGCATTTTTTAATAGGGATTCATTTGTAAATTTTAATTTAATGCAGACTGATCACTTGTTTCTGGAGCAGTTAATGTTAGAAAGGACAGATAAACAAAAAAGTCGAATTATTTTTTTTTACTTTGGGGTTGGGTGGGTTCTTCATGAATACGTGCACCAGAAATGGGGATCATTTTCATCATCATCATCATCATCATCATTATGTCATGCAGCTAGCACGGATATCCCTGACCCTCTCTCGCCACTTCTCCCTATCGTTCATCGCCTCTGGCAGGTCTTCTGGGCTACATACCGTATCCTCACATAGCTGCTGTATGTATGTTCGAGCTGGTCGTCCTGCTTTTGCTCGGCCATATGCGGGGGTCTATAGGAGTACATCACTTATGAGCTCTTCCCTGCTTCTCCAGCAGTGTCCTGCATGTCTGGTTCATATAGCTTGGATAGTTTTCGTGATGGGAGGCAGGTGGTCGTATAGTTGGTGCCTTGTGCGGTGTTGCTGTCAGGACTTGTTCAATATTGCTCGCAGCATTCTTGTGTAGTTGCCGTCCGGCTTCATCTCCAGCCGTTTAGTTAGCGTCCAAGTGGTGCATCCATATAGCAGTATCGACACGACTGCTGCCGGGAAGAAACTGCGTTTCATTTTATCGGTCAGATAGCCTATTGATAGCTGTCCATGCCTTCGTAGCCGTGTGTCGATGTCTTATTCGGTTGATGAGACGCTGCTTCCTAGGTAGGTGAATTTGTCTACCAGTTTCAGAGAGGTTCCGTCGAGTGTGGAAATGTCACCTGTTCTATTATAGCACATACATTCAGTTTTGTGTGCATTGACACGGAGGCCAATTCCAGCGGCGGCTCGTTCCAAACTATGCAGTAGTGTTTCGGCTTGGTTGGGTGTATTCGCCAGCAACGCTATGTCATCGGCGTAGTCGGCGTCGGTAATTGTTTTTGCGGGGTACCTTCAAGGGGATCATTTTACGTCGAATAAAATTGTGAAAATAAAACCTCTTAATAAAATGTAAAATATACAATTTTTATTTTGTCAAAAATAAAATTGTGTTAATTTTGAAGTTCTAATTAATTCATATCACAACAAAATAAATAAATAAATAAACAAATTAGAATTTTTTTTTTTTAACCTGAGAACTTGCCAGTGTAAATAATACCAAGGTGATACTAAAAATGGCCAACTATGCTTATAAAAATCGGACTAAATTTAATCTAAGACGCTTCAAAGATTTGAGCAGAACAATTGCCATGATACAGTTGACTGATTTAAAGGCATGAGCCTTAATGTTCTGCACAGGCAAAGAAATTTTGGAACGTCGGCTTATTTTGTTCTTGACTTTCACTTGATCAATTGGCCAATAAATCGAAGAATGTCCAAAATAAATAGATTTTCAGACATTCTCCGAAGCCTTATAGTATGACGCCATCACTAACTCACTCGGCAAGAAAATTTGGTTTTATTTCAAGACGATGAACAATCCACTTTATTTTAAAGCTGAATAGAACCATTTATTTTGGTCAGTTTAGACAGGTATCGCATACGCCTCAAAATCTGAAATCTCCACCTCCCTCGAGGCTTCGACCTGCCTCAGCGCGAACTTCAACTAGTTTACATATGTGCCAGGACGTCTTCGGTTATTGCCACCCACCCTCCTTTCTTAATTTCATCCTTTTCTCAAGACTTGCATGGGTAACCCAGTTTTCATGCCTTAATCACACGTGTCCTGTCGGAACTGGAGACGGAGTGGAGCATTGTGGTGGTGGAGAGAAGGGTGTCTTTTCTTTTCACCGTTTCATCATGGCGGACACTCAGTGTGGACGGGGTCGGCCATTTTTCAGCAATCGTCTGCAGTGCTATCCCAATTTATCAATATGGCGGGGCGAATTAAGAATAACACGCCAAGGGCGCTAATGATCGACAGGCTGAGCCAGGGCAATGGTGTGGAATCTCCGGGACAGAGGCTGATAAGCGGGATGCTAGGTGTTTGGGAATTATTGAACGCTATGATAAACAAAGCGAGGGTAACGTCACTAATGAGGGAGTAGTTGTCATAGTGTGGGAGGAGACTCAGGCCTGAAACTGATGGAATTGAGAGAGAAACTAATATCGTTATATATCCAGGGCTTATATATATATATATATATATATATATATAAGTGAAATAGAAATTTGAGATTTTACAAGTACCCAATGTACTTTATGTTGTGCTAATAATATCTTGTTGCACCAATTATCTGATTGAAGATGGCCAATTTTAACGGCATGTCAACCCCACTACGGTTATTTTATGCCTAGAGGTGGGTTTGCTATACATTTATATTCAAAATTTTTTGACGGCACGTCAACCCTTGTTGGGTATTGTAATGTTGAAGTCAGTAATTTCTTTTTCTTTAAGCAGATATAAATCAGTCAATTGATATTAACAATTAGCAAGTAATTATAGGTTTAATTACCTATTCTTATTCCATATTATTAACACACTGTTATATGGTTTCAAGTATTCCTGGCAAATTCTAATAATTTGCTAACAATTTTATATCTTGGATTAAGAATTCCTATCGAATTACCATTAGAGTCAATAGAGATAAAACTTATTTTAAAGATTCTCCGGAAAAGTACCCGTGGCATAGTCACAAATGAACTGGTGTAGGACATCCTAAGAAGCAATTTCAATCTTCAGTCTCGCAGTCAAGTTCACTGCCAGACTAATAGATTCTCTTAGACACCAGCTATGGTTGGGTTTTATGGCATATCAACCATTGTAGGTTATTTAATGCTGATTATACATATATATTATATATATATAATTTGTGTTTTTGGGTTTTATGGCATATTAACGATTGTAGGTTATTTAATGTCAAATCCTCTTTATGCATATATATCAAATATATATGGTTTGGTTGGGTTTTATGGCATATCACCCATTGTTGGTTGTTTAATGCCAAATCCTCTTTAAACATATATATGGTTTGGTTTGGCTTTATGGCATGGCGTAATGGTTAGAGTGTTCGCCAATGGCTCGGGAGACCTTGGTTCAATCACAGGTCGAGTCATACCAAAGACTCAAAAAATGGTACTTGATGCTGCCTAGCTTAACACTCAGCATTATGAGGTAAGGATCAAGGGTAAAGTGGAAGAATCCAGGGAATGGAGTAGCTCCTTCCCCTATACCTTAGTGTAGTAGCTATCGAAAAGGGAGCCTTCGGGTCACCCTCGACTAAAGGGAGACAACTTTACTTACTTTACTGTTTATACATATGGATTTGGAGATTTGTAAATCCATTTTCTTTATAACATTTTAAAATGTGCCTAAGTTCATACTTTCGCACACAGTAAAACGGTTTCAAGAATTGCTATGTATCCTTAACAGTTGATTTAAAGATCGGTCGTTTGTTTACACACAGTTAAATTATCAAACAGTTCTATTTCTAACTATTCAGTTTAGCACAAGTCATTTGTTTGCACACTGTTTAAATGTCGAACTGTCCTATTTGACCCATAGATAGGACCCAAGCAGGTTCAAGCCTCCCGGTATAGAATGGACCTGGGAGCAATAGTAATGAAGGGGTACTCCACATTCCCCAAAGCTCCAGCATTACTAGAGCCTCACCACCAGAATGCTTAGAGTCATATACAGGACATTCATTGAGGGAGGGTTACCTCTCTTCAGATATACAGTCGGTATATTCTACAGTCCTAGCCAACTGGCCTGTAGTCTTTACCCTCTCCCCTGACGAATTTAAACAGTAAGCCTAATTAATCTACCTGATTCGCTTCGAGTTGGATCACTGATTTTCAATCTAACCCCATCTCATACACTATCTCTGAAAATTGAATATATTTCCCTCAATCGGAGTCCAGCTCCCTCCAAATTAAAAAAAAAAAATCTTGACTCCTTGATGCTTACACTGGAATAATTCCTCCATCATCTTCATCTTGTCAATCATATTTTCCGTAGGCGCTTGACCTCGAGTCATATATCCATTACAAGCTTCTAAACCAGTGCCCTTCTAATTAGGTGCAACCACTCCGGGCCTGAACCTCACCTTCAGAATGCTTAGTGACTTATCTCGGACACGCATTGGAGTGTCTTACCTCTTTGCAGAGATGGAGTCCGTGTATTCAATAGCCGATCAGGTATGAGTTTATAAATGTAACACAGCCATACATGAATATGTGAAATGTACATAGAATGTTCATAACTCATATATAGATAACATTGGAATCCCGAAACTAAAAAAAAAAACACTTACGACTTCTTAGTTCAGGTACGAAACTTTTTATTACCTTTGAGTTTAAAGGTTTTTCGACATAAGGAGAGGGATGCTATCTTCCTATGCTGACTTTTCCATCTGCCCCCAAACCACCTGCGGCACCCGCCGCAAGGACTCGGCGAGCTTCGAAAGTCAACCTTCTTCTTCGGACGGCAAAACTCAACTCTCTCACTTTTCTCAAATCCCCCCCAAATCCTCCGCGCACGCTTCCGGTGCATGACGTCATTTACATCCCCTGATCACATACCTATCTGGGATTTTTATTTTGACATCTCTGAATGACAACCTCCTCGCGCACGCATGAACACTTGCACTCATGTTGCACCTAACTAACCCATGCGCTAAGCGAAAGGTTATCAGCCTAAGTAAACCGAAAGGCAAGATATATAAAACGAAATCCCTCGGCCATTATATTAAATAAATACCACGGCGGTGCTTCAACAAGGATATCTTTGGCATTAAATAACGTACGACAATTAATATGCCATTAAAACAAAAAGAGAACCAAACGTTCCCGAATTAATCTATTTGACCTTTGGATAGGGTCCTTATAGGCTCTACCACACCAAGTGGAGCTGTGAGTAATGGCAATGATGATTCCCGTGCTGAAGAGATCTCTAGATATAGAGCTTCATTACTGAATGTAATTTCATTAACCCCTTTGTTTTTTTGGTGGGGTTCTCTCTCGGGAGATGCCTACCCAGTCGGTTGGGGCTGTAAAAAAACCCTGATTGTATCTCTGCAGAGAGATAAGAACTCCCTAGCCACAGAGTATCGTTATTATGACATTAAAAAGGCTGTTGGTGAGGCTTTAGTTCCGATGCTTTGGGGAATGTGAGTACTCCTTTATGGTCATTAGTCCCTGCTCCACGCAGACCTGGACTTGTCGTACCTCTGAGTGTCCAATCTATGGGTCAAATAAAACTGTTCAACCATTTAACTGTGTTCCAATAAATAACTGATTTTTAATTGAATGGTAAATATTACAAAGCAATATATGAGACCGTTTAACGGTGTGCAAAAAAATGATTAATATTAGATAAAATTATGAGTGTTAGATAGCAATACTTGAAATTATTTGACTGAGTGCATACAAATGAGCTCTGGCTCATTTAAAAAAATGTTACCTACAAACTAATCGTTTACAAATCCCGTATATCTAATATGTATCTATAGACAAGAATAGGCATTAAATATTCTACAATGGTTGATATGCTGTAAAATACAACCAGCCAACCAGGAGTTATCGAGCCTGATGTAATATAATGGCCGAGGGATTTTGTTTTATGCCTTTTAGGTGAAACATTAACGCAGGTGTTCACGCGCGCGGGCGGACTGGACGGGTCACTCAGAGATGTCACGGGGCCAGAGAGTGCGGGTGACGTCACGTGCCGGAAGCGCGCGGAGGATTTGGGGGATTTTGAAAAAGTCAGTTTGTAGAGTTGAGAACAAGACACCGAACGAGAAGGGTCGACTTTCGGGGCTCGCAGAGGCCAGACGAATTTGTGCGCTACGGGCGTGGCAGGAAACGAGGGTGGGGGGCAGATGGAAAAGTCATCATAGAAAGATTGTGCATCTCTCTTCCTTGTGTCGAAACCTTTAACTCAAAGGTAATAAAAGGTTTCGTACCTGAACTAAGAAGTCGTTATGTGTTTTTCGTGTTTCGGGATTCCTATGATCTATGTATATATGTTATGAACATTCTATGTACGTTTCACATATCCGTACCATGGGTATGATACACTGACTTGATTATAAAAGAGAGTAATTAAGAAACATGGATGGAAGTTAAGTCTGGTTTGATTTTAGTGGTTGATTTTCGGCATATCACCTCCTGTTGGATTATTTTTATTCCAAGGGCACCCTTTCAGGCAATTATCATCATCATCATCATATCGTGCCGCTAGCACGGATATCACTGACACCTTCTCGCCACTTCTCCCTAAATAAAGGTGATAGTAAAATTCTTTATGTGCCCCCATTTAAGTTCACCGGGTAAAAAATCTACCAGAAGATGTATGTGTAACTTTGAACAAATTAGACCTCTGCAATAAAAAAAATTTGGGGAGAAAAAAAAATTGTACTTTTTAATAGGGATTCATTTGTAAATTTTAATTTAATGCAGACTGATCACTTGTTTCTGGAGCAGTTAATGTTAGAAAGGACAGATAAACAAAAAAGTCGAATTATTTTTTTTTTTACTTTTGGGGTGGGGTGGGTTCTTCATGAATACGTGCACCAGAAATGGGGATCATTTTCATCATAATCATCATGTCGTTCCGCTAGTACGGATATCCTTGACCCTCTCTCGCCACTTCTCCCTATCGTTCATCGCCTCTGGCAGGTCTTCAGGGCTACATCTCGTATCCTCACACAGCTGCTGTATATATGTTCGAGCTGGTCGTCTTGTTTTTGTTCGGCCATATGCAGGGGTCCATAGGAGTACATCACTTATGAGCTCGTTCCCTCTTCTCCAGCAGTGTCCTGCATGTCTGGTTCGTCTAGCTTGGATAGTTTTCGTGATGGGAGGCAGGTGGCCGTATAGTTGGTGCCTTGTGAGGTGTTGCCGCCAGGACTTGTTCAGTACTGCACGCAACATTCTTGTGTAATTGCCGTCCAGCTTCTTCTCCAGCCGTTTAGTTAGCGTCCAAGTTGTGCAGGCAATTATGTATATATAAATTTCTATTTGATGATGGGTTGGTACTGTTGTCAAACAGATCTATTTGACCCATAGATGTGAACCTAATCTTGCATATTGACCCTTGACCAAACCGACTATCTGAGACTGTCTGCACAGGACGCACCAGTGAAAATTAGCGGTAGCAGTCACGTGGCTGAACGGAGATGTGTGGGTTTTATGAAATAATTTATGCTGATGCCCACAAGAGATACGGGCAGTCTAAGTCTTGAGTCAATCTCAACTTGCGGCCAGAGGATACACGGTCAGTCCGGGAAAGCGCTGGGCGCTACGCTAGGGTAGCGGTCCCCGGTTGAGTTTCCCTCGTCTTTGGAGCAGAAGTGCTAAGGGCGAGTCTTGAAGATAACACAGCGGGGTATGGTCAGGAGAAGTTATTGGTCAACATGGCAGTCTGTCCTCGCCTCTCTGTCTCTCGCACACCTACAGAGGCTTTAACTTGAAGAAAAAATTGAAAGTGTTATATTTTTATAACCAAGTGTTGTGGTTTCTTCCCTCATCTAGGTATTTAACGCTAAAAGGAACTACCATTCTGGGTCCGAGTGGACCTGGGAGTAATAAATGAGAAGCTTGGTTATTCTTTCAAAAATATTGGGTTGTGTATATATATATATATATATATATATATATATATATATATATATAATGTGGTAAAAAGAAGAAAACGGAAAGAAAAATACATATATATGGATGAGAAATTTATTGATAAATATTAGTTATAGTCCACCGACGCGTTTTGAATATGAAATTATCGAAGATATAAAATTACGTAATTTTCAGATGGAAGACGTTTTAGGTCATCTTGAAATTTTTTTTAAACTTACAATTATCACCCTGGGGACGATCGAAATATCAGGTTAAAACCTAATGAACTTTAAATAATTAATTTAAAAAAAAACAAACTACAACTTGAGGATTCGAATGTATCTAATTTCTTGTTTCTTTTATTTGGAGTAAGTGTTTTATAAGACGTTATATTAATATTTTGTTTATTGATTTCATGATGTCAAGAGATTGTTTTTCAAAATTACCATCGTAGTAAATTAAGCGTTTCAGTTAAAGGCATCGTCTGATTATTTGAAATTTTAGTTGACTTGGAAATAGAGTAGAAATTTGAAAAAAAAAACACATTAAAATAGAAAAATTGTGTCCGTATTGTGGAAGTAAAGTAGAGAAGCAATTGTTTTATGTTCTTTTATTGTATGTTTCTTACGCTTAAATGGAACCCGACTCTCCTTTAAAATATTCTCTCAACTCTTTGTAAAAGTTAGACGAAGATTTCCATACAATTCAGTTTGAAACTGGACGAAGAAAACTATATTTTATAGTCGCCGATTATAAATAGTTAATGTTCTTCCTTACCAAAATGGGTTTTGATACAGTAGGGGGAGAGGGACCTGTATTTAGTATATAAGTTCCCCGACTATTTTGACGTTGAAGTTTATGTATATTGAAAATAAGGGTTTATGTTATATTTAGAATAATGTTTAATATAGCACATGGCTAAAGATAGTGAATGAATAAAGCATATGAAATAAATGAGTAAAAGATATGAAACAAATAAAGGTTGTAAAACGGCGCGGACAAAATGAACATTTAAAACAAGGCAACGAACAAAAACAAATTTATATTCTATAACAATAAAACTTTCTTTGATACATAAAAAATATTACTAACTCTACTAACAAAATAATAGTCTATGTATATGTGTGAGCTCGTGTGTGTGTGTGTGTGTGTGTGTGTGTGTGTGTGTGTAACACAATTAAGCTATAAAAAGAATTACAAGTTTAAAATGTCCTTTTTTTATGGTTAGAAACGGGCAAGCGTCTCATAGTCATTGTATATGAATGTCTGCGAGGCCCATTCATGGTGTTGCTTTTCTCTCCTGTTGATTCACACTGAAGGGAGTGTGTTGCTGCTGCGAAGAAATTTGGTCAAAGAGAGAAAGGGTGTTTGAAGACGACGTATGTATAGAAAATACGCGTCTTGTAGGTGGCTCAAAAACGCAGGACTTGAATTTACGCGCGGAACTAGTTTTAAACATGTCACGTGGTCCTCCTGGCCAATGGTTTCCCGAGACTGAATATTGAGCGTCCGCCATCTTTGTGGGAACAATTGGCATACCGCCCAAAATAATTTATAGGAGTGTAAAGTCCTATAATACTACCTGTTGCTTCAATGACCTAAAAAAATCAAATTGGGAAGAAATTTGATTTTAAAAAAGGCAGTGTGCTTCTCTTTCTCACTCACATACATTTGTTTATCTCATAGACACACACACACAGATTTCTCTCATAGACACACACACACACGCGTTTGTCTCTTATAGACACACACACACACGTTTCTCTCATAGACACACGCACACGTTTGTTTCTCTCATTGACTCACACAGATGCACACATACACAAACTTGTTTCTCCCTTACACACACAAACACACTTTTTTCTTTCATAGACACACACGAACGCCAACACACACAAACGTGTTTCTCTCTCTCTCTCTCTCACATACAGACTTGTTTCTCACTCTCTCTCTGTCTCTCTCTCTCTCATGCACACAGATTTGTTTCTCTCACACACAAATACAAACTTGTTTTCTGACCTCTCTCTCTCACACACACACATGCAGAAGTTTTCTCGTTCTCTTACAGAAGTAGATATGCGTCCTTTGTAGGGGATCCAAACCCGACCATCCCTCGGATAAATCCCTCCACTCCGCACTCTAGCTGATGCGACGCCACTAATACCGAAATACCGCACATATCACCCGCCGTCTTCTGTAATCAAGCAACTGTCTTTATGCACGGAAGCATTGGCGTAATTAAGTAATTAACGCTCCACCACTCATTCGTTGGTCAGCGACGCGTTCGTTTTAGTCCAAACGCTTAAAATCACACGTCCTCCCTCGTCCCCGCACCCGTTCATTAGCGACTTGCGATGGTGACCCCACTGACTCGCTCAAGCTCACCTCTCTCTCTCTCACTCTCTCTCACCCGTCCACTTAACTAGACAACCTGCCTAATAACACCAACAAGTTGTTACTTTCAAAACAGCTAATCAATATTAGGTTCGGAACCGACAACGATCGATTCGAGCCCCGAGCCAGTCTTTAACTTTGTTGTAGGGGTCAAGACCTTAAGGGTCTTACATCTCGTGCTAGATAAAGCATGTTTTTAATTGATTCAACATACATATTTACCAACCCCTCCGCTCTGGCAGGATATGACACAAGGTCAATTTTTAAGCTGAGTTTAACAGGTTTAAATTTAGAGTTTTTCCTTCCAGACTAGTTGCCTCACCAAGGCTGAAGAACCTAGTCTGCCCTACTATTTACCCATAGCTGTTGGGAGAATAATTTAATTCATACCTTTCCCAAGTGCAATGTGAAATGCAACCAGCCTCGTCCAGGATTTGAACTCGTGTCGCCGTGTCCATTTCCTACGACGATAACCATTATATTACGGGCACCTCCGTAAAATTCGACGTATCTACAGCGAAGAACATAGCAGTGATTTAGTAAGTCAATATTAGATAATTTCGGCTGAATATTTACTGGGTATGCTTTACTTGATGTCAGTAGGCAGGACTAAAAAGACTGTATCCCACCCCGCTGCATGCGCTCATGATGTAACGATTATAGTCGTGGGAAGTGGATTCGGCTACTCCCGGTCATCAGACCCCCCCTCTCTTTCTCGAAACGAATGACCTGGGTATGACACTAAACTGCATCTGACGCTGAGTGTCAAGTCTTGGAGGTTGTGAATACTCCTAGATTGCTGTTATTTCCACGTCCACTCTAAGACGGAGAGGTCGTACTTATTAGGGCCTCATCTGTGAGGCAAGTAGAACTATTTGATATTTAAACTGTGTGCAAACAAATGACTTAAAACCAACTATGTACCAACAAATAAGCGCTAGATCGTTTTTAAAATGTCACCTAGAAACTATTCACTTAAAAATCAATGTACGAACAAGATTTGGCTTTACATAACCATTAAGGGTTGATATGCCATTAAACCAAAGCTAACCTAATCTAACCAAATGCTGAACGAGCCGGTTAGAATTTTACGTTGGGGAAGGTTATGAATACAACTTTGGATAAATAGGACAGCTTGGGCTCTTTAAACTTGGCAGCCCAGTAAGCTAGGGCTGTAGAATACACCGACTGCATCTCTGCAGAGGGGTAAGACCCCCCCCCCCCAAACGAGTATCCTGGATATGACATTAAACAATCTCACACAGGAATTGATATTTGGGGGATGTGGAGTATTCCTTCATTGCCATTGCTCCAAGATCCACTCTGATCCGGAGCGGTAGCACCTGATAAAGTCCTATTTATGGGTCAAATCGAACAAACTGCAAGCAAATCACTGATGTTAGATAGTGACTGTTATATACCAATACTTTAAATCAGTTAACTATGTGCAAAAAAAAGAGTTCACTCTTGTTTAAGAATGTTATCTACAAAACGTATTAACAAATTATATATATATATATATATATATATGTGTGTGTGTGTGTGCCCGTGGTGTAATGTTGGGGGTGCCCGTGGTGTAATGGTTATCGTCTTAGGAAATGGACACGGTGATACTAGTTCAAATCCTGGACGAGACTGATTGCATTTCACATAGCACTAATACCCTTGGGTCTGAATTTGAATCTTAGAAAATAATTATTTGTGGAGGCGTGCATTGTAACGGTTATCTGTTCAGAAAAATGGATACAGTGACTTGGTTCGAGTCCTGGATGAACCTGCTGGCGTTCCATCTGTTCTTTCTCTCATCTCAGCTGTCGGTAAAATAGAAGGGCAGACTTTAGCCTTGGTTGCGCAACTGATCACGAAGGAAGATTTAAACCAGCTGTACTTCGCAATAAAAATAACAAAAACAAAGCTAAGCCTTCTCCCTAGCGAAGGGGTTGAATGAATTTACGGTACTTCTCTTTGGGTCGAGGCCAACTTTATGCGTAAAAATGTTTGTCATAGTAGCATCTCCCTATTTATAAATCGTCCAATCATTGATGGCCACGAAAAGATTAATTCATTGAATCAAATTTGAATCTGATGTAATCTCCTCAATGAATCAAGAATTTCAACCTAACAAAGAAAGAGTAGATAGGCATGGCGTGTTTTTCCTTTTTGATCAGACATATTCAAGTGAAAAAATGTCATATATATACTTTAAGCACGTTTGATATGATAACGAAGACACTTATCGATCATATTTACCAACCCTTTCGTTTGGGCAGGATATGACACATGATCAATTTTTAAGCGGAGTTTAACAGGTTTGAATTCAGAATTTTTCCTTCTTCTAGACTAGTTGCCTCACCAAGGCTGAAGAACCCAGTCTGCCCTACTATTTACCCATAGCTGGAGGGAGAATAATTTGATTCATACTTTTCCCAAGGGTATTAGTGCTATGTGAAATGCAATCAGTCTCGTCTAGGATTTGAACTCGTGTCGCCGTGTCCATTTCCTACGACGATAACCATTACACCGCGGGCACCTCCTAAACTTATCTATAATCTTATTAGGATCCTTTTAAGTTCCTGACGAGTGTTTTGGTTTTAGATAGGAATTGGTAGATTAATTTGCCGAAATTGACCCGAAGGCTTTCGGACCTTTCATAGGCTATATCCAGGGGTTGTTTGCAAGTGTACATTTTTTTTAAGTTTAAGTTTTGTTATAACATTGCGAAAATTACGTAAGCACAAAATTGGATAAAAATCCATTTGTGAACCATTGACCATCGGCGAACACTCTAATCATTAGACCAAACTGCTGAATAAAAAAACAAACACGAACAATGAGGATATCCCCTACGTGTGGTAATTTTATTTTTTTTACTATTGTAATATATGCAAAGAAGTTAAAAAGGTCCAATGTTTCAAAACAATTCGGAGGCTTGAAGAATTAAAAGCAAAAACTTAATGGGAAATTTTAAATGTAAAGGAACAATTATTAAGATCATGTTCTTGTGATGTTATAGTTGACAAGCATTATTTAATAGTGAGATTGATCCTCACAAGGTGTCTCATACTTACCACCTAGTCTCAAAAGTATTATTAATTTTTAAGCACTAACGCCAGTTCAGACTCAAACCGACGATTCCTGTCATATCATCCAAGTTAAACAGCAATGAGACTGTCCTGTACTTGAATGGAAGATCACTTAATACAGTAATGGTGTTTACTGTAAACGTCCTTCGATCTGTATACCAGATTAAGAAGAGATTGATACGTAATGCTTTCTGGTTAGTGAACGCTTGTAATATTAAATAAAGGACAAACCACGATATGAGAGGAAATAGAGATATATTCTCAGGAAAAAGTATATAAAATAGAGAGACTATTAGTAGACAAGAACATAGGATTAGTGAACGCTTGCAATATTAAATAAAGGCCAAACCACGATATGAGAGGAAATAGAGATATATTCTCAAAAAAAGTATATACAATAGAGAGACTATTAGTAGACAAGAACATAGGATTAGTGAACGCTTGTAATATTAAATAAAGGACAAACCACGATATGAGAGGAAATAGAGATATATTCTCTGGGAAAAGTATATTCAATAGAGAGACTATTTGTAAACAAGAACATAGGATTAGTGAATACAGAATAAAGATATCGTCCAAAGATAGTATTGGCTTCCGTTATTACGGTAGCAAGTAAGGTGATCTAGTACGATCTCCAGTCTCCAACGCTCTAATACTATTCCTATAAGAAGCTGCTCTTCACCTTCTAGCCTTCCCTGGTATTAGTAGCTACTGCTATATATGGCAGATGGACAAGTTCATTGTGTGGAAAAAGGTGGGTGATACTCAACAATAAGTCATGCTGAAATTGCAAGTACTTGCTCGATCATAGAAGTTAAGCAGTTACGACCTGGATCAATACTTAATGGGTTGGGGGATAACTCAGGAATGGTAGATTTTGTAAGGAGTCTTAGGCCGGTGGAGCAAGTATTAATCAGTTCTAAATCGGGAAACATAATGGAAAGAGGCTTTGAATATGAGGAAAGTGATACGGATCTTCGTCTTGGCAAAACAAAAACATTTCCGGCATAATTAACATATTTTTGTAATCTGGGCTCTTTTAAAATAGTTTAGATGTAAGTTGGTAATAAGTGAAAAAAAAACAAAAACAAAACGAAATAACATGTACAACCATCAATATCATCCACCTTTTTGAAGAAGAAAAAATTTTGAAAATTGATTTCGGCTAGCTTCCGGTTGCCTTTTTTCTTCACTTCCTGTTTATTCTCTTTGATTCTCTCCCCGATACACTTTTTTGTCTAATTTCTTTCTTTGGCTTTTTTTTTTTAATTATTTTTCTATGCCATCGTTTTTATCTTGGCTTAACTTAGGTGCTGTTAGTCAAGTTCCTCCTTAGCAGCCGCTGAGAGGGTCAAGGGAGGAATTTCCTTGCAGCTCTAGCCTGACCAATGAACAGCTTTCTTGATCCACTCGGAACACCAAAGCCGATCGACGAAGAAATAGAAAAGTAAATTCTATATTAAAAGAACACACAAAGGTAGAAAATAGAGTCCGGGTGAATGTGAGAAAAAAGAAAAAAGTTAATGCAGATGAAGACTTGCAGGTTTGAAAAAGGATTTGAAAACTTTACAGCTATATGTACATTTCTTGATAGATATTTATAGACTGAGACTGATAGATGGATATATATATGCTAAGATAGAATGGGACGAGGTCGATGATTGGATATGTCGAAGGTTGAAGTCGATGGTTGAATATCACATAGGCTTGAGGTCAATGGTTGAATATATCATGGGCTGAGGTCGATTGTTGGGTATATTGCTGACTGAAATTATGTGTGTGAAAGAGTGAGTGAGAAAGATTTCAGTCATGGTTATATAGGCGTTGAAAGTTATAGAGTGGGATCTAAAGACAGATGCTAACGAAATGAACGAAGAAGGAGATAGATGGAAACAACAAAAGGATGATACGTCCTGTTTTGAACAAATCCTGGGCGCAGCATCCTACAAAACAATAGTTTTATGGCCACGTAGCTCCCATCTCAAAAAAAAGCATCCATTCATGCTGAGTAAAACTTGCGGGGCATCGCTGGAGAAGCAAGGGGGATCTCGTAAATGACGTTCTCTAATGAACTCACACACACGGACGGGCTAGTGTTGGCTGACCAGCATCAGTGCCGGCACTGGATGTGTTTTTGAGGACCTACCAGGAGCGATTAGTGATAGGGACGGATAGTGAGAGAGAGTCAGGGAAATCTGTGCTGTCAGTGCAGCTTTATACTAACGAGAAGAATATGAATTTAAAAAAAAAACGGTGTGAAGTTTTTTATGGACTATAGAGAATTTCTGTGGACTTATGTATCTGTGTGTGTGTATGTATATATATATATATATATATATATATATATATATATATATATATAAGTAAAGATGGCGACCGTAGTCGAGGGCGATATGAAGGCTCCCTTTTCAATAGCTACTACACCAAGGTGTAGGGGTGGGTGCTACTCTTTTCCCTGGATTGCTCCACTTTAACCTTGATACGTACCTTATAATGCTGAGTGTTGAGCAAAGAGGTATCAAGTACCATTTTTGAAGTCTTTGGTATAACCCGACCTGGGATTGAACCCCGGTCTCGCGTACCATTTGCAAACACTCTACTCCCTAGACCAATAAGCCGGTTTTCCACACACACACACACACACACACACACACACACATATATATATATATATATATTATGTGGGGGGATGATGGGATGTTTGGATATGTGATATACAAAAATATTTGGAGGTGCCCGTGGTGTAATGGTTATAGTTGTAGGAAATGAACACGGCGACACGAGTTCAAATCCTGGACGAAACTGATTGCATTTCACATTGCACTAATACCCTTGAGAAAGGTATGAATCCAATTATTCTACCTCCAGCAATGGGTAAATAGTAGGGCAGACTAGGTTCTTCAGCCTTGGTGAGGCAACTAGTCTAGAAGAAGGAAAACTCTGAATTCAAACCTGTTAAACTCCGCTTAAAAATTGACCTTGTGTCATATCCTGCCCGAGCGGAGGGGTTGGTAAATATGATATACAAAAATATTTAACATGGTGTACAGAAAGATGTGTTGGCATGTCTTTTGGAATTGACGGGCCAAGTCTTTGTTTTTACTGTCTATCTATTTTTCACATTTTGTTTTGCATCAAATTCTTTTCTTCTCGCTTTTTAATAATCAACTTCTTGTTCAAGTCTTTGGTTCTTCGACATCGAACATTTTACATTCTTCTTTTCTCTCTCTTTATTGTAGGTATGAGGATCATTAAATAAGTTTCCAGACTTTTTTCGTATGGGCACTTTTATTGATAGTACATACATGAAATTCTAGTCTCCTTCGAAGTAATCTCCTACAGCTGCAATGGAGTTGTTGTACCGTTCCAACAACTGCTGCAAGGCCCAATGGAAGTCCGCTTGTGTTATCATGTCAATGATCTTCGTTACAGCCTCTTTCATCTCCTCAATTGTCTAATAACGACAGCCTCTGAGCTTAGGGAATAACCAAAAGTCACGAGGAGCATGGTCTGGACAATAGGGAGGGTGAGGAACTGTCTTGATGCCCATCTTGGTCAAATAGTCTGTGACAAGGATGGAGTTGTGGACTGGTGTATTGTCCTGGTGGAAATGCCACCGACCCGATTTGAAGAGTGCTGGCCTCTTCCCAAGGAATCTCTTCGTGAACTCCCTTAAAACCTCAACATAGTAACCCTAACCCTCACCGTAAACCTTTGGCCAATCAACTCTGGTGTATTGACTTCCTTACTCCTCCCACACCTCTCATCATCCCTCACAGACCCCCTGCCTTCCTTGAATCTCTTGTGCCACTCAAAAATTGATGCTCGATTCATGCAAGATGGTCGAAAAGCAGTCTGAAGCATTCCATATGTTTCTGTGTCATTTTTTCCAAGTTTAAAACTGAATTTTATTGCATATCGTTCTTCTGAAGTGTCCTCATTGCATTTTTGAAATTCACCAGCTGTGACAATCAGGCTTTAGTATGGTGTATTCCAATTGCTGCTGTAGCTGTTCATTTGAAGCTGAAATCATAAAAATTGGTCAGTTATTTCATAAAATGTATAACAAAAACATAGTGCATTTTTAAGAGTCTACGACCATTTTAAATACCTGTACAAAAAAAGTCTGGAAACTTATTGAAGGCGCCACGTATTACGACTCTTTCATAACCTAAATATACCCTTCAGCCACCTTTTCCTTCTCACGCTCTGTTTTTTTTTCCCCTCATTTTTTAATTCTTTTTTGTCACCTTTCTTACCGTTACGTCTTTCTGCTTTGTTTTCCTTTTTACTAAATAATTATTTCCTTTTCTCTCTCCTTCAACACTATATACTCATATCTTGTATCATATTTTATTCCTTTACTCTTTCTATCTATCAACGATCACCTCCATTTTCCATAACGACCTCGACAATTCAGCCTAACAGATTGGCCAAAAGTCCCCAGCGGTTGTCGGGAAACCGCTTTGTTTGATGGTCTCTCTCACTGAATTTGATGAAAGCTCTCCGTGTCTGTTTCGTGCACGTCTTTGGAGAAGCCAGAAGGGGCCGAGCGAAATAACCGGCTCTCGCAAGCGATAGATGTGTAGCTCTGTCGACTCACGAACTGCTGTGAGGGTCAAGAGATGATTTCACTCCAAGCACCGGTCAGACCGGTGAGAAGAGAACATCGTTTCAGATTCGCTGTGATCTGCAAAAGGGCGCAAAAAGTGAAAAGGCCCGTCAGGTGAAAAGGACAAAAATGCTGTCCGTGATGCCCGCAAAACGAAAATGGAAAAACATGAAAGATAACGACAAAATATTTCGTTGAATGACGTATTTTTAAGTAAGACATTTTTTTTTTGGCCTGACCGACAATCAATGTCTTTTATCAGTCGTTATTAATCTTAGTTTATCTATCTATCAATCTTCCTCAATTTCTATCTATCTATCTATCTATCTATCTATCTATCCGCCTTTATTATAGGAGATATTTCTTTTAAAAATAAAGACGTTTAAGAGGCATTATGCAAAATTTACTCAAGTGTGTGTGTGTGCGTGTGGGGGCGCACTTGGAACACTGAAACTAACTGTATTTGAAGGGAAAAATGGTTTTGTATTAAAGATCTTATATACTATTTCCTCATACTTTTTGATTATAAAAAGAAACGATTAAATGTAGTCGGTTGTTGGTGTATGTACGTGCGTATGTATTGATTTTGATATATGGGGAAGAGGTATTTAAGTATAATTTATTGTTTTCGTCAGGTTTCATCAATGATAACAAGAAATCTGTATGGGGTCGAACTGAAGTTTTCCAAGGTTCATAATTTTCACAAATGTTTAATTTTTGTGTACTTTTGTGTAAACAAAACTATACTTATGCTAAACTAATTTGTTTTAAACTTTTGTGAGAATGACTTAATTCGGCATTAAATGATCCGAAAAGGGTTGACATGTCGTAAAACCAAACAACCAACATACAATAGTTTAATTTCGTTGATTCCAAAATTCTTATTTCTAAAATTCTTGCAAAGAATAAATTTTATTCTACAATAGTTTAATTTCATTGATTCCAAATTTCTGTATTCCAAAATCTTGCAAAGAACAAATTTTATTCTACAATAGTTTAATTTCATTGATTCCAAATTTCTGTATTCCAAAATTCTTGCAAAGAACAAATTTTATTCTACAATAGTTTAATTTCATTGATTCCAAATTTCTGTATTCCAAAATTCTTGCAAAGAACAAATTTTATTCTACTTTACGTAATAGAAATATTTAAAATGAACTGCCACTACCGATTAGCCTCACGTTGGTGATAAAAACAAAATAATAGTTTAGTTTAAATATTAAACAGTTGTCTAAGTGGTAGAGTGTTCGCCAATAGTTCGGTAGACCGGAGTTCAATCTCAGGTCGAGTCATGCCAAAGACTCAAAAAGTGGTACTTGATGCTTCTTTGCTTAACACTCAGCATTATAAGGTACATATCAAGGGTGAAGTGGAGCAATCCAAGGAAAGGAGTAGCGCCCTCCCTTACATAGCGGTGTAGTAGCTATTAAAAAGGGAGCTTCCGGGTTACCCTCGACTACAGTCACCAACTTTAAGAAATAAACATACATATTACCTTGATAATGGTTCTGATAAGAAGCAAAAGTACTCGGCTTACCACAAATGGCTTCTTTGAAGAAATCATTAATGAATTTCATGATAGTAACAATAAAAAAAAAAGAAAAGTTAGGACTCTTGAGAGAAAAAATAAAAATAAAACTTGAAAATAATCTGGATCCATTTTATTTAACCAAACCTGTTTAAATGTATAAAAATGCGGACATAATAATTGCGTAATTTTATCAACAGTTCGAATATTTCTTCACAAGATATCAAGCTTGGGAAACAGCTTTAGAGCAATAAAACAGCATAGAATGTATTCTTTTCTTTATTGTAGGTTAGATTTTTTTGTGAGTTCTTCTTTTTACCAAGTATTCTAGAAATGTGGCCTTTTGCCAACGAATCTCTGTATCGCACATAGCTGTCAGTTTGTCCAAATTGCTCATATCTTACTATATTTGAAGTGATATAAGAACTTCTTAACCGCAATCACGAAAAGCACACATAACATTTTTCTGTTACTACAAGATTCACATACACACGTATATATATGTGCATGCATATATATATATATATATATATATATATATATATATATATATATATATACGAAGTGTATACGATAAGTTTTCAGACCTTTTTTCGTATGGGCACTTTTATTGATAGTACACACATGAAACTCTAGTCCCCTTCGAAGTAATATCCTTCAGCTACAATTCACTCGTTGTACCGTTACAACTTCTGGGAGGCTCCATAGAAGTCCTCTTGTGTAAGCGTGTCAATGACCTTCGTCACAGCCTCTTTCATCTCCTCAATTGTCTCATAACGACAGCCTCTGAGCTTAGGGAATAACCAAAAGTCACAGGGAGCAAGGTCTGGACTGTAGGAAGGCTGAGGAACTGTCTTGATGCCCAACTTGGTCAAATAGTCTCTGACAAGGATGGAGTTGTGGACTGATGCATTATCCTGGTTGAAATGCCACTGACCCGATTTGAAGAGAGCTGGCCTCTTCTGAAGGAATCTCTTCGTGAACTCCCTTAAAACCTCAACATAGTAACCCTAACTCTAACCCTTTGGCCAATCAACTCTGGTGTATTGACTTCCTTACTCCTCCCACACCTCTCATCATCCCTTAGAGACTCCCTGGCTTCATTGAATCTCTTATGCCACTCAAAATCTGATGCTCGATTCATGCAAGATGGTCGAAAAGCAGCCTGAAACATTCCATACGTTTCTGTGTCATTATATCCAAGTTTAAAATAGAATTTTATTGCATATCGTTCTTCTAAAGTGTCTTCATAGCATTTTTGAAATTCACCAGCTGTGACAATCAGTCTTTAGTAGGGGGTATTCCAATTGCTGCTCTAGCTGTTCATTTGAAGCTGAAATCATAAAAATTAGTCAGTCATCTCAAATGATGTATAGCAATAACATACTGAATTTTCAAGAGTCTACGACAATGTTAAATGCCCATACGAAAAATGTCTGGAAACTTATCGTATGCGCCTCGTATATATATATATAAATTATTTATAAACTGTTCTATAATTCTGAAGGTGTGAAAAACCCAGATCGTATAATTTTCAAATAAAAGAATATTACACAATCTGGAAACCAGGGGGAAAAATACATACAAGAAAGAAAAAACTAAAAGTATTCATACTGCTTGAAAATAATCAACCATTAACGCAATGCCTAGTCAAAAAATATATAATCCCAATGAATCAAGTTATTACACCGAGGTGTAGAGGAGGGCACTACTCCTTTCCCTGGATTGCTAGATAAAGTCGTAATTTATTTTTTTCTTATTTATAACTTTTTGTTTTCATTTATTTCTTTTATTTATTATTCTTATTTGTTTTTTCCAAATTTTATTCTTCCGAGCGTTTTTTGTTTTAATGAAGAAAATGAAGTTTGGTCCAACCGTCCTTTAGCCAGAAATGTCTTGATGATTCGCAGGCATTTATATATATATATATATATATATAATAATAATAATAAATGAGGATTGTGAATATCCAAAGAATGAGTTTTCAATGCACGGCTATTTAATACAAAATATACCTGCCGAGCAATATATATATATATTTTGTCATCCACAGACAGACTGTTTTGTTCTATCAGAACTCATCACTGTGGTTAGACAGGCTAGATTCCCGAAGGTGGGATCGAAACCTGGCCGACTGTAACGCCAATCCAAGATTCTACCACTCTGCCACAAGGAAACCAGCGAAACCGATGGAAATTTAAACGCTTATGTATCATATTTGTTTTTGTTTACATATATCCGCTAATCGGCTACCGAGAGCTCAATTCATTTGAAGAGCCTACATATATATATATATATTTGGTTAGAAAAACAAGAGAATTAGAAATTGAATTCCCAAATAGATTTATTTCGTTTATTCTTTTTCATCCGATGGATTCCAAATGGAATATATATATATAAGTAAGTTGGCGACCGTAGTCGAGGGTGACCCGAAGGCTCCCTTTTCGATAGCTACTACACCAAGGTGTAGGGGAGGGCGCTACTCCTTTCCCTGGATTTCTCCACTTTACCCTTGATCCCTACCTTATAATGCTGAGTGTTAAGCAAGGAGGCATCAAGTACCATTTATTGAGTCTTTGGTATGACTCGACCTGGGATCGAACCCATGTCTCTCGGGCCATAGGCGAACACTCTAACCGCTAGGCCAATGTCCGATATATATATATATATATATAAAATTACAGGCAAATGAAAGGATTTGGATGTCGTCTTAATTGATTCTTGATAATTTTATATCTTCTATAAAATCCAAAGATTAACTCTTAACTTCTTAAACTTTATACTACTCTGCAGGTTAGCATTTGAGCACTTTGTGATTTATCAAAATCTTTTTAAATGATTTAAAATTTTTTTTCCTGTTTTATGTACCTGAATTCATCTTAATGTTTAATAATTATTTCCTTCTTTTTTTTTTCTAGGATACTTGGAGTCACATGATACACGTTGATCAGGTATGTGTTATTTATTTTTTGACTTAGAAGTTTCATAAAATGCATTTTTTTTAGGGCAACGAGTTTCCTTCACTTTTTATAAATCTAAATTTCTGTTTTTCTTGATTGGGATGTAACCTTTCCCCTCCCCCAGCTGTTTCACCGATGTTTAGCCGTTAACAAGAATGGTGCCGACCATTTCATGCATAAATGTCTCATTAAAAAAGAGTTGGAAATACCTTTATTTTCCGAAATGAAATATCTGATGGGTTTATGTTTATGAATACAAAAAGCAGCCAATGTGTTCAAGTCATCTGATAGGTCAACGATGCACGTTTCATAAGACACGTAAGGTTCACATTGGTCAAACTACGACGATTGTTTCTCGAAGAATGAAATTTCTTCTCTTATCAAAGTTCAGTTCGTATGAGCACTAACCAACCCAGAAGAAGTCTACGTGGCGTAATGATTAATGTCTTAGACTGTGATTTCGTAGAAAGCTAGTTCGAATTCCAGTCGCGCTATTAGATTCCCTTTCAGGCGAATACTCCTGGGAAAAGCATGACCTCCCTTTGTAACACACGGCCAAAATGTTGTGTCTGAAAGAAAGGAGTCCGCAGAAAAAGAAGCACTCAAACTGGAAATTTAAGGAAGAAAAATAGTAGTCGTTTTTATTCACTTGGACTACGGCAGGTTGCCGCTAGAAAACTTCGTTTCATAGCGTTCTTCTTCCCTCTTCTTCTTGGTGGCGATGGCGGTGTCGTGGTCGCCGGCTTGTTGATACGTTCCTGTCAGTCGTATCGTGGCAGGCTGGGTATGCACGAGTCGGGGTCTCCTTAACCTCTGACGCACCTGTTTAGAAACCTGCCTTGAACTCCCCAAAATCTCGTGACTTGATTTCTTATATTGAGATTTTTTGGAATAATTCGAAGGTTCCAGAATGTTCGGTGACACTATTGAAAATGATAGTGAAACACGTGAAAGGTCATATTAAAATCACGCCTGAACTCTGCAGGTCATTCTGCCCGCACGCGTTAGATTCGTGACATTTTCACTGACTGATGACAGCCGACGTGCTCACGCGTTTTTAACGACAGCGCCCGTTCATAATATTACACCTTCTCCCCCAAGCTATGGTTTAATTAGTACAACCACTGTACTTCCACTGGGACGGCTTTTACTTTAAATAACCCACGAAGTTTGAAATACCATTATAGAAAGAAACCAAACCATTAAAAAAAATCCCTATATTTTTGTATTATAGGGTAACTCACAAAAGACTGAGACTTTTTTTTAAGTGTATTGACTTTCTCTTTTTAATCTATTTTTCATATTACGGGGTGTCTCAAAATAGATGCAACCAATTAATGTGATAATGATTTATTACTGAGACAAGCGCAATGGTGGTCATTTGGAACATGTCCTGTAAAAAATGCATTCTTTGAGCTAGAGGAATCAAATTGATGTTTTATTAATTGTTCTTATATCAGCTTCCAGGACGTGCAATCTTTTTTTGAGTTTCTTGTCTCAGTAATAAATCATTATCATATCAATAAACTCTA
>OY757929.1:80931785-80984285 GCA_963585895.1 Sepioteuthis lessoniana
CCTTTCCCAAGAGTATTAGTGCTATGTGAAATGCAATCAGCCTCGTCCAGGATTTGAACTCGTGTCGCTGTGTCCATTTCCTACGACGATAACCATTACACCATGGGCACCTCCTACAAAGGTTGATATGCCATAAAATCCAACCCAATTGACTGCATTGGGTTGCTATGTCGTTTATTGTCTCGTCTGCGATATCGTAGTAAGTGAGTTCGAACTCTACTGACGTTATGACATTTATTTACGGACTAATACTTTTAGCAACTCAGAGTATTGGTGAGGTTCCAGTAGTGTTGGAGCTTTGGGGAATGCTGAGTATCCCTGCATTGCCATTGCTCCCTAGTCCACTGAGTGGAAGTATCTGATAGGATCATATCTATGGGTTAAATAGAACTGCTTGACATCTAAACTGAGTGCAAAGAAATGACTGATGCAAAATTGAATTGTTAGAAATAGAAGTGTTTGATCATTTAACTATCTGTAAACAAATGATTGATGTTTATTTGAATTGGTAGTGAAGCAGGATAATACTTGGAGTAATTAAACTTTTTTGACTTATGTTTACAAATCAAATATATCGAATATATATGTATAAAACCGGATTTGGCATTAAATAACCTACAATAGTTGATGTGCCAGAAAACCCAACCAAACCAAATCCTGTATATTTAATATATATGTATAAAGAGGATTTGGCATTAAATAACCTACAATGGTTGATATGTCATAAAACCCAACCAAACCAAATCCTATATATATTTAATATATATGTATAAAGAGGATTTGGCATTAAATAACCTACAATAGTTGATGTCCCATAAAACCCAACCAAACCAAATCATATATATTTAATATATATGTATAAAGAGGATTTGGCATTAAATAACCTACAATGGTTGATATGTCATAAAACCCAACCAAACCAAATCATATATATTTAATATATATGTATAAAGAGGATTTGGCAATTAATAACCTACAATATTTGATATGCCATAAAACCCAAGCAAACCAAATCATATATATTTAATGTAAATGTATAAAGATGTTGTTTGTGTTTTATGGCATTTTAACCTTTGTAGGTTATTTAACGCCAAATCCATTTTTGTGTAAATAATCAGCTCCATTTAAAACAATTCAGTTTAGTAAAAGTACACAGTTTAATGGTCAAAATCATTTCCTTTTCAAACTATTCAGTTTATTCAAACAGTTATAAAAATTCAGTTTAGTGTAAGTACAGTTTCAATGTCAAAAACAGTTCAATTTTAAACAATTCAGTTTAGCATAAGCACGCTGTTTAAATGTAAGTTCAGTTTAATTTTGAAAAACATTTCTATTTCTAGCTATTCAGTTTAATCAAACAATTCAGTTTAGCAAAGTATGCCATTAGTTCTATTTAATACATAGATAGGGTCCTATCAGGTACGACCACGCCGGGCCAGAGTGGACCTGGGAGCAATGGCTATGAGGGGGTGCTTCGTATTCCTCAAAGACCCAGCATTACTGACCCTTACCATCAGACTGTTTAACGTCATTTACAGGACACTCATTAGAGGGGTCTTACCCCTCTGCAGAGGAGCAGTCAGTGTATTCTACTGGCCCAGCCGACTGGGCAATATGTATGAAGGGGATTTGGCATCGTTAATATGCCATAAATCCAAATATTCAAATCCTATATATTTAATATATGTGTATAAACAGAATTTGGCATTAAATAACCTATAATAGTTGATATGCCATAAAACCAAACCAAATCTTTTATATTCAATATATATGTATAAAAGGGATTCGTCCTTAAATAACCTACAATAGTTGATATGCCATAAAACCCCAAAAAGCAAATCCTGTATATATAATATATATGTCTAAAGAGGATTTGGTATCAAATAACCTATAATGGTTGATATGCCATAAAACCAAACCAAACCAATCTACTCTGTTCAGAACAGCTGACTCAACATTCGATTTACTTTGGTGTAGTACCCAAGACACCCCTTCCTTATGAGATACAGGCAGCCTATTTTAAACCCCACCTGCAGAGTGAAACAAATTTGGGGTTTTGTACTCAAGAGCAAATAAAAGCAAAAACGCAATCAATAAATATTGAATCAGAAATCGTTTTTTCAACTTCATTTGTGGACATTGTATCACTTGTTTACCAGTCTCTGTCTCTCTCTCTCTCTGTCTCTGTCTCTCGTTTGAAAATCTTTGTTTACTATGTGCACAAGCAAGGTTTGGTATTGAGTGGCCTGTGGGGGTTGATTTGCCATTAAGCTCAACAAACCAAAGAAACCAAACCAACCAAACTAGAGAAGATCTAAAATTTTCCAAAAAGAAGCAACCTTTTCACCAAAATCTGGCCAAATTCCATCAAAGACAATCATAATAACCAATACCCTAGAAGACGAAACCAATCCAACCTTCTCAGCTTTAAATGACCCACAGAGCATGATATGTCGTTAAGCAAAACTCAAACTCTCTCGCTCTTTCTCCCTTAAAATTTCATTCTCTCACACAATTTCATTCTCTTTTTTTTCTCTCCCTCTCTCTTTCACTCTCTGCCTCTTTTTCACTTTGTCTGTCTGTCTGTCTCCTTTTCATTCTCTGTCTGTCGTTCTCTGTTTTTCTCTCTCTCTCTCTCTCTCTTTTCTCTTCCACTTTCATCTTTCACTTTGATTTTTGTGTCTTTCTTTTATTTTCTCCTCCTTTTTTGCTTCTAATTCTTAGTCTCTGCCCCTTCTTTTTATGGTGAATGCATAAACCTTTTTCACCCCGACCTCCAATCGCGAAATAGCGCGTTTTGCACGCCGGTGAAAACCAATGAGCAAAAATACAACTTTTTAGCTTATCAGTAACACCTAATAATTAGAAACCGTTTCTTCAGCTTCACTTGCAGACGCTGCATTAGCTGCTTATCCATCTCTCTCTCTCTCTCTCTCTCTCTCTCTCTCTCTCTCTCTCTCTCTCTCTCTCCTGCTAGGGAGAATGGGTAAAATTATTTTTCCCTGTTCGTAAAATTTAATACCGACGCCATTATTGATATCATGATAACACCCGTGGCCTCTCCCACTTCAACTGCAATTACTGTCCGCAGATCTTGTCGATGCAAGTTCAACCAAGACTTGAAGTTAATCTACGGCTTCTTTGGTGGTTGTAAATTTGTTGCAGCCGCTACTGCTAGTATAACGACCGCAGTAACGTACTCCAGTGAATACTAAACAAACAATATATCACCTGGCGTTACGGCTGAGTAAGTGACCGAATCAGGGCATCGTATAAATTTATGATAATCATTATTACATGTCAGGATTTTGTCTGACACGTCCAGGAGCAGACATACTGATCTATGCGCACATAATACCACACTTAGGCGTCTCTGAGACACTCTCATACACGTACACACTGATTTTCAAACACTAAAATTAATTATAATAATATTATTATAAGTTCATAGCAAATATAAAATAAAACTTAGTAGTTGCATACACACATTGTCTATCTCTCTCTCTCACACACACACACTATATATATATATATATATATATATATATATATATATTATTACAGTGTTGGTTGTCACTGAATCACTTAGTAAGTTTGTGGCGAACCAAGTGCTATATAATATGGAGGGTGCTCAATATCTAGGATAGAGCTATTACATGATTATATATATATATATATATATATATATATATATATATATATATATTATAACAGTGTTGGTTGTCACTAAATCACTTTGTGAGTTTGTGGGGAACCACGTGCAATATAATATGGAGAGTGCTCAATATGTAGGATAGAGCTATTACATAATAATAATAAATAAATATTCTTAATGCCATTTAATTTAGACTGCGACCCCTGAGTTTCATGGAGTTTCTTTTACAAAACAGCAATCATCAGACAGTTAACAAAATGAATTTTTTTAACTTCCTGATGATTGTTGGTTTCTAAAAAAAAGTCCATGAAACCCAGGTGTCGCAGTCTAAATTCCATGGCATTATATATATATATATATATATATATATATATATGATAACAGTGTCACTGAATCACTTTGTAAGTTTGTGGCGAACCAAGTGCAATATGATATGAACAGTGCTCAATATCTAGCATAGAGCTATTATATATATAATATCATGGAATTTAGACTGCGACCCCTGGGTCTCATGGAGTTTTTTACAAAACAACAATCAGCAGGCAGTTAACTGTTCTCTATCTAACTATCCAATTGAGCATAACTCATTTGTTTGCACACAGTTTAAATATCAAACTGTTTTATTTGACCCATAGATAGGGCCCTAATAGATGCTACCTCTCCTGAACAGAGTGGACTTGGGAGCAATTTAGTGGTACTCCACATCCCTAAAGCTCCAAGACTGGAACCTTTTCATAAGATTGTTTAGTGTCATATCTAGGGAAGTCTTTGCGTGGAGTCTTAACACTCTGCAGAGACGCAGTACATTTATTGTACAGCCCTAGCCGACTGGGCTGGGGTTGGGGGTGTTTCAAATTAGCTGTGAATTCTTTGTTTGTTCATTAAGGTGTCTGTGTCAACCCAAGTCTGTCTATCTAATTTCCAAGCATTGCTAATCTTCTGGATGGCAATTTTTTTGGTCCATTGATCACACGGTACACGCTTTCACGCTCTTTCTTCTTCATACAAATGTATGGTTTTATGTAATTGTTAATGACATCTTCAATAACATGATTCAAATGTCAGTTTGAATAATCATATTAAAAATGACAAGTCCACTTGTATTTAATTGCATGGAACATGAAACAGCTGTTCTGGACTATCGAATAAAACAAACCTGGATAATAAGCGAATAATAATAATATACTTTAGCCCAACAAAAATTCTACATTACAGTGATATTTTTCTCAGAGAAATACTTTTTAAAAAAGTTCTAACTTAGAGAATCAAGCAATTTTCAATCTAGTTTATTATTAAGTAAGTTTGTGAAGGTCAAAACTTGAACGAGACAGTTTCCGTTTTCAAATCTCTTACTCAGCTTTGAGTAGAAAGTAAAGAAGCTAGGTTTTTTTTGTCAAAGTAAGACAACTAATCTAAGAGAAGGAAAACTCTAAATCCAAACCAACTTTATTCTGAGTCGACCCTTATAAGACATAGCTAAAAAGAATGAGAATTTATACTATCTGAAAGGGGTTAAGTGAAAAGTAAACAGCCATATCCAGGTTTTGAAATCAGGTCATATTTCTTTCAAGTAACCACTTCGCCAATTTTGAACGCGATGCTTACCGCGGATAATTGAAACAGTAATGATCAGCTATTCCGCTGATAAAGAGACTTGAATTTAACATGAAAGACAAGTAATAATGAGTATGATTGTAATATCTGAAGACTATTTTAGAGGGGAAAAATTGTGATGGTAGGGAGTAAGTTAAGACGACGGAATAGGTATTTGTTAGATCGTTTCACTTTTTTGCTGATACGCTGTCTGGCGATTCTCCCTCGGGGCAACGGTATCAAGAAAATAAGTGTCTGTTTATTCACGTGTCAAGGGGCCCCAACGAAAGCAGCAGACTGGAAGATAGAAAAGTGGAACACGAAGAAATATAACAAAAACAATAATAAAGAAAGATAGATAGAATGGGAAGGTTGCACGGACTATTGAAAGAGTGCACACTTTTGGTAACGAAGTTATAATTTGGAAAAATACGCAGGCATCTATATTTATTTCAAAAGTTTCCATTTAATTGTGTATCCATCCATTTATGTCAATATCTGTGTAGATAGGTATTTATTAAATTCAGTTACGTTTGGCACACGGCCAAAAAATGAATTTAAAACAAGGCCAGAAATATGGAACGTCCACTAAGAGCAACCCGGAAGTTGACTGATTGTGATCCTTTTCTGACACTTGGTCCTTCCGGCACGTGTCCTGAAATGACACTAGATTGCATCGAGTGGCGAGGATCCTTTTTTTTTTTGACATCTGTGGAGTGTAGCGTCATTCCTTCATTGTCAGCTAACTTTGTAGAGGGCGCTGTTTGGTTTTTGAAATAGTTACATATTTCCACGTTTCAACTCGGATAAAACATTGGATTTTTAATGCTGATTTTATAGTATCCGCTCTGCCTTTAAGAATAATCTTTTTGGACACTGCCAGTTATATATATTTATATATATATATGTATATATATATATATATATATATATATATATATATATATGGCCGTGTCCAAAAGATTATATATATATATATATGTGTGTATGTGTTATTTTTGTACCAATTTCTATAATTCTGGCGGCGTAAAAAATGATGCAATTTGTAAATAAGAAATAAAATTGACAAACTGATATCTGGAGGGAAAAATTAACAAAAAAGAAAAGATTAAAAATATCCATACAGCTTGAAAATAATGTCTAGCCAAGAAAAAAAAAATGATAGTCACCGAAGCTAATTCGTAAATATGGCCAATACACTAGGTAGAACTAAACTAGTATACCTAAAAGAGCCGGAAACAATTAACCTACGTTCCGAATAATCCTGAAGATCCGTGGGGCGAAAGTTTGCTAACTAGTTTCTACCTATTTTAGGTATATATATATATATATATATATATATATATATATATATATACACAAAAACATACACACACACACTCACATTTGCTTATTATTTATGGACTTCTGAGCGAATGAAACAACTTTAATAAAACTTGACATGTGAATTTCTTTTGCCTCAAAGAGTATTTTAATGGCGTTTATCAATGTTTGGCCGTATCTACAATTCTAACAACATGCAATTGTTGGTTGGTTGGTTTTTATGGCATATCAACCATTGTTAGTTATTTAAAGCCAAATCTATTTGATTCATATAAACTATTCTATTTCAAACTATTCGGTTTAGCATAAGCACGCTGTTTAGTTCTGTTTGACCCAGAGATAGGAAACTATCCGGAGGGAGCGGGGGCCATAATGGGGTACTCCGCATTACCCAAAGCTCCAGCATAACTCGAACCTCACCATCAGATTGTTAAGTGTCATATCCAGGACATTCGTTGTGGGGGGTCTTACGCCTCTGCAGAGAAACAGTCGGAGTATTCTACCGCCTCGCCGACTGGGCCATAACCTGTAATTGTGCATGAGTGAGTGTGTATAATATATATATATATATATATATATATATATATATATGCGTGTTTATGTGTATATTGATATATGTATGTTTAGGTGAGTAAATATGTCGGTATTTTTTGTATAAGTTTGTGAGACTATATATATATATATATATATATACGCATACACATGCATGTGTGTATCTATAAATGAGGTAGTCCATACAACGTAAAGTCTAAAGTGCTAAGCGGCTGCCGTGATGTAAGCGAGTTCACTCTGCTTCTTTCACTTTCGGTCAATCCCTTTGGAAAGGCATGAACTCCCTTGTCCATGCTCGTTATTGTTTATTCTTTATCACTACTGTACTTCTACATGGATGGCTTTGGCATCGATTAGACTTGATTTGAAGGGTTTAATTTACTCAGAAAGCAAAATCAAAAAAAAATTACATAACGCAAACTCTCACCAACGAACAAAGTAATAGGACTTTTTTGAAGAAAAGTAATAACCGGTCTAATTTGGGACTCAAAGATATTTAGCAAGCCTTTCTTCTGTATACCATTTGTATTTTGACAACGTCAGTGTCGTATATATATATATATATATTTAAGAAAAAAACCAAAAACATGAAGAAAAAAAAATTAATACAGGACTTCTTCAGGCCCAATGGATAATTCATGTTTTTGGTTCACACCAGAAACTGAAAATACGGGATCGAAATAAATTTATAATCATGAATTAACCGGTCTTTGTTTTTTTTCTTAAAGAAATATTGCTCTGCAATAAATTACATTGAACACTCTACCAGGAAAATTTGAATGTTCAGCTCTTGAATGATTTTCTTGTCCTGAGGGAATTACTCCAAACTTTTTAACCTGACCGAATATTACTTATATATATATATATATATATATATTTGGGTGTGTATATATGAATGTATTTGTATATATATATATATATATAGAATTAACTTAAATCGCTAGTCGAAAATCTTCTACTAAAGTTTCACCTTAACGGATCATCAGGAAGTTTCGCGAAACTTCCTGATGATCCGTTAAGGTGAAACTTTAGTAGAAGATTTTCGACTAGCGATTTAAGTTAATTCTATAATTGGCTCCATTGGTTAATGTTGAGCACTTTAGTAATTATAGCATTGCAGTATTCGCGGAGGGTTTTTTGGTTTTCTTTTGGCCACTGACTTAGTACCCCTTGATTTTTTTCAAGGAGTAGGACGAGGTTGGTCTTTTCTTTCTCTTTTACCCAAAAAACTTTTTCTTTTTCCTCTAGACCGGGATTCGAGATATTTTTATTTTTATCTCTTGTTCCTGGCCAGGGGTTTTTTGTTTTTTTCTGGTACCGTGGATACTGGTAGATAATTGATTAGTAAATATATATATATATATATATATATATATATATATATATTTGTGTGTGTATATATGAATGTATTTGTATATATATATATATATATATTTGTGTGTGTATATATGAATGTATTTGTATATATATATATATATATATATATTTGTGTGTGTATATATATATTTGTGTGCGTATTTGTGTATATGTTTGAGTGTGCATATATATATATGTGTGTGTGTGTGTGTGTGTGTGAGAGTGTGAGTGTATATATATATATGTGTGTGTGTGTGTATATATATATAGTTGTGTGTATGTGTATTTGTAAGTATGTGTGTAAATATGTATATATGTGTATATGTCCATGTATCATATGTGTGTGTGAGCATATATAATATTGGCGGGACATTAATCCGAGTTGATGCTGTCATATCGGCTTTTCTATCGTAAAATACATCCAGGGGGCGCGTTTCTTCATTGTACAGTGATCAAATTTACGTCTAGCCCCTCCCCCATTGATCTGTCTAGTTTGGTTGAACTTAGCAAAAGAACTTGCTCTCCTGATCAGCGGGAGCAGACAAACTTCCTCACCCCAATGTGGGTGAATCAATTATTCTTTACAGTGTTCTTTTATAATCTTTACTGTTCTCCTTATAATATTTCCCAAAAGTGTGGATAATTATTGACTCTCCTTTCTATATATATATATATATATATATATATACAGAAAGAAGGTGAAGAGAGAGAAAAGGGAAAAAGGAAAAATTGAGAGAGTGATAAGAGAAAGAGTGAGTAAAAAGAGAGAAATAGAAAGTAATATTGAAAATGAGAGGAAGAGAGAGGCAGAGAGAAATAAGATATCAGAGTGAGCGAGAGAGAGAGAGAGAGGGGGGGGACAGAGAGAGAGAGAGAGAGATAAACTGACTGACAGAAATAAGATATCAGAGAGAGGGAAATACAGACCGACAGAAAGATAGAAATAAGATATCAGAGAGAGAGAGAGAGAGAGAGAGAGAGAGAGAGAGTAAAAAAACTAGACAACATACAAAATCTAAAATTTGTTCACTTAATCATTCGGTCGGAAAATAAATGAAGGAAGAAGGAAGGAATAAAATGAGCGAAAAGGGAAAAGGAAGGAATAAATTGAGCAATAAAGTGAGGGAGAAAGAAAAAGGAAGGAATAAAGTGTGGGAGAAGGAAAAAGGAAGGTGTAAAGTAAGGGAGAAAGAGAAAGGGAGGAATAAAGTGAGGGAGAAGGAAAAAGGAAGGAAGAAAGAAAAAGGAAGGAATAAAGTGAAAGAGAAAGAAAAAAAAAGGAAAGAATTAAATGAGTGAGAAAGAGAAAACGAAGGAATAAAGTGAGGGAGGAAGAAAAAGCAAGGAATAAAGTGAGGGAGAAGGAAAACGGAAGGTGTAAAGTAAGGGAGAAAGAAAAAGGAAGGAATAAAGTGAGGGAGAAAGAGAAAGGGAGGAATAAAGTGAGGGAGGAAGAGTAAAGGAAGGAATAAAGTGAGGGAGGAGGAAAAAGGAAAGAATAAAGTGAGGGAGAAAGAGAAAAGGAAGGAATAAAGTGAGGGAGAAAGAGAAAAGGAAGGAATAAAGTGAGGGAGAAAGAGAAAAGGAAGGAATAAAGTGAGTGAGAAAGAGAAAGGAAGGAATAAAGTAAGTGAGAAAGAAAAAGGAAGGAATAAAGTGAGTGAGAAAGAAAAAGGAAGGAATAAAGTGAGTGGAAAAGAAAAAGGAAGGAATAAAGTGAGTGAGAAAGAGAAAAGGAAGGAATAAAGTGAGTGAGAAAGAGAAAAGGAAGGAATAAAGTGAGGGAGAAAGAGAAAAGGAAGGAATAAAGTGAGTGAGAAAGAAAAAAGGAAAGAATTAAATGAGTGAGAAAGAGAAAAGGAAGGAATAAAGTGAGGGAGGAAGAAAAAGCAAGGAATAAAGTGAGGGAGAAAAAAAAGAAAGAATAAAGTGAGGGAGAAAGAAAAAGGAAGGAATAAAGTGAGGGAGGAGGAAAAAGGAAAGAATAAAGTGAGTGAGAAAGAGAAAAGGAAGGAATAAAGTGAGAGAGAAAGAAAAAAGGAAGGAATAAAGTGAGGGAGAACAAAAAAGAAAGAATAAAGTGAGGGAGGAGGAAAAAGGAAAGAATAAAGTGAGGGAGAAAGAGAAAAGGAGGGAATAAAGTGAGGGAGAAAGAAAAAGGAAGGAATAAAGTGAGGGAGAAAGAAAAAGGAAGGAATAAAGTGAGAAACGCGAGTAAAAGAAAGAATAAAAATGGCGGTTGTAAACCTAAAGTCAAAAAATTTAGTAAAAATATCAGTAAAGTTAATAAATTTAAAAAAAAAACGAAGGAATTTTAAATTTGCCGATCTCATCAGCAGATTTATTATTTTTTCTCAATGGTGATAATGATAATAATCCAAAGAAAACATTTTAAAAATATAAATAACGTTTGTCAAGATAATTTAAAAGGCAATTATCAAAGGATAGCACAGTTAGATAGCAATGAATCGGTTAGCACATGCCTTTAGTAATGTCAATGCAATAGATGTTATAGTAAGTAAAAGTAAAAGGCTCCCTTTTCAATAGCTACTACACCGAGCTGTTGGGGAAGGTGCTACTCCATTCCCTGGATTGCTCCACTTTACCCATGAAACGTACCTTATAATGCGGAGTGTGCCCGTAGTGTAATGGTTACCGTCCTAGGAAATGGACACGGCGAGTTCAAATCCTGGACGAGACTAATTGCATTTCACATAGCACTAATACCCTTGGGAAAGGTATGAATCCAATTATTCTCCCTCCAGCTATGGGTAAATAGTAGAGCAGACTAGGCTCTTCAGCTTTGGTGAGGCAACTAGTCTAGGAGAAGGAAAACTGTGAATTCAAACCTGTTAAACTTCGCTTAAAAATTGACCTTGTGTCACATCCTGCCCGAGCGGAGGGATTGGTAAATATGATATGATAATGCGGAGTGTTAAGCAACGAGGTATCTTGTACCATTTTTTGAGTCTTTGGTATGACTCGACCTGAGATTGAACCTCAGTCTCTCGAGTGAACCCTCTGCCAATAGGCCGGTTGTATGAATGATGCAGTTCTAGCCAACAAATTCCAAGATAAATTCCGACATAAAAAAAACATTACCTGATGAGAAATGCCTAAAATAAGAGCTATTGGAACATAAAATTGCAAAACCCATGCGAAAAAAGTAATTTGTCCTTGGTCAAATACCTATTGACTTCGTGGGTAGTGTTCACCATTGACTATTTAACCCATTGCTGCGAGGGATAAGAGAGTTCATGCCTTTTCCAAAGGTATTTTTCCGAAATGGAAGATAATAGCTCGACTGGAATTTGAACTCTTTTACTGGGATATCGCAGTCCAATATGTTTGCTCCTGAGCCACGGGGACTCCTCTCCCACGACTTTAGGAAAAGAAAACTGAATTCAAACCAGCAGAACTCAGCATAAAAATTGACCTTGTGTCACACCCTACTAGTGGTGGAGGGGTTCGGTACATATATAAAGAAATTCGAAGTTAAGCTACTTTAATAAACTGAATTTTCAGTTCAGCCTATGACGTTATGTCCTTCAGCGACATTATAACAAAGATGGAATAAATATTTTTAAAAACATATCTACAATAATTAAAATACATAAAAATCGATAATAAGAACAAGCTGAAGAGGATATAAAATAAGCTCACTCACACACACCAGGAAATATATATATATACCGGCTCATTGGACTAGTGGGTAGTGTGTTCGCCAATGGTCTGGGAGACCTGGGTTCAATCCCATGTCGAGTCATACCGAAGACTAAAAAACTGGTACTTGACACCTTCTTGCTTTACACTAAGCATTATAAGGGTAAAGAAGAGAAATCCAGGGAAATGAATAGTAGCAATTGAAAAGGGAGCCTTCGGGTTGGCCTGAACTTCAGTTGGCCAACTTTTACCTTAATATGGTTTATTTGTTTTACGCTATATCAAAACCTTGAGGGTTATTCAGTGCCGAAATTGGATTCATATCAAATATATCCGAAAAAAAAAAGTTGAATATAAATTAAGCAACAACGGAGGGTTGGAATTGATGGTACATTTAAAGCTGACAATTCACGCTTTGCATTTTCTCTCGGTACAATAGACAATGATTGGTCGGATAGTTAAAAGTTTATTTCAAGGGAAACAATAGTTGTTTTTAAAATATATATAAATCCTTAAGAGGATTTCATGAGTTATTTTCTACTCAGATCTGGCATCTTGTGTCTACACATAGATATTGGACTGTAATATCATCCTCATCTTGTCGTGCCATCAAGCACGAATATCCCTGACCCTTTTTCGCCACCTCTCCCTATTGTTCATCGCTTTGGCATTGGGGTTGTCCTCGTGGTGTATTCCTTAAAGCGATGGACTGCGGAATCGTAGTATAAGAGTTCGTACTCCAGTCGCGCTATTACGTTCACTTTCGGGCAAATACCCTTGGGAAAGCTATGAACCCCACTATCCTCCCAGCTATGGGTAAGATAGAACCATTACTGTTCTTCTAGGAGAATGGATTTGGCATTAAATAGCCTACAAAGGTTGATATGCCATTAAATAAATAAACCAAACCAAATTCTTTCAAATATTTTATTTCTTTTTACTTGAATTTAAATTCTATTTCTAATTCTTTCTTGATTTTATTTTTCTTTTGATCAAAACCCTTTTTTTACCCCTAAATTATTTTCTTTGAATTAATCCTTAGGTTTCATTCTTCAAATTCTTTTTTTAATTTTTATTTTGAAATTCTTTCATTTTTATTTCGTTTAAAGGCTTTAGTTTTGTTTGCTTTTTTTTCTTTTGTATTTCCTTTTTTCTGACTGTTTTTGTTTTCTATTTTTCTTTGTTCTCTCTCTCTCTCTCTTTCCATTACACTGGTATTTTCTTCATATTATCTGTTATTTTCTTACTTTCTCTGCAATGCCATACTTAAATTTCCCCGACATTCTTGTGCTCCCCACTATGTATTGTTCTTTTTCAAACAACCAGTTTTCTCCCTACCCTTTTGATACCGTACTCCACTCTCTCTGCCCCCATTCTACTGATCTACTCATTATTTTTTTTTATATGACAGCTTTTTGGCTGTGGGACAATGTGACTTGTTTAGAAAAGAAAACTAAAAAAGATCTAACCTCCTGATTATTTCACATGACATTTAAACATCTGTGGTCTGAGGCCAAAAAGCTCAAATCGAAAAAAAAAAAAAATGCCACAAATTGACAGGTACAAAGGTTTATTGATTCGTTTTAGTCGTCGACTGACGAAATAGGAAATGTACTACGTTATAGATGATTGGAAATGAACTAAATACAAAATTATGCTGAATTTAATTTAATTACAGGTAAAGAATGAGCAATCCACGTCTCTCTCTCTCTCTGACTTTCTTTACCTCTGTTGTATACATATATATTCTGGATACATACTGACACTGATAAACGACGCATCAAGGAAGACGCAGGAATGAAGGACGCAAGAAGACTTCTTTACAATTATATTTACCCCTCACTTTATTGCAAGGGTTTCGAAAGGGTAGCATGTGAGAGGGTTCTAGAGACTGAACATAAACTTCATATTTTGACCCCACTGTTATGACCGTCACGTTGTGTCTTTATTGTTCTCCTGATGTTGGGGTCTACTCCATCGGGGCTTTCCGAGGGCCCCCTCGGTCTGGTGTGGCCTTCCCTACCACATCTCGTCTCTAACCCTCTGGGAGTCTGCTAGCAACTGCATCGGGGGTTTTCCGAGTGCCCCCTCGGTCGGGTGTGGCCTTCCCTACCACATCTGGTCTCTACTGTCTGGAATTCGACTGGCAACTGCTTTGGCAGCCCAAACTCAACTGAACTGCATGGCAGTTATTTCCGCTTGATGACGATTAAACATTCGATTTCAAAGATCCAGTAGGCGATCGTGTGGGCGTTGAGTTATTATTTAACTAACTCAACGCCCACACAATCGCCTACTGGATCTTTGAAATCGAATGTTTAATCGTCATCAAGCGGAAATAACTGTCATGCAGTTCAGAGGTTACTCTCTTCCGGTGCATGACTGTAATGGCACAATGAAACCTTCACCTTGTCCCACCTCATAAGCCTTAATCCGCCCACGCGATCTCTTTCGATTACCGGCCATTGGAATGTGTCACTTCCTTCCGGTGTATCACCTTGGAATAGCATTTTTGGGCTGGGTCGAAGGGTCAAAATATAACACCTCTTAAACACACAAGGTTCCAAAGCCTTTGAGTAAGCCAATTTTTGACGTAAACCAGACGTAATATCATACCTTAAGCGAGAGCAAATACCGTAAAACTAGCGTAAATAGCTCGTTAAAGAGTAACTATCGCTAAAACTAAATACTAAAAACGCCTAATCTGAAAATAATGAAAAGACTAAAATTACTGTGGAATTTGGGTTATGTCGTACTTTTTGTTTAATCATCATCATCATCATGACGTGTCACTAGCACAGATATCCCTGACCCTCACTCGCCACTTTTCCCTATCGTTCATCGCTTCTGGCAGGTCTTCAGGGCTACATTCCGTATCCTCACATAGTTGCTGAATGTATATTCGTGCTGGTCGTCCTGCCTTTGCTCAGTCATGTGTGTGTGGTCCATAACAGTATATCACTTATGAGGTGCCCGTGGTGTAATGGTTATCGTCACAGGATATGGACACGGCGATACGAGTTCAATTCCTGGACAAGACTAATTGCATTTCACATAGCATTAATACCCTTGGGAAAGGTATGAATCCAATTATTCTCCCTCCAGCTATGGATAAATAGTAGGGCAGACTAGGTTCTTCAGCCTTGGTGAGGCAACTAGTCTAGGAGAAGGAAAACTCTGAATTCAAACCTCTTAAACTCCGCTTAAAAAATTGACCTTGTGTCATATCCTGCCCGAGCGGAGGGGTTAGGTAAATAGGATCACTTATGAGCTTGTCCCTGCTTCTCCAGCAGTGTCCTGCATGTCTGGTTCGTCTAACTTGGATAATTTTCGTGATAGGAGGCAGGTGGCTGTATAGTTGGTGTCTTGTGGGGTGTTGTCGCCAAGACTTGTTCAATATTGCTCTCAGCATTCTTGTGGAATTGCCGTCTTGCATCTTCTCCAGCCGTTTAGTTAGCGTCCATGTAGTGCCTCCATACAGCAGTATCGATACGACAGCTGCCTGGAAGAAACTGCGTTTCATTTTATCGGTTAGGTCTGATTTCCATATGATCAATAGCCTATTGATGGCTGTCCATGCCTTTGTTAACCGCGTGTCGATGTCCTTTTCGGTTGATGAGACGCTGCTTCTTAGGTAAGTGAATTTGTTAACTAGTTTAAGAGGGGTTCCGTCTAGTGTGGAGATATCACCTGTTTGATTATAGCACATATATTCCGTTTTGTGTGCATTGACATGGAGGCCTATGTCTGCGGTGGCTCGTTCCAAACTATGCTGTAGTGTTTCGGCTTGGTTGGGTATATTTGCCAGTATCGCTGTGTTAAATATCTTAGAATCAGCATAAACAACGTGAAAATAGAATATAAGACATTAAAGAATTGAAAGGACTATTAAAAAATTTGTAAAGAATAATTAAATTGTTATTTTCCTAAAACTTGGAGAACATGTTCACCAGTTGGCAATGTAAATATTTTATTGTACTCTATATATACATATATATAGTAAGTAAGTCAAGTTAGCGACAGTAGTCGAGGGCGAACAGAAGGCTCCCTTTTCAATAGCTACTACACCGATGTGTAGGAGAGGGCGCTACTCCTTTCCCTGGATTGCTCCACTTTACCCTTGAAACCTACCTTATATTGCTGAGTGTTAAGCAAGGGGGTATCAAATACCATTTTTTAAGTCTTGGGTATGACTCGACCTGGGATTGAATCCCGGTCTCCCGGACCATTGGCGAACACACTACCCATTAGGCCAATGAGCCGGTATATATATATATATATACATACACACAGGCATTTCCTGGTGTGTGTGTGTGTGTGTGTGTGTGTGTGTGTGTGAGTGTTCTTATTTTATATCCTCTTCAGCTTGTTCTTATTATCGATTTTTATGTATTTTAATTACTATAGATATGATTTAAAAATATTTATTCCATCTTTGTTATAATGTCGCTGAAGGACATAACGTCATAGGCTGAACTGAAAATTCAGTTTATTAAAGTAGCTTAACTTCGAATTTCTTTATATATGTACCGAACCCCTCCACCACGAGTAGGATGTGACACAAGGTCAATTTTTATGCTGAGTTCTGCTGGTTTGAATTCAGTTTTCTTTTCCTAGAGTCGTGGGAGAGGAGTCCCCGTGGCTCAGGAGCAAACATATTGGACTGCGATATCCCAGTAAAAGAGTTCAAATTCCAGTCGTGCTATTATCTTCCATTTCGGGAAAATACCTTTGGAAAAGGCATGAACTCTCTTATCCCTCGCAGCAATGGGTTAAATAATACCATTAAACAAAGAAACCCAACCAAAACCCTAAACTGGTTGTCTTACCACGTCCAGGTAATCTCTTCTGCCTAGTTATTTAGCCATAACTAGCGGAGGTAAAGAGATGGATTTATATCTTTCCTAAGGGCGTAACCATGTAGCAATAATCAAACTGCTTTATTCAAGATTTGAACTCGGGACCCCAGATTCCTTTGCCTGCAATGATAACTATCGTGGCCTGTTAGGTTTGGTTTTGTTTGGTTTCTTTTTTTAATGGCATATCAACCTATGTTGGTTATTTAATGCCAAAGCTAATTTCATAGAAGAACAGTAGTGGTACAATTTAACCCATAGCTGGGAGGATAAGGGGGTTCATAGCTTTCCCAAGGGTATTTGCCCAAAAGTGAACGTAATAGCGCGACTGGAGTACGAACTCGCTTACTACGATTCCGCAGTCCATCACTTTTACCATTACACCACATGGACACCCCCTGGTCTGTTAGGGGCAAGAAAAAAGACACGGAAGAAGAGAAAGTAGGTGGAACAAATGTATTGAATAAACAGAACATATATACAAAATAAGAGATTTAATACGGCAGATAGAACTGTCCGGACGAAACTTTCAGGATTGACTGCCGGGAATAAGTCGGGTTGGTCGTTCTTCCCACCGACCGGACGAGTGTGGCACAGAGCCTCTCTAGGTGGATTCAGCGCAGGGCTGTAGCCCAGAAACGCCCAACAGCGCCAAAAATGCTTCATGCCCCGTTGGCATTCCCCTAAAAAGGAGCACCTCAGGCGCCAGGAGATAAACCTAGCTCCTCCGAGGAGGATTAGAACCTGTGGGGACGGCTCCTTGAGGCTCGAAGATGCCGCTCTTGGCGGGCCCGACATGAATGCCGTCTTACCGGAATCCATGTTAGGCAGCCTCGACCGACTACCAGCAAAGCCAGGACACACCCAACCAAATCTGCGTACCGACCAACACAGCCGACCGAAATGTGTCCCGGCTCTCACTGTGAGCTAATATCATTGAGATTAAAATAGGTTAGTATTTATAAAAGAGGAAGAGTTCATTATCGTGTAGGTCGGTCCCTATAACAATAACCCTTATTCTAAGTGCGTCATATATATATATATATTTTTTTTTTAATTCCATGAAATTTAGACTCCAACCCCTGGGTTTCATGGAGTTTTTTTACAAAACAACAATCATCGGGCAGTTAACAAAATGAAATGAATCGAAAATCGAAAAAATACAGTCAACAACCGTTGGGATTTTATAGGAATCTTTACTTTATAAAGCGAGAGTGCTCAACCGGTTTGGGAGCTTAATATTATAAATATATCAACATCATCATCATGTCGTACCGCTACCATGGATATCCCTGACCCTCTCTCGCCACTTTTCCCTATGGTTCATCGCCGCTGGCAGGTCTTCAGGTCTACATCCCGTAACCTCACATAGAACATGGTTGTCACTAAATCACTAAGTGGGTTTGTGTCGAACCAGGTGCAATACAATATGGAGAGTGCTCAATATCTACGATAGCGCTATCATATCAAATATATGATAAATTTAAAATATATTTATCATTATTATTATTATATGATGGCTCTATCCTAGACATATATCATATTGCACTTGGTTCGATACAAACCCACTAAGGGATTTAGTAACAACCAATACTGTTATATACATATTTATATATATATATTTATTTATTTTATTTTATATATATATATATATATATATATATATATATATATATTATGTAAATTCTAAGCTAGGTGGGTTTTTGGTGAATATAAGACGGCGTTTTCTCCTTTAGCATTAGTTGGAGTTAGGCTTCCTGATGATCCGATAAGGTGACACTTTAGTAGAAGATTTCCGACTCGCGATTTAAGTTAATTTTATATATATATATATATATATATTTATAAGGGAGAGAGAACGAACTGCAATATTAACTTAGACAAAAGACAGTGTGACAAGAGAAATTATGACAAAATTATTCAGGGAGGAAATGTTCTAGTTCAAATATTTCAATAAACAGAAAAGTATTTTCTTGAGATTAGTGTTCGTAAAGATTACAGAAAGTTGGTTATAAAATTTTAAGAAGCACAGTTTTATTTCCCAGGCTGACAGTGGCAGTTAAGAATTTTTTGTGATGATGAAAATCCCGAACAACTTGGTAGTTCGATAACTCTCTCAAATACCATTTTGAATTCGTCTTTTGGGTCGATTATAAGCTAGATTTTAGAAGAATATACAAAAAATATTTTTTACCACTAGACAATGAAATTCAGTTACAGAAACAATTTCCCGGACTCCTACATTCAGAATCTCAAAACTTTCCCTACGTTGATAGCAATAATAGTTTTTCAAGCATGAAGTTTTTGGTTGTAACTCTCAAACCAGAACGATTCGAAGAAAATTGTATGTTTGTTTAAATACTTATGAGTTGTACTATACATCACGTCCATCCAACCAAATCTCACTTATATTCAAATGTGTACCAGCGAAAATAAACATCCGTGTCTCCAAACTGTTCGTCTAAGCTTAAGCATTTATACACAACCCTCCCGTCATTTGTAGACGGCCTTATTCGCGCTCACACAAACAGGGTCCATTGTCCGGGACTTGACAAAGTTCTAAGAGTTTCATATCCGTTATCAGCCTTTGAATTCTGTCCAAACTTGCATTATTCCGTGTTGAGTTGAACACACAGGAAAGCAAACATGGCTGACACCTAACGCTGAGGATCTAGTGCGGTTTGTGAATAGATTTCTTGGGTTTGTACCAAATTATTTTTACTTGGTTGTTTAGACACCAGGCGTATGCGTGCGAGAGTGAGCGTGTATTTCTGCGCGTGCGCACAGGCATTTGAATGTCAGGAGGAAGAAAATAGGTAGATATTGAACGAAGAGACTAAAGAAAATTGTCAAATAGATGAAAGAAAAGATGTTTGTGCGAAAGAAATAATAAGAAAGAGTTAAAAAGAAAGAACATAATTGAAAAAAAAGGGAAGAAAGAGACAAAATTAAAAAAAAAAAGGAAAAACGTAAAAATAGAAGGAAAGAAAAGAGAGACTCAAGTGAATTAGGTAGTTGGAACAAAGGAAAAAAAATAGAGGGAAAAATAGAAAGAAATGAACAAAGTGAGGAAGGGAAATGGAGACGAAGGTCAAAAGAAAGAGGATATGTCGAAAAGAAAAAAGAATGAAAGGAAGAAAAGAAAGAAAAAAACGATGGAGGAGTAGAAGAAAGAAAATAACAAAGCTTTACAAGACTCAATGAAATTTTCATGAAAATAATATTAACTTAATAAAGCAAAATAAAAAATATTAATATAGATATTTTTCTATAACTGAAATTTATCTTTTTAATTATCAATTAAGAATTTTTCAAGAAAGCAAAACAGATTGTTTAGAAAAAAAAAGAATCTTTTTCATTCGTCGGTTAGTCTCTTCATGTCGGTGATTCAAGCCCTGACACTTTTACCCAGCGTAAACAGGACCTTCAACTAGTACATAATGTAATACTCCTTACAAAATTTTTTTATATATAAGATGTATAAAAGTTGGCCAACCGTATCTTAAAATGCTGTGTGTTAAGCCAGATGGCAAGAAGTATCATTTTTTGAGTCTTTGGTATGACTCGACCTGGGATTGAACCCCGGAGGATAAATATTGCGATTTATGCAATCGGGAGAAACTTGCCATAGCTTCTTACAATAATCCCAACGAATTACTTAATCAAAAGTCGGAAATACTTAATATTTGTAGGCACAAAAATGTTGGCTTTTTAAAAATTTTATTTGATCTTATTTGTCAATTTTTGTTTTTATTTATTCATTCATTCATCTATTTATTTATTTTTATCTTATTTTATTTTTCCAAGTGATTTTTTTTAATCAATAAAATCTAGTTTGGTCCAACTCTCCTTTAATCAAAAACGTCCTGATGATCCGTTTAGGTGAAACTTTGGTAGATTTTTTTCTGATTATGCAGGCATTTATATATATATATAACTCTTTCTCTAATGTAATTGCCTATTTTTAGTTTTAACCAGTATCGTATTTTTCCGGCAATAAACGACTGTTTCCAAATACTGTGTATAAATATGGCAAATATTGATGGCAATCTCTCCTCTTAACTCGTAAACAGCTGAAAATAATCCAGGTTTATTGATTTCAAAAATAACGAATAAACATGATCTCTCATATTAAGAAACTGCTACTAAAAATACGGGTTGTTTTAAATATACGTTAACATTTCTTTGACAGTTCTTTGGGTTTATATAGTTTGAAAATCTTCCTCTATTCACCGTCTCTATCAAGATATCCATAGAATCTCCCCCAGGTTGTCTCTGTATATCTTCTGCTTTTCTAAAAAAGACATTCCCATAGAAATATTAACATTTTTTTAATCATTTGGGATAGATTAGAATTATGTTGACAAGGATAGTGAATACGTAAATATTACAAATTATATCCTATAGGTACTTCCATAAGGCTGTTAACTTATCTTTATCTCCTTGGATATTCAAGCTTTCTTTTAAAAGCACTATATACAATCACGGTATAACTTTTGTTAAAAGCCGAATGTGCCACAAGGTCAGTTGAAATCGAAATAAAGCGGGTATAAAATTATATTTATCCTTCTTTCGATTGTTCCAAGTTTGAAGAAATCAGTCCATCCTACTATATGACGCAAAGTTGGCGAGAGGAGATGAAGTCTTGCTTTTTCCAAGCGCATTATTACTGTTATATATTGACCCTCGACTAAGCCGTCAGTCAGGAGGTGCACCTGTGTAAATAAGCGGAAGAACAGCGGAAGCAGGTGTACGTGAGACAATAATATAACCAGGTGCCCGGGGCGGTTCGAGTTAGTTGGAGACAAGATGCCGGAGTGAGTACCAGCGGCAGACAGAGGGCTTTAGGCCCTCAGTGAAACCACGGTTGAGCAACTCCAGCCAAGATGAGGAAGAAGTGCTGCTATGGTCGCGAGAACTTGGGTCAATATAGCAGTCTGTCCCCGTCTCCAACGCATCTCTCACACCCAACAAACATCACCCTTTCGAGAATAAAACGTGAGAGATATATTTTTATAAAGAAAAGTGTTCGTTCGTTCGTTGGAGTCGTCATTATGTTTTATTATGCTTCCGCTTATATTTGCATTACGGCTATACAACAGTACGACGTGGCATGTAGACAATCTCGTCCTGGATTTGAAGTCGACCCGTCGATGGCCCAGTCGGTTGGGGCAGTAAAATAAACCGACTGCATCTCTGCAGAGCGGTAAGAACCCCACCCCACACTTCAACGTGTGTTCTGATTATGATATTAAACAATCTTATAGTAATGCTCCAGTCGTATCGGAGCTTTGGGGAATGCAGAATACCCCTTTATTGCCATTGCTCTCAGGTACACTCTGACCTCGGAGTGGTAGCACATGGTAGGATCCTGTCTATGCATCAAAAAGAACTGTTTAACATTTAAACTGTGTATCAACAAATGAATGATGTTGAAGTGAATTGTTTGGGATATATAGCAATACTTGCAACTATTTAACTTTGTTGACTTATGTTTACGAATCATATATATGTATAAACCGGATTTAACATTAAATAACCTACAATGGCTGATATGCCATAAAACCCGACAAAACGGTTTAACTGCGAGCTTAAAAAATGAGATCAGTTTGCAAATCATATCTGGCGGGGGTCCTCGTGGTGTAATGGTTAAAGCGATGGACTTCGGAATCGTAGTACGTGAGTTCGTACTCCAGTCGTGCTATTACGTTCACTTTCGGGCAAATACGCTTGGGAAAGGTATGAACCCCCTTACCCTCCAGCTATGGGTTAAATAGTACCGCTACTGTTCTTCTTGGAGAATAACTTTAGCATTGAATAACCTACAAAGAGTTGATATGCCATTAAAGAAAGAAACCAAACCAAACCATATCTAATGTATAAGTATGAAGAGGATTTGGCTTTAGATATTCTTCAAGGGTTGATATGCCATAAAAGCCAGCCCAAGTATACCGAACCACGTGAGGGTCAGAACTATTTGAACGATCCTCGTAGATATGGGAATCCCTTGATTGATACAGTTTTTATGACAGTGCAAAAATAAATTGTGACCATTGTTTAAGATTATTTTAGTCCATGTTAAAAGGTGCCTTAACAATCGGTAATATAATAACATATTTTTTACCTTTTAGAGGATTCGGAAAATCATTTTCATCTTTATTGTTATATTCACAACGTTTCGGTCGATGCTTCCTTCGGCCTTCTTCAGTGCTTCATGTCCAACTTGGGAGCCCACACAGAACCTCTAACCGAACCCTTTCTTTTATCCACGGAAGTATATTGTTCTAATTTCTTAATGAAATCTTTTTGAGGTTGCAGGTTCAATCCCAACAGCAAGTAAATAACAAGGACTATTTCATATTCATTGACCTAATTAGTAGAGTGTTCGCCAATGGTCTGGAAGACTGGGGTTCAATCTCAGGTCGAGTCATACCAAAATCTCTAAAGATGGTACTTGATGCCGTCTTGCTTAACACTTAGGATTATAAGGTAAGGTTCAAGAGTAAAGTGGAGCAAACCAGGGAAAGGAGTAGCACCCTCCCTTACACCTTGGTGTTGGAGCTATTGAAAAGGGAGACTGAACATTTTTTCTGACGGTCACTTGGAGTCTCGATTATAATTTTTTCAGTTGTCTTGGTTTTATCTTGGTTTCCGTGTTCGCTTCTATTCTTATAAACTCAAAAACTTTGATTTTCGACGTAATCATTCACCCAAATTCCCAAGTCAACCGTACGGCTGGAGAAATGGCCATTTTGGGCGTCTGTTTGATACGGCACCCTGGACAACTCTCATTAACTCTACTTACCTGTCCTGTTCTCGTGACAGAATCAACCAACCAGAGAACTACTAAAAAGGTCAGCCAGGAGTCAAGATTTGTCTATCATATTATTGACTATTTTCTATGACTCTTCTTCTAACGAATTACCAGTTAACTTTTGAATTCATTTATTTTGAATTCAACACTTTATTTACAAAATTTATAAGTGACCTGTTCATTGGGTAACATGATAATATAAAAGTTTAATATAAAGACCATTTCCAGTTTTTCTCTTTAGAAATATCAGTACCTTTAAATGTAAAATATACAGATGCAGGGAAATACAAAACACTGACGACTCTCCGTTGTTCAGGTACGAAACTTGCCCAGTCAGCTGGGGCTGTAGAATACACTGACTGCACCTCTGCAGAGGGGTAAGACCCCCAAAACGAGTGTCATGGATATGACACTAAACAATCTGATGGTGAGGTTCCAGCAGTGCTGGAGTTTTAGGGAATGCGGAGTACTCCTTCATTGCCATTGCTTCCAGGTCCTCTCTGGCCCGGAGTGGTAGTACCTGATAAGGGTCCTATCTATGGGTTAAATAGAACTAACAGCATACTTATGCTAAAATGAATTGTTTTGAGTAAACTGAATAGCTTGAAATAGAAATGTTTTTGACAATTAAACCGTACTTACATTTAAACTACGTGATTATGCTTAACTGAATTATTTGAAATAGAACTGTTTTTCGACATCAAAACTGTATTTACACTTAACTGAATTGTTACATGTAACTGCTTGAATAGTTAGAAATGGAAATGTTTTTGACAAAATGTGTACTTACGCTTAACTGAACTGTTTTCAATAGAACAGATTATTTACATAAAAATGGATTTGGCGTTAAATAACCTATAAAGGTTGATATGCCATAAAATCCAACAAACCAACAAACTAAATCAGGTACGAAACGTTTATTAACTTCTTGACTTTAGTTTTTCGACACGAGGAGAGAGCGACACAATTTTTACTATGCTGACAGTACTATTTGACCCAACAAACGCGCTGCGAATCCCGTTGCCCCCAGCTGAACTGGCCCGGCCCAGAGACGGATATCAGCTAACGTCTTTTTCAAAATCACCAAATTCTCAGCCCAACGCTTCCGGGCATGACGTCATTCACACCCCAGTCCCATTTTCTATCTGGGGTTTTTATTATGACATTTTTGATTGCCATATCCTCAGCGCACGAGCGTGAAATGCACTCAATGTGTGTGCACCTGCACTTAGAGCCGAATAGTTCAAAGCCCAACCAAACCGAATGATAAAATATAATTAACGAAAAATGATTAATATAAAAAAATCATTCCGTAATTATATAACAGAAACAAAAATTTGAATATGTCAAATTTTTTTGAGAATTTTGAGAGCTCTGACCCAGCGTATTTCAGAACTAAATATCTAAGGGTTGAAAAGGTAATGAATTTGAATTAATTTATTTTGAATTCTACACTTGCGTCACAAAATTAATAGATTACCTATTCATTATATAATATCTTAATGTTTTTCAAACTGACAAACTATCGACGTTTCGATTATTATTTCAATTCTTGTGAGTTCTTCACAACAGCGTCTTTCACTGGAGTCTTAAAGACAGCAAGTCTTTTCAGATCTCCAGGACTCTTCTCAGTATTCTGCCCGATCTTAACAATGCTGTGGTCTAGATGGTCTCGATTCTTCCTCCGATTTCTAACTCTTCCTGTGCCCTTCTCAATCATTAGGGGACCGTTCCAAGCGCCCATTGGTATCGCAGTCTGCTTCATGTTTCACGGCCTTTTTAGGTCTCTGACCCGGACTAAATCTCTCTTTTCAATTTTTTTGATTTTTCACTCTGTGGTCCGCTGGAAAGGCCATGTCCACTACACAGTAAGATCTCTTGTTTGTTTTAAATAGATAATCTCTTGATCTGATCTTCTATGTGGCATTAGGTTATCTGTAATTATCTCAAAATCCCACAGAATTTTACATATCTTAATCTCCAAGTCAGTTTCTGGTTTGTGCATGTACCATTTATTAGTTTAGTCAAATTTCAGTTTTTTTTCACAATTCACTGTAGATCACTATTCCCACCCAGTGCTGTCTAAATTTAGACTTCTTTTCTACTCGTTTCCAACCAAATACAAAGGCTTTAACATATTCTAAGTCGACAGCAATGACTTCAATTGTCACTGAATGTTTCAAAACAAAACAGCCTATTGGTTTAATCAGTCTGCTTTTTTAAATATATATATATATATATAATATTATATTGGAGTGTTCATTTTTTGAAACAAAATACTTTGAATATGAATCACTTGAACACGGTTGTTCTTCAACAAAAAAAAGAAAGAAAGATCCCGAGAAACAGAAGATAAAAGCAAGCCAAAATTCGGATCTCTTAGAATATTCAGCTGTGAATATTCAGCCAATGAAACAGGTATAAATAATCGCGTCAATTTTTACGGGCACCATGCACGTTGTTATTAATCCATGTATTGTCACCTCAGGACGTTCTAAGAGAAGCAATGTTCAAACGTAGAACAAAGCAGTAGGTTCTTTATCTTGCCCAGGCCCCTGACACTCTTCCCTTCCATATTATTGAAAGACACTGAATGTCACCGTAAAATGGTCTGAGTACTTTATGATGTGGGGTGGATGAGGCGCACTGTCCGGACAGGGTGGTCAAAATTTGTCTTATTCAACCAATAAAGAAAATCGGAAAAGAAAAATGTGAGAGGATTGTTCGGCCACGACGATTGATCACCTGCGATATTGATGGTGGACAGTGTCCACGGTAGCAATTACAGCCATGCTGACCACTTGGCAAGAAGGATGGCCAACAATGATAAAGCCCCTCCCCGCCATCTTGTTTGAAATGCCGTGCGCATGCGCTTGTGTAAGGGTGTACTAGTGTGTGTATGTTTACATTGGAGAAGGATTGTCCCATTATGTGCATGAAGGAGAGAAGAAATTCAATTTACTTAGCGGATAAATTTGTGCATATTCATGTCAAGGGTGCAAAAGACACAGTATCTAGGACAGACAGAGTACGAGACAGGTAATGAGAGGTGATTGGGTACGTTCAAAGCGGAGAGTATTTGAGATACATTAAAGTATGTATGCGTACTTGAATAACGAATGAATTCAGATGTAAATGTACTCGCTATCGTGAGCCTGTGAAAAGTACATTTAGAGTACGGAGGTGGTCTTAACGTACGATTATTATTGTGGGGAATGGAATCAGTGATCCGTGTTCAAATCCTGAACGAGACAGTTTGCATTTCACTTGGAGCTAATGCCCTTATAGAAGCAAATATAAATTCATCTTTTCTTCCCACAAAATGGATAAGTAGTCGGTTTTTTAGCCTTGGTAAGGCAAATAATTTGGTGAAAGGAAAGTCTTAAAACCGCCCTCTCCTCTTAAAAACTGACCTTGTGTCACTCCTGCTATTGTGGGGGTGGCTGTGTAAATTTATCTTTTCACGGTATTTATAGTCAAATGGGTAAGAAAATAACATTAGCTTGATTCCAAGGGGCAGCAATTGCTTAGACCTGCTGAGTTTCTCTTGACGTATTAGGCACTCTAAAATAGCGAAGACTGAACATTTTTTCTGACGGTCACTAGGAGTCTCGATTCATGTGAGGACCCGTGCAATAAAATGACTTCCTAGGAAGTCAGGTGGATATCCTACTTGAATTTGTTTTTCTCTGTATATACGTTCAGCTATTTACTCTAATTGTGGCGCAAGGCCAGAAGTAAGGGGCCCTCAGTACTGTACCATATTCGCAATTAACAGTATGTGCGAAATAGACATGTAATGTTCATAACGATAGAATATATAAAGAACAGAAATCTCAAAAACACGTAACTACTTCTTGTTCAGGTACGAAACCTTTTTATTAACTTTGAGTTAAAGGTTTCGCCGTAAGGAGGAGAGACACAATCTTCTATGCTGTCTTATTCATTTGGCCCCCAACTCGAGCGCCCCCCCCATAGGACGCAAGTTCGCCTCGCGCCTGCGAGCTCCAAAATTGATCCTTCTCGTTTGGTGTCTAAAACTCGACTCTTATTTTCTTCAAATTCTCACACAAACTTCCGCATGCTTCCGGTGCGTGACGTCACCCGCACCTTGTCACCCAGTATCGTCTCGGACTGTTATGACATCTGAGTGACACCTCCATCCACTCGCGCGCACCCGCGTTAACACCTGCTTCAATCTTACACCCAACCAACCCATGTGCTGAGCCGAAAGGTTCTCAGCCTAACTAAACACAAAGGCATGAACCGAAATCCCTCGGCTATTTCATAACAAGTACGTGTTTGTAGAAAACTGATGAAGAGCACTCAGGGATTAGAAAAAGAGGTTAGAATATTTCAATTTAGTTTAGCGTAATTATCGAAAAATGAGACGGACATTTCAAAATGTGTTTTTTAAATCTTGATCCCTAGAATTCTGAAGCGCTTGTGGGATTCGTGTTCTCGGCTTTTGGCTGAAAAAATTTCTGAAATTGTAAAAATATTGAAATCCATTTGATTGGCTGTATTGTTGCCTGGTAAGAACGATATAGAAATATGGATACACGGTCGGAACCCAGACCGATCGGCTTCCGTTGCTTTCACTCTTTTTTTTTTTTTTTTTTTTGCTTTATCTCATTATCTCTCTTTCTCTTCTGTTGTTGAGCTGATTTTTTTTTTATATGAGAAAGTTGCTTTTACTCTCTCTGTCTCTGCCTCTCTCATGCAGTTTCTTTTCATCTCTCTCTCGCTCTCTACCACTCTCTGTTGTTTCTTTTCTCTCTCTTTTATTGCTTTCTCTTTCTCTTTCTCTCTGGCTTTTCTCTTTCTCTCTCTGTTGTTGAGAGAGCTGATTTTTTTTTTCATATAAGAAAGTAAAATTTTCAATGTGGGGGATAACGTGAGAGAAAATTGCTTTCACTCTCTTTCTCTCTCTCTCTCATGCTGTTGCTTTTAATCTCTCTCTCTCTCTCGCTCTCTGTCGCTTCTTTTCTCTCTCTTTTGTTGCTCTCTGTCTCTCTCTCTCTCTCTCACGCTTGTTGTTGAGAGAGCTGATCTTTTTTTCCTGTAAGAAAATAAAATTTGCAATGTGAGTGAAAGTTGAAATAAATTTGTGTTTGATTCTTAAGATCCACGTCAATTAATTTTTGCCCTTTTTTTTTTTTTTTTTTGTGTTATATCAACATCCGGATCTTTTATTCCGTTCCTGTTAAGATCCGAAATGCTTCGAAGTTGATTGTTTGATAAATATGAGGAATATTTTCATTTCATCAAATCGATATCTGCAGCTGAAATCGTAAATATATTGCATAAACCGACAATCCAAAAATTTTTAGAAATCACATTAAAAAAAATGATCTTATTTCACATCTTGACAAAGAAAATGAATGCATTCTCAGCAATTTTAACTGTTTAAAACTTGGAGATTTGTTTTAAGAATATTTATTGTCAGAATTTTATAGAATAGAATCAGCTGCAGTTCTGAATGTGAAATCTTTAAAGTTTTTATTTTAGCAGAGTAAAATGAAACATTATTCCTCTGTGAAATTGAAAAATAATGTTACCAATAAACTATTCCCGTAAAAATCGTATCAGTAAACAACCATTCAAAGACCGATAGACTATGGAACCAACAAACCTAACCTATTACGTGGCCCCGTCGCCTGGGTTGGGAGAATACACCGACTGAATCTAATGCTGGAGCTTTGGTAAATGCTGCCAAACAGAATTGTTTGACAGAGAACTGCTTTTGACATTTAAACTGTGTACTTATGTTAAACTGAATTGCTTGAAATAGAACTGTTTATATGTATAAGAATAAGTTTGACATTAAATAACATACAACGGTTGATATGCCATAAAAACAAACCAAACCAAACCTTGGAGCTGTAGAATACACCGATTGCTTCTCTGCAGAGGGGTAAGACCCCCGCCAACGAGTGTCCTAATAAGACGCTAAACAATCTGATGGTACTATTTACCAACCCCTCCGCTCGGGCAGGATATGACACAAGGTCAATTTTTAAGCGGAGTTTAACAGGTTTGAATTCAGAGTTTTCCTTCTCCTAGACTAGTTGCCTCACCAAGGCTGAAGAACCTAGTCCGTCCTACTATTTACCCATAGCTGGAGGGAGAATAAGGGGGTTCATACCTTTCCCAAGGGTATTTGCCCGAAAGTGAACGTAATAGCGCGACTGGAGTACGAACTCGCGTACTACGATTCCGCAGTTCATCGCTTTAACCATTACACCACGAGGACACCCCTCAAATCTAAACAATCTGATGGTGAGGTTCCAGTAATGCTGGAGCTTTGGGGAATGCAGAGTACCCCTTTATTGCCATCGCTCCCAGATCCACTCTGGCCCGGAGTGGTAGCGTCTGATAAGGGTCTTATCTAAGGGTTAAATAGAACTAAACCGTGCTTCCTTCACAATACTGATTTTTGCATTTAAACTGCGTATTTATGCTATATTGAATTGTTTAAATTAGAACTGTTTTGACATTTAAACTGTGTGCTTATGCTAAACTGAATTATTTGAAATAGAACTGTTTTTTTCACATTGAAACTGTATTTACACTAAACTGAATTGTTTAACATAGAACTGTTTTGACATTTAACTGTGTGTAAACAAAATCTACACTTATTCTAAACTGAATTAGCTGAATTAGAACTGCTTGACTAAACTAAATAGCTTGAAATAGAAATGTTTCTCACAATTAAACTGTACTTACATTTTAAGTGCGTGCTTATGCTAAATTGAATTGTTTAAAATAGAACTGATTTCCATAAAAATGGATTTGGCGTTATATAACCAAGAAAGTTTGATATGCCATAAAACCCAACCAAACCAATATTATTATGTTTAAATACCAGTTCTCTAATTAACTTTTTCATTTAATGATTTCTTATAGAGATATTTGGTCTAGCTGCAGAGTTATTTAATTTGTTGCAAAAAAATATAAATAAATAAATGAATAAATAAATAGAATAAAATTGTCCCAAAATCTTTTCTAACGAAATCGAACTCATTTCTCAGAATGGTCCACCACTGACCAATATAGCCACAGTTATTTGATAGCTCAGAGTCCTGAGTGACGTAAAAACTCGTAAATGTCTTTGATTCAACGTTTGGAGCGAGAGAAATAGATTTAGATGTGGACATAAACCAAAAAGAAAATCGCTTGTCTTCTGATACATTGGTCGGTCCTCTTGAATTGTTTACTAGTTTTTAAGTATGACTCGAGTCTCCAATTCGTAATCGGCTCATCAGAATTAAACCAAAATATTGCACCGCCATTTTAGGTAACGAGACGACTGTTTTCCCGCCATTTCTATATGACAAGTGGCGGCGGTGGTGGCAGTTAACTGGTGAATTTATATTTGCTTTCCAAGATAGAATTCTATTACATTCTATCCCCCTACATTCTCTCATGAATTCTTCTTTGCACTTTGTACCATTTTGTCCCCCGCCCCCCGTTTTTTCCAGACATCCAAATCCGCACTCTTTCACGTTTTCTTTTTCCTTTTTCTTTCCTTTTTCTTTGTTTTCTTTTTTCTTTTACGTTTTTGTTTGTTTTCCTTTTTTCCTAATTTTCCTTTTTTTCTTTGTTTTCGTCTTTCCTTTCTTTTCCTTTTTTCTTTCTTTTTCCTATTCCTTTTTCCTTTTTCTTTCCTTTTTCTTTTCCTATTTCTTTGTTTTGTTTTTTCTTTTACGTTTTTGTTTGTTTTCCTCGTTTCCTTATTTTCCTTTTTTTCTTTGTTTTCGTCTTTCCTTTCTTTTCCTTTTTTCTTTCTTTTCCTCTTTTCTTTCTTTTTCCTATTTCTTTTTTCTTTTCTTTTTCTTTTCCTATTTCTTTGTTTTCTTTTTTCTTTTCCTTTTTTCTTTCTTTTCCTCTTTTCTTTCTTTTCCTCTTTTCTGTCTTTTTTATTTTTTTTCTTTCTTTCTGCTTTTTTCTTTCTTCTTCCTTTTTTTCTTACTTTCTGCTTTTTTCTTAGTTTTCCTTTATTCTTTCTTCTTCCTTCTTTTTTCTTTGCTTTTTCGTTTCCTATTTGTTTTTCTTTTTTCTTTTCAGTTTTTCTTTCTTTTCCTCTTTTATTTCTTTTCCTTTTTTCTTTCTTTTTGTTTTTTTCTTTCTTTCTTTCTGCTTTTTTCTTTCTTCTTCCTTTTTTCTTTCTTTCTGCTTTTTTCTTGTTTTTCCTTTATTCTTTTTTCTTCCTTCTTTTTTCTTTGCTTTTTCTTTTCCTATTTCTTTGTTTTCTTTTTTCTTTTCCTCTTTTCTTGCTTTCTGCTTTTTTATTTCTTTTCCTTTTATTCTTTTTTTTTCCTTCTTTTTTCTTTACTTTTTTTTCTATATTTTCCTTTTTTTTTTCTTTCCAACGGATTATTCAAGTTCATCCTCGAATACCTTTCTTCTTCTTTGCAGACTTATTTCTCTCTCGCGGGCCGCCTCCGTTTAGTTTGTTTTTCCCCTCTGTCTTTTTTTTTTTTTTTTGTATGTATTTTTGTCTCGTTCTTTCTTCACTTGTTTTTCTTTGAGAATTAATTCATGCCCATCTTCCAAACACCTTTCTTCTTCTTCTTCTTCTTTCCATTTTATTCTTTCCTCGTTCTTTTATCTTCTTTCTTGGTATTTTTGGTACTTCAGGAATCTGATTCTTTTTAACCATTCTTAACACTCTCTCTTTTTTTTTCCTTCTTTTATTTCTTTTCATCTTCATTCTCTTTGCTTTATTGCTGTGGTTATGTAATTACGGAATTTTTTTTTATATTAATCAAATTTCGTTAATTATATTTTATCAGTCAGTTTGGTTGGGCTTTGAACTATTCGGCTCTTAGTCCAGGTGTACAGACATTGGGTACAGTTTACGCTCGTGCGCAGAAGATATGACAATTACAATTGCCATAATAAACCCCAGATAGGAAATGAGACTGGGGTGTGAATAACGTCAGGCCCGGAAGCGATGGGCTGAGAATTTGGGGATTCTCAAAAAGACGTCATTTGGGAGTTGACTTCGGGCCATGTAAGACAGACGATTTTGTCTCTGCCTTTGTACATAGAGAATTGAGTTCTCTGCCATGGAGTTGAGAGTTGGAAAGTTGACTTGGGCCATGTAGACTGACAGTCGAAGTTAAGTTCCGACCATGGTGTTGAGAAGTTGGGGTTTCGACCGTTGAGGCATACGGTTAAGTTTTTCGGGTTCCGACCAGCGAAGATGAAAGGAGATCTAAAACTCCACGAGATGTGTCGAGCGTTTGAGTTTTGTTAGCATAGTATGATACAAAAGACTTTTAAGAATTGGGTCTCTCTCTCTCTCTCCTCGTGTCGAAGAAAGTCCAGAAGTTAATAAACGTTCGTACCTGAACAACGGAGTTGCTTGTGTATTGGTGGTTTACATATGTATAAAGTTTGTGATTGATTTGGCTATACAATACTGTTTCTTTTCGTTTTCTCTGAAATTTGATCTAAACCTTTGTCTTTTCTGTCTCTTTACATCGATACTAAATTGCTTTTTTTCAATTGAAATGTTTCCTTCTGTTTCAAATTGACACTGTTAATATTTCTCTTTCTCATGTATCATCGTAGAACCAACCTTATTCTCTTCACTGTTATTTATAATCCATAAAATTACCCTTTATTATTCCTACATTTCCAACTGACTCATGTTTTACTGTCTGTTTTTTCCGTCTGTTTCTCTCTCTCTCTTGGTCTTCTACTTCTTTGTCTTTCTATACTCCCTCTTTTTCGCCGTGGTTTTCTGATTATTTCTTGCCTTTTTCTTCGCCGTTCTTCACTGAAATAATTGTTAGTGCCAGCAGGTGGCCTTTAGGTTTGATGGGGTTGTAACTACCTAGAGATCGAAAGGTCTCTAAATCAGGATCGGGGCATAAAAACAAAGCCGTGTGATAAGGTGAGGGGGATATTTTAGACATTAAAAGAGAAACGGAAGATATAAGTATTGGGAAAAGTGAAAGGGAAGAGAATAGGATAATTTGTTAGATATATAGAAAGAAGGAATTTAGGTATGGAAAGGAGCAGAGTTTTCAGAACAAGTTGAAAAGGAGTTAAAGAATTTTTTGAATGAATGAAAGAAAGAAAAAGAACTGAAAAAAAACAAAAAAAAAACACTAAGACAAAGAATTCGTAAATGAAAAGAGAAAATTGGAAGTTCAAAAGAAAAGAAAAGTGCGATTTCTGGTTGTCGTGTTTAAGGCATTATATAACCAACTAGGGTTGACCCAGGTAGGTTATATTATGCAAAATACAGCTTTTATGATTTGTAAATGAAAGTTTGTGGGTAATATTTTTAAACGAACCAGAGCTCTTTTTAAGGGGGGTCCTCGTGGTGTAATGGTTAAAGCGATGGACTGTGGAATCGTAGTAAGCGAGTTCGTACTCCAGTCGCGCTATTACGTTCACTTTCGGGAAAATACCCTTGGGAAAGGTATGAACCCCCTTATCCTCCCAGTTATGGGTTAAATAGTACCACGACTGTTCTTCTAGGAGAATGGCTTTGGCATTAAATAACCTACAAAGGTTGATATGCCATTAAACAAAGAAACTGAAACCTGAGCTCTTTGTGTGCACACAGTTAAATTGTTTCAACTATCATTATATAATACAATTTAATATGATTCATTCGTTTTCACACAGTTTTTTGGGAGTATTGCTGTGTAATATTAATAATTCATTTTAGTTATTTGTTTGCACATAGTTAAATTGTTTCAAGTATAGAAAATCATTGAATATTTATATTTGATCTATACATAGGACCCTAACAGGTATTACAAATCCGAGTCAGAGTGGACTTGGGAGTAATGGTAGTGAAGGGGTACTCCATATTTTCAAGGCATCCATTGGAGTGTGTCTTTCACCAATCGGCGAATTCAACAGCTCTAGCAAGTTGGGTTGAAATGGGCTTGTTTTAATGGCTTGTCAACCTGTCTAGGGTTATTTTATGCCTAGAGGTTAGGGAATTGCATTCATGGTATACTCATGTAGACATTTTTGTGTTGTTAGTTTGTTGGTTTTTTTTTTTTTTTTTTTTTGTTCTTTCACACTGTCCAATCGAATATCGCCTTGTTGTTTAGGGGTGTAGAATACATGCATCTCTGCAGAAGAGTGCGACCTACCTGCATAAGTGTCCTGGACATGACTCAAAACAAGGTGATAGTAAGGCTTCATTAATACTGAATCTTTGAGAAATGCGGAGTACCTCTACATTGCCATCACTCCCAGGTCCACTCTGGCCTGGAGTGGTAGCACCAGTTAGGGTCCTGTTTATGGGTCAATTAAAACTGTTTGATATTCAAACTGTGCACAAACAAATGACTTATCCTAAACTGAATTACTTGAAATAGAACTGTTTGTTCATTTAACTGCGTGGAAACAAAGGACTGATGTTTAATTGAATAGTATTAAATAGCAATGCTTGAAGATATTTGACTCTGTGCAAACAAATGATTAATATTAAATAGAATTATTTTATTAAATTGAAATTAGTGAAATAATTTAACTGTGTGAGAAAAAAATGACCTCTGGTTCGTTTAAAAATGTTATCTCCATAATGTGTTTAGAACTCACATCTATTTATTATATATATATATATATATATATATAAAGGATTTGGCATTAAATAACCTACAATGGCTGATATACCATAAAATCCAACCAATTCCTATCGAATACGAATATAATTCCGGGTAAATTTATCTAGGAAGGAATAAGTACTCTATCTAGAACTGGAACCTCAGTGTCATAATCAGGATAGCTTATTGAGAGTGAGCATCTTCTCTCCCTGCAAGGGAATACTGTCTGTGTATTCTAAGCCCCGTTGACAGTACAAAAAGAGAATAGGACTGAACTCAAAAATAAGAAACACAACGAATCAAAAGTTTTTGAAATAAAATGGAAATGAAAGAAAAAGATGTTTGGAAAAGATAAGATAGAAAACACAAACAAAAAGAGTAATATTTTTTAATGAATGTCTGTCTAAAGCCAGTCTTCATGAATCTTCGATTTTTTTTACCAGTAAGTTTATTCGAATGCCAGTTGCTTAAAGTCGTATTTGTTAGATTTTAGATTAAAAAAACGTAAGCCTGAATTAAGTTTAATAAAACGTATAAGGTTTATAAATTCTTCTTGGTCGTTAAAGAACTGTTACATTTGAGTGTGTGTAAGTGTGAGTGCTATTAAATATGTGTGTGAATGTATATATATATAAATATATATTTACCAACCCCTCCGCTCGGCTGGATATGACATAAGGTCAATTTTTAAGAGTACTTTAACAAGTTTAAAATTCAGTTTTCCTTCTCTTAGACTATTTGTCTCACCAAAGCTGAAGAGCCCAGTCTGCCCTACTATTTACCCATAGCTGAATAATTGGATTCATACCTTTCCCAAGGGTATTAGTGCTATGTGAAATACAATCATCTCGTCCAGGATCTGAACTCGTGTCGCCATGTCCATTTCCTACGACGATAACCATTAGATCACGGGCATATATATTGTGTGTGTGTGCATAAATGTGAATATGTTTGTGAGTGATAGAATTAATTGCATAAATAGTGCTCGATGCAATAAAATATTTGATCATGGAGGTGCCCGTAGTGTAATGGTTATCGTCGTAGGAAATGGACACGGGGACACGAGTTCAAATCCTGGACGAGACTAATTGCATTTCACATAGCACACATACCCTTGGTAAAGGTATGAATCCAATTATTCTCCCTCCAGCTATGGGTAAATAGTAGAGCAGACTAGGTTCTTCAGCCTTGGTGAGGCAACTAATCTAGGAGAAGGAAAACTGAATTCAAACCTTTAAACTCAGCTTAAAAATTGACCTTGTGTCATATCCTACCCGAGCGGAGGGGTTGGTAAATATGATAAAGAGTGCTCGATGCTTTTCTGGCAGAGCAAGTATCAAACTTGTATTAACCTTAAAAGTTCTGTTTTTTTAGTCTGTGATTTACACAATCTTTCTGCGAAAATGTGAAAAAAAAGCTAATCAAGTTTTACATATCGTGAGGTATAGTCACGTGATTGCATAATTTGAATAAATCCGACGTTTTTTAAATATGAAAAACAAGATAAAAAGGCAGTTGATTTTTTTAATTTTTTTTTTTTAACGAAAAAATCTAAATGACCTTGCTATTCAAACAGTTATAAACTGTGTAAAAGAATTAGAAACAGAATAATTATTACAATTCTGATGCAATAATATATTTGATTACGCAAACAGGGTCGTGTAAAAACTGTCAGAGAGCCGATTCTGCTGTGGCTGTAGAACTCACAGACTTCATCTATGCAGAGGGGTAAGACTACCCGCTTCCAGACACTAAACCATTTGATGGTAAGGTTTCTGTCCTGGAACATTTCGGGAGTGTGCAAATCGCCTTAATTTTCATCACTCCTTCTTCTACTCTGACCGGGAGAGGTAGTATCTGTTAGGATCTCATCTATGCGTCAAATATAATTCTTAAATCATGTACCATACTGGAACACTTTAACTATGACAAATAGAACAATAGATAAGAAGACCTGAGCACGGGATTTTTATTCAGATCATATATATTAATATATAATTATAAGCAGGATTTGGTATTGAATAGCCTACAAGGGTTGGTATGCCGTAAAACTGAACCAACCAACCCTGTTGGTAGGACTTCAAAACCGATGAAAAATGTATTTATGAACATATGAGAGCTTTAAAAATGTATTTATGAACATAGGAGAGCTTTAAAAATTGATGATGAGAGAAATGCGTCAGTGAAAGAAAATTTAGAAACCAAAGTAAGTAAAGAAAGTTGGCAACTGTTGTCGAGGGCGACCAGAAGGCTCCCTTTTCAATTGCTACAACACCGAGGTGTAGGGGAGGGCGCTACTTCTTTCCCCTGGATTGCTCTACTTTACCCTCTAGACGTAACTTATATTGCGGAGTGTTAACCAAGGAGGTATCAAGTACCATCTTTAAAGTCTTTGGTATGACTCGACCTAGGATTGAACCCAGGTCTCTCGGATCATTGGAGAACACTCCTCAGCCTCGGTGAGGCAACTAGTCTAGGAGAAGGAAAACTCTGAATTCAAACCTGATAAACTCCGTTTAAAAATCGACCATGTGTCATATCTTGTCCGAGCGGAGGGGTTGGGTAAATATGGATTAGCTAAATAAAGTTTCATCTATTCCGTAAAAGAGCTATGGAACTATATTAATAAGGTGGCATGTCAATGGCTAAGAGGATATATATATATATATATATATATATATATATATATATATATATATATATTCCCATCTTAATAAAATGCACCCTTCTCTTCGATTTACTGTCTTTCTTGATGCTTTAGTGTACAAAGAGGCTTCTCGTTTCCTCACGAGTGTATATCGTAAACCTACTTTTACAGGTTTAAACATCCGTTGAGACTCATTTTGCCCACAGAAGCGTTAACTTAATTTGATCAAGACTTTAATACACAGAGCATTGATGATATGTTCTGAGTCTAAACTTGACTGTGATGTTAGTTTTATCACTGAGACATTTTGTAACAATGGCTTCCCTGAAGACATTTTTCGATCTGTTATCAGGAATAAAATTGCTCACTTTCATAAGACAAAAGTTTCTTCTGCCCAGAAATGTCCTGTTTATCTCAGGCTACCTTGGCTTGGTGATATCAGTGATCGTTATGCTTATCAGATCTCTGCTTGCGTATGGAAGTGTTACTTTTCTTCCAATTTGTGTGTTGTGTTTCGCACACGTACAGTTTTGCCATCTGGTCCGAAAGATGTCCCCCCCACCCAACATAGCAGTGCTTTAATATATTATTTTAGAAGTGTTTGCGGTTTGCAATACATCGGGGGAACAAATCAACGAGTGGATGCGAGAATTAAACATGTGCCTACGAAAATACGGCTAGGAAACTGCTTTGCTGACCATATTAATAATACATACGGGTCTTCTATTGCAGAACACCTAATAGATAACCGTGATTGTGCCTCGTCCTACAGTGAGGACCTGTTCACTATTCTAAGCAGGTCCCACTCGGATTTCCATCTCAAAGTGTTAGAGACCATTTATATTTTGAGCCATAAACAGTCCCTCTGTAAGTAGAGTGAATGTTTATTGGGTCTTAATTTGATTACTGTTTAACATTCCCCTCCCTGCCGTTTTTTCCTTAACATTACAGAGTCTGTTTCCCCACTTTTTGTGTCTTAATCTTGTCCTAGTCCAAACTGTGATCAGATAGGACCGAAAGCGGTTAGTTGTTCATTTTTATTTTTTAACCATGAATTCGTTTGGTCTTTTTTTCAGTATAATATATATATATATATATATATATATATTTATTTATTTATTTATTTATTTAAGAAAAAACAACGAAACCGGTCACATAGGATTATAAATTTATTTCTACCAGGAAAATTTTAAATATTCATTCATGAATAATTTCTTGTCCTGATGGAATTACTCCCAACTCCGGTTTAACTGGACCAAGAATACTATATATATATATATATATATATATATATATGCAAAACACATCATGCGTATAATCTTATTTCTTTGTCGACATTTCCTTTCAAGAAAAATTGTATCCAATTATTAAGAAAATTTGAGAACTGAGCACCATCTTTTCATCAGGGTCCGTCCACTTCGGACCATTATATATAAATACACACACACACACACATATATATATATATATATATATATATATATATATATATATATAACTGATCACGTGGAGAGTAACAATAAACAGTTCCAAATAAATTAATAAGTACAAATAGAATCATTGTTTAAATGTCTATGTGAGTGCATATATTGGCATTTCAATTTTCTTTCTGTCGACTTAGCTTTTTTATCCTTCACTCTATACATGTTTGTACATGTGTAATATATATATATATATATATATATATATATATATATATATATAATATCAATGAAATCGAATGACCACATTTTTCCCTTATTTTGGCATCGTTGCTAGCTAATTTGAAGAGTTGTACAATTTATAATTATTTTTTCTCTCCCTATTACTTTGACGTACCTACCTACCTTTATATTTATCTATTTATTTATTTATTTTCATTTTGTCTCGCGGATCTTCATAGGGAGTATCATAAAATCGATGAGGGGAGGCACGTAATGAAAGGCATTTGATGGAGTAGGGAAAAGCTGGCGTTGGACTGGTTGTCGAAATGAAATTAGGCCAATCGGAAATAGAATGGCATGACTTGGTCAGACTTCCGGTTTCGATTGATCACGTGATGCCCAAGGTCCCACATGTTTTTTCTTCTGCAATCACTAAGCATTTTCTCTTTCCTTACAGCAATGATATTGTTCACCCAGCGCACTTGTTTGAAAGATTGAACCTAATTTTTTAAAAACCTTACTTATGCATTGGCATAATGGTAAGAGTGTTTGCCAATGGCCTTGGAGGCCAGGGTTCAATCCCAGGTCGAGTCATAGCAATAACTCAAGAAATGGTACTAGATGCTTCCTTGCTTAACACTCGGCTTCAAAACTACGGATTAAAGGTTATTGGAACATTCCAGGGAAAGAAGTAGCACTTTCTCCGACACCTTGGTGTATAGAGCTGTTGAAAAGGGAACCTTCGGGTCACCCTCGACTACGGTAGGCAAACTTACTTACCTATGTATATACATAAACATTCCCATCATTTTTGACATTGGAAAGCCTAAGAGCTTAAAAGTGTGAAGCGTTTGACGACCTGCTTGACTGATTTATTTATCGGTCGAAAGGTTTCTGTCGGATCAGTTTTTGAATGAGCTAACAACAAAAGAATGGCACCCTAATGTGCCACGCATTCTCCTGAAAAAACACTCCTCAGGTTTTGAATTCAGTCTTTCCTTCTTCTGGGTCGGTTGTCACTCCAAAGCTAAAGAGCTCCGGTTATTTAACTGTAGCTATAAGTATAGGAGAATGATTCCTGTCACAAGTATGGGAGAGTGATTCATGTCATAAGTATGGGAGAGTGGTTCATGGGATCCAATCACTCGAATTTTTTTGAACGGCAGTTTCTAGCGAAATACATGCAAGTGCTTCACAGTTCATATATATATATATATATATATATATATATATGGCAATTCATAACACCAGTGCCAATAAAGCCATTGAACACTTCAGACATTGATCTCCCCGCCAAAATCAGATTTCTCTTTACATATATTTTAGAGAAAAACAAAAAGCAGTCATTTACTAAGTTAAGTCTATTGTGGCTCAATGCTGGAAATAGAAGGCACCCAGTGAGAATTGAGTTCCCTAACAATAGCGTGCTAGTTTAACTTGCTAACCACTATATCACACAAAGTGTCCTCATCTTATATATATATATGTGTGTGTGTGTGTGTGTGTAAATAGGTTATTTATAACCTGTTTTAAAGCACAGCCACTGTATATCACCAGTGGTAAAAAGACAACAGCACTCACTGACTAATTAAAGGAAATTCATAAAAGCAGTGCCAATTTACCCATTGAACACTTCAGACATTGATTTCCAGAAAATATCAGACATTTTTTTTTAAACTCTTTATTCATTGTTATCATTTTCTGTCCTTGTTTAATTCAGATATTCAAATCAGACAGTCAATGGTGAGCCTGTGTTACTGGTTTACATCAACTGGAAATCTTAATTAGATTTAAACAGGCTTCTTTTCTTTTTGGTTTTAAGTGGGGAGTGCACAGATTGAGGCGATATTAACTGAAATAGATAAAACCAAATACAGAGAAGAAAGAAAGAAAGAAAACAATTTTCAAATTAGGGAATTAGACAACCAAAGGACAAAAATAAAATAAAATAATTAAAGGAAAATTTTGCTTTAACCCAATTGTCTCCATATTACATAAATGCCAAATATCTATCTGTAAATCCAAATCCTCATTTCATGGTTTGGTTTGGTTTAGTTTGTTGGGTTTTATGGCATATCAATCTTTGTTGGTTATTTAACGCCAAATCCATTTTTTTGTAAATAATCAGTTTTATTTAAAACAATTCAGATTAGCATAAGTACACAGTTCAATTGTCAAAAGCATTTCCATTTCAAACTATTCTTGCAGTTATATATATATATATATAACAATTCAGTTTAATGTAAGTACAGTTTCAATGTCAAAAACAGTTCAATTTCAAACAATTCAGTTTAGCATAAATACGCAGTTTAAATGTAAGTACAGTTTAATAGTGAAAAACATTTCTAGTTCTAGCTTTCCAGTTTAGTCAAGCAGTTCTAATTCAGCTAATTCAGTTTAGTGTAAGTACAGTTTCAATGTCAAAAACAGTTCAATTTCAAACGATTCAGTGTAGCATAAGCACAGAGTTTTAATGTAAGTACAGTTTAATTGTAAAAAAACATTTCTAGTTCTTGCTATTCAGTTTAGTCAAGCAATTCTAATTCAGCTAATTCAGTTTAGTAAAAGTACAGATTTTGTTTACACACAGTTACATGTCAGAACAGTTTTATGTTAAACAATTCAATTTAGTGTAAATATAGTTTCAATGTAAAAAAACAGTTCTGTTTTAAATAATTCAGTTTAGCACAAGCACGCAGTTCAAATGTAAGCACGGTTCAATTGTCAAAAAATATTTCTATTTCAAGATATTCAGTTTAGCACAAGTATGCCGTTAATTCTATTTAACCCATAGATAGGGCCCTATCAGGTGCTACCACGCTGGGCCAGAGTGGACCTGGAAGCAATGGCAATGAAGGGGTGCTCCGTATTCCCCAAGGCCCTAGCATTACTGGTACCTCACAATCAGACTGTTTGGTGTCATATCCAGGGCACACGTTGGGGGGTCTTACCCCTCTGTAGAGGTGCAGTGGATGTATTCTACAGCCCCAGCCGACTGGGCAATTCATTTCATGAGATTCTAATCTAATTCAACAAGAAGAGAAAACATTGAACCAAATTGTTGATGAACTTTGACAATTTGTTTATATATATACATATATATATATATCATCATGTCGTGCCGCCAGCACGGATATCCCTGACCCTCTCTCGCCTCTCCTCCTTATCGTTCAGTGCTTCTGATAGGTCCTCAGGGCTACATCCCGTATCCTCACAGAGCTGCTGTATGTAGGTTCGAACTGGTCGTCCTGCTTTTGCTCGGCTATATGAGGGGGTCCATAGGAGAACATCACTTATGAGCTCGTCCCTGCTTCTCTAGCAGTGTCCTGCATGTCTGGTTCGTCTAACTTTGATAGTTTTCGTGATTGGAGGTAGGTGGCCGTACAGTTGGTGCTTTTTGTGTGTATATATATATATATATATATATATATATATTAAAGTCTGATCAAAAAGTACTGAGAATGAAACTTTTGATATTTTTTCAGATGTTAAAATTTTGTATTTACATCAACTGGAAATCTGTAAAAGATTTAAAGAGGATTCTTTTCTTTTTGGTTTTTAAGGGGGGTGCACAGATTGAGGTGCTATTGACTAAAACAGATAAAAGGGTAATTAATCAAACACTAACAACGAATTTATCAATGATATTTCGTATTTATTAAAGAAACACGTCCTCAGAAGTTTCCTCGTTGATTTATTTACTTTTGCACTTATCTTCAGACTTATCAAAATTCTGCCATTTCTCTATATATAAAGTAGAGTAAAGTTGGCGACTGTTGTCAAGCGTGACCCGAAGGCTCTCATTTCAATATCTACTACACCTAAGAATAGGGAAAGGCGCTACTTCTTTCCCTGGATTGCTCCGCTTTACCCTAAATTCTTACCTAAGAAAGCTGAGTGTTAAGCAAGGAGACATCAAAAATGATTTTTTGAGCTTTTGTTATGATTTGACATGGGATTGAACCCCGGTTTCGCGGGCCATTAGCGAACACTCTATCCATTAGACAAATGAACTGGTCAAATATATATATGAGAAAGAGAGAGAGAGATCAAAAAGCACCGAGAAAGAAACTTTTAATTTTTGTATTTCAATGAAGGTGCATGCAGAGCTGAGTATATTTAGACTTCATTAAGAATTGTCAGTAATAATTTGAAGAAAAAAACATTACCCGGTAATATTTGAGAACTGGAAGGACATTAAAAAGAACAGTAAAGTCACAACTTAACACTCTGTAAAAGAGAAGTTTTAGAGGAGCTTCGACCAGTAGAAGTCATTGGAAAAAGTGTGAATAAGTATTTTGAAGAATAATAACGTTTCATGGTTTATTCTTATATCGATAAATACAACTAAAGTCTCGATACTTGTCGACCTTGCTCTTCTATAGATGATAGAATTGTATTGTTAACGAGTTATCAATGTCTTTGATGAAAACAAAAAATTTAAATAGCCTCCCATGTTTGAATTAAACAGCCTGATCAATGTTATTGAATATTATTTTGTTAAAAGGACCCTGAGAGTTTATTAGACGCCCGGTGGGAAGGTCCATCGTTATAATTCGTTTGTTATAACAACAAATCTTCCCGCTTGATGTACAATAGCCGATAATAATAAGTTGAGATTATTGAAAATTAAGTACTAACATTGTTGTTCGCGGTATGAGGGATATCAATTGTTATAATTCCGATGATTGCAAAAATGAACAAATTGTTCTTTTGGGGCTCAATAAAGAACAGTGGCGCCTGATGAAAAGCATAAAAGGAAATTAATAAAAACGGTTTCTTTTTATTCTATTTTTTTATTCATGGGTTTTTTTTTTTTTGTTTAATTTTCTCAAATTGCCTCCTCCCTTTTTAAGGGGACGGGACAAATTACGATGAAGACTACTTGATGACCGTCAAATTAGTTTTTATTGGTTGTTCTCCCATATTATTATTATATCCCAAAAAAGGTAAAAAAATATTTTAGTTACTACTAACCCCAACTCACACGAGCTGATACTAAGCACATCGTTTTAGACTGTTATCTTAGGGAGTAAAGCGACAGCGAGCCCATTTGAATATCTAACACTCGTCTAAGTATTTCCTCTATTCAAAGATTACCATGGGAATATTTTAAGTATTTGGCTTTCTTCAATATGTCTTTTTTCTCTCTCTCCTTCCCATGTGTGTGTGAATTATATATAGTAAGCAGAGCATCTTATTAAAATTGAATTGCTGTGAATTTCATCTATGATAGAAGACCCAATCATTAAGTGAATGTGTGTACGTATATATATATATATATATATATATGATGACTGGTTTTCTGTTTTGCATAGAGCTGGGAGTAAAATCCATCTTAACATCTTAAAGGCGATCTACATTTTTTTAGATCTCCCCACTCTATATAGACAGAAATCCAGTCATAATTTACATATTTTGGGAGACATTTAAAACATTGGCATGACATAAAGTTCCCCACCCCCGCTTTGTCACATTTTTTCCTCATTTAAACTGCTCGTTTTTAATCGTTTCTCCAATGTGATTGTTTGTTGAGTACCGGACGAAAGGACCCTAACATCATTTTATTTTTTAAATAATTTGTTCTCCCATATATATATGATTCCGCTATCAGTTTGCCTGTATATATATAAAGAGAGAGAGAGATTTCGCCTTTTATTCAACAGATAAAAACCGACTGTAATCAAACTTTCGTAAGGTGAGATTTTAATTACTTTAACTTGATATATAAAGTCTATAAAATCGATAAGAATTATTGGTTGTTGCACGAAGAATTCTTGACTTTGCTGGTTTGGAAGTGCCAAAAGATTTTTTTTTTCTAACATCCTGCCTTTTTAATAAACTACATCCTCTTTTTAATAAAATAGTGTCATTAATTTTAGCCTTGCATTGTTCAGCTGGGAAAGATCTTTCAAAAGCATCACTATTGTTTTGATGAGTCAACACTGAAAGTTAGATTAGAATATCCAGATTAAGGAGTTGGTTGGGAGCGAAATAAACGCTTCTTTCTTTACTCAACACGAGTCAGCGGGTTTCATAAACCAAACACATTAGGCAGCGTCTCTAAATCAACGGGCATTTCGGAGAGAGTTTCATCTATAGAAGCCAATGGCCTAATTCTTCTTATTGTACTTGGTGTGGTTGCCAGGATTCTGTACTCTTTCAGTGTATACCTCTATATACACACATCGATTTTCGTAAACATCTCGGGAGGCGTCAGCTCAGTCGGCTCTAGCTGCAGAATACACAGACTCCATCTATGCAGTTGGGTAAGACCCCCGCACTCGACAAGTGTCCTGGATATGGCATTAAACTATCTGATGGTGAGGCTCCAGTCTAGGAGCTTTGAAGAATATAGATTACCCCTTCATTATCATTACACCCAGGTCTACTTTGACAGAGAGTGGTAGTACCTGTTAGAGCCCCATCTACACGCCAAATAGAAATATTTAACTTAGTGCAAACAAATGACTGATGTTAATTTTAATTTTTTTTAGTATTACACTGTGATGCTTGAAACGAATTAACTGTGTGCAAATGAAATTATTGGTGTTAGATAGTTAAATTGCTTCAAGTACTGCAATCTGAGGGCAAATGATTAATACTAAAAAGAATTATTCGCGTTAGATAGGAATACTTGAAACCAATCAACTGTGTGCAAATAATGTTTGAAAGCAATTCACTGTGTAAACCCATGATTAATATTAAATAGAATTACAACTGCTAGGGGGTGTCCTCGTAGTGTAATGGTTAAAACGATGGACTGCGGAATCGTAATACGCGAGTTCGAACTCCAGTCGCGCTATTACGTTCGCTTTCGGGCAAATACCCTTGGGAAAGGTATGAGCCCCCTTATCCTCCTTCGAGGAGAGTGGCTTTGGCATTAAATAACCTACAAAGGTTGATATGCCATTAAACAAAGAAACCAAACAACTGCTACCTAGAAATATGTGAAATGAGCACTGGCTCGATAAATAACGTTATGTACAAAATATTCGTTTACAAATCATTTATTTAAAAGAGGATTTGGAATTATGCGAAAAAAAATCAAACAAAAATAACCAATAACTAACATTGTAATTACTCCCAGGTTCACTCTGACTACCTGTTAGGGCCCATCTCGGGGTTTGAGCTTTTAAGTGTGTGTAACTGTTTGAGTAATATTGAACAGAATTATTAGAGATGAATAGCAATACTTTAAACTTTTTAACCGTGGGCCTAAATTGAATTAACAGTATTATATAGCACAACTTAGCGTTATATAGCGATACAATCAAGAAGAAATAATGTTTCGTTATCGAAGTATAAGTCACTCTTTATTACTACTCGCAAGGGTCGAAGTTTGCCGTAAGAGAGAGAGAGAGAGACGAAGGACTCGAACACAGGCTGACGGAGGACTGCTATATTGACCTTTTCTTAACACACGTTGTGATTTCATATTCAGGGCCGTACGTCTTTCTTTCTTTAACGGGAGATTCTCAAACGACTTCCACCGTGGTGGGGCATATGAACTCCATCCACCAGGCACTCGCTGACCGCTTTCCGAATCTCTAGACTGCCCGAATCTCTTCGGACTAACCGGTCTGTCTCTAGGTATCTGTATGTATATATAATAATAATTATATATATTATATTATATATATCATATTATATAATTATATTATATATATATATATATATATATATAATTTCATAACGCCTTTGCGTTCTTTCAGGTTTATGATTCACGTGATCTGTTTCCAGCTGATAAACCAGGTGAGCTGTCCTCTTGTTTACATAGCTGGACATCCTGTTTTAGAAATCCCTTATTGACGACTCTGTCAAGGGTCAATATGAAACGTTAGAACAATCTATTTGTGTCCAAATAAAACTATTAGGCTGAAATACTCGAAACTGTATAAAAAGTTGAATTGTTAGTATTAGATAGCAAAACTTGAAACTATTTGATTGGGTATAAATGAATAAAGAGTGTTAAATAGAATAATTAACGTTTATGGCAATACTCCTAACCACTTCACTGGGTGTTAACTTATTATTAATAATGAATATTGCCCTATCAGCTCGGCAGGGCTGTAGAATATACCAACTGCATCTCTTCCGGTGAGTAAGACTTCCCCAACGAGTGTCCTGTGGCCCAGTCGGCTGGGGCTGTAGATACAGCGACCACTTCTCTGCGGAGGGGTAAGACCGCCGTCAAAGAGTGTCCTGGATATGACACTATAAACAATCTGATGGTGACGTTCCACTAATGTTCGAGCTTTGGAGAAACCGTAGTACTTCTTCATTTCCATCGCTCCCAGATTCACTCTGGCCCGGAGTGGAAGTACCTGATAGGGTCCTATCTATGGGTCAAATAGAACTAAACTGTGGTCTGATGCTAAACTGAATTGCTTGAAATAAAACTGTTCTGACATTTAAGTGTGGACAAAAACTTTACTTATACTAATTAGAAATGTTTGACTAAACTGAACGGGTTGAAATAGAAATGTTTTTGACAATTAAACTATGTACTTGTGCTAAACTGAATTGTTTGACATGGAACACTTTTTGACACTGAAAATGTACTTAGGCTAAACTGATTTGTTTAAAATAGAATTGTTTTGACATTTAAAGGTGTGTAAATAAAATGTATACTTATACTAAACTGACTTGTTTTAATTAGAACTGTTTGACTAAACTGAATAGCTCGAAATAGAAATGTTTTCGACAATTAAACTGTGTAGTCAAACTAAACTTAATTGTTTGAAATAGAACTGATTATCTTTTATAAAAATGGATTTGGCATTAAATAACCTACAAAGGTTGATATGCCATAAAACCCAAACACTCAACCAACTAAACCGAAATACTGGAAATAGAAATGTTTTTGACAATTAAACTGTACACTTATGCTAAACTGAATTGTTTGAAATAGAACTGGATTTGGCATTAAATAACCTACAAAGGTTGATCATATTTACCAACCCCTCCGCTCGGGCAGGATATAACACAAGGTCAATTTTTTAAGCGGAGTTTAGCAGGTTTGAATTTAGAGTTTTCCTTCTCCTAGACTAATTGAAGACTAGTCTGAAGAACCTAGTCTGTCCTACTATTTATCCATAGCTGGAGGGAGAATAATTGGATTCATACCTTAGTGCTATATGAAATGCAATCAGTCTAGGATTTGAACTCGTGTCGCCGTGTCCAATTCCTGCGACGATAACCATTACACCACGGGCACCTCCAATCGAAGGTTTATATGCCATGAAACCCAAACAAACAAACAAACAATTGAATAATTTGTGTTACATAGCAAAATAATTGAAACTTATTCACTTAGAAGAAAAAAATCCAATAGTTCATCATCCTACTGCACTGCTTGCACAGATTTCGCAGATTCTGTCTCTGTTATTTATCATACATCCCACCAACGCACGAATGTGGCGCAAGGCCGTTTTTAGGGTGGGTCCGGTCGCAGGGCCGAAGCCCACACGCGTCCGGCAAGGCCAAAAATACCTTCGGTCCCGTCGGCATTCCCCTTATTAGGGGCGCCCCAGGCGCCAGGCAATACCCCCCACGAAGAGGGTAAAAGCACACGGGGATAGCCCCCTGAGGCCGGAGGAAATCTCCAGTGCCGAGGCACACCCAGTAGAGCCGCCCAGAGGTACGACGGCCTACCGAATCCGACCCAACAACTGGAGAGGAAAGGTCACAAACGCCCTAAAAGAGCGTCGCTGTCTCTCGCCATTCGTATCTATCAACCATCGCTTTCGGCAGGTCTTCTAGATTACATCATGTATTCGTACAAAGCTGTTGTAGGTAAGTTCTAGTTGGTCGTCCAACATTTTCACGTCAGTGTGAAAAAGTGCACTGGAGAACATCGCTTATGAATTCGTCCTTGCATCTCCAGTTGTAGTTTTAACTCATTTTTTAAAAAAATACAAGATTTCAACCTTTTCACTGGGAAATCATATGTGTATAACCATTTAAATGACTGATGCGAGGTTAAATTGTTACTGAAACATAGCAATAATTGACCGTTTAACTGTGTGCAAACAAATTATTAATAGTAAATAAAATTATTTGTGTCAGATAGAAATACATGAAACCATTTCTCTGAGTCAAAAAATGAACTCTGCCTTGTTTAAAAATGTTATCTCCAAATAATATGCCATAAAACTCAATCATCCAAACTATGAAAGCGCTTAAGAGGTAATGATTGGTTGTTTGTTTTTTTTGTTTTACGGCGTATCAACCTGTTTTCGGTTCATTTAATTCTGAATTAAATTTCAAACAAATCAGTTTTGTATAAGTATAGTTTTTGTTGATAAACATTTAAATGTCAAAACAGTCCTATTTCAAACAATTAGTATAAGTATAGAGTTTAAATGTCACAACAGTTCTATTGGAAACAATTCAGTTTAGCATAAGTACACAGATCAGTTCTATTTGACCCATAGATAGGATCCTATCAGGTACTACCACTCTGGGCCAGAGTGGACCTGGGAGTGATAGCAATAAAAGAGTACTTCGGTTTCCCCAAAGCTCCAGCGTTACTGGAGCCGCATCATGAATTTGTTTAGTGTCCTATACAGGACACTCGTTGGCGGGCGTCTTACCCTTCTGCAGAGAAGCAGAGGGTGTATTCTACAGCCCCACCTACCAACTGGGCAATGAGGTCATAGTGATCATCCAAGGAAATTATATTTCACGAGCTTGTCAGTTGGATCATCTGATGGAGATTTGAAAAGATTATATTTATTGAATTTTTTTTATATCAATGATATATTTTTTATTCTGTTTGTGAATTTTTTAAATATATTTTTCTTTATATATTAATTAGCACTGCGTTGAGTACACCCTTTGGATTATTCCTTTTAAGTCTATTCGTAGACTTAAATGACATGGTGTGCGAATGTGTGTGTATATATATATATATATATAGTAGATAGAATTTCGTATTTTTGTTTGGCGCGTAATTTAATTCGACCGTTAGGGTCGACACATAATTTTACCCAATCAGGATGACTTATCCTATTCAATCCGGGTCATCTTTCCAGGCAGCACAAACTGGTGAAATCAGCCAAACACTTTCTTTTCTCAGAACTCCTTCGTTCAGTACAGACGTCTTACTGTCTGCTCTTCTATAGCAGTAGCAGTATCACACCACCATGAAGGAAGCTATCTAATTAATGGACCCCTGGCGTCTATTTCTCTTAGACCAAGGGTTCCCAGTTGAATATGAATTAGATGAATTCAATATGCCAAACACAGAAACAACTTTACGTCACCCCCAAAATTGGCTATGTCGACTGCGATGCAAAATCGCTCCGACACCTAGCTACTTCCCCTCTGGGCAACATTTTCTGGAGACATTCACGCTTCTCCCCGAAACAACCAGAACCACAAACTCACGGTGACTACAATCGTTTCTGTCCTCAAACAGCAAACTCGACTTTTGCTACACTATGGCGAACATATTTCCCTCACACGCTCAACAGTGCCTTAACCTAACGAGGCACTTTCCGCTCAGACATTTAGCTGCTAAAATGCTTTCACCACTCCATAACAACTTCTTTTCGTTTCCTAACTTCTTTCCTTCCTACGAGACTTGCAGCATAAACGTAAACCCTTTGTTCCATGCTGCCATTAAAAACCTTCATATAAAACCTTAAGGCCTCTTCTTATTATTTCTTCATCATCCTCATTTATTTTCCAACAATAATTAGCGAGGGAATAACAACGTAACTGCACATTCCCCTCACTAAATATAGATATATAAACAATGAAGCTTCATTTAAATGAAGGATTTCGTAACGCTTCAACAATAATTTGACTAATTTTATATGAAAACATATGCTGAATATACACAAAGCGGTTATTTTGGTGACACAATTTCATGTATAACCTTGAAAAGAACAATCAAATAAAGACGACTAATTTATTCCTATATATATATATATATATATATATTTACTAATCTAATGTCTACCAGCATTCACGGTACTAGAAAAAAACGAAAAAAAAAAACCGTCAGAAACAAGAGATAAGAGTATCTCGAATCACTGCCCGGGGGAAAAAGAAAAAAATATAGGTCAAAAAGAAAGAAAAGGCCAACCTCGTCCGACCCCTTGAAAAAAATCAAGGGATACGCAGTCAGTTGGTCAAAAGAAAACTAAAAACCTTCCGCGAATCCTGCAATGCTACAATTACAAGAGTGCTCAACACAAGTGGAGCCAATTATAAAATTAACTTAAATCGCGAGTCGGAAATCTTCTACTAAAGTTTCACCTTATCGGATCATCAGGAAGTCTAACTCCAACTCTTATAAGTAAGACTTCCTGATGATCCGATAAGGTGAAACTTTAGTATAAGATATCCAACTCGCGATTTAAGTTAATTTTATATATATATATATATATATATATATATATATAGTTGTAATACTGAACATAAAACTCTAAAACAACAACTTACTAAACAATAGAATAGTGATATAAGCGAGGACAGAAATCTCAAAATGTAAAGGTAAAAAAAAAAAACGTTGTTTGCCTCCTGCTTTTCTGCGATGGGGAATTTCATGTTAAAGAAAGTAAAAGTCGAATGATAAACCGACAATGAAGATAAGAGGATATCGTCGAGAAGAGCAAAGTAGAATTTCCGTCGACGGAGGCAGGAAAAAGACGTGTCAAGAAAAATGGCGGACAGGAAGAGATGAAATTGGAAGAAAGGGAAAGATTAAAAAGAAAAAAAAAAACAAGACAAGAAACCAACAGATGCATCTCATCAAGGGAGATAATAAACAGTCGTACACATAAAGGGACATAATCAATA